>JARQOC010000005.1:364071533-364434033 GCA_033576535.1 Allobates femoralis | reverse complement strand
GTGGACTACGTCGGAGGCGATCGAGCGTCGTGGGACCTTCGTTGTGGACTATGTCGGAGGTGATCGAGCGTCGTGGGACCTTCGTTATGGACTACGTCGGATCTTTATAATAAAGATGGAGTCTGAATTTTGTTTGTGTTTTTTTTTCAAAATAAAAATATTTTTCTCTGTGTGTATTTATTGACTACTTACCAGAGATTCCTAATGGCGGGTCAAACATTGGCCCAATAATTTGAATCTCGGGCTTAGTGCCAGCTGCCAATAAAAAGCTGGCATTAACCCCTTTATTACCCAGTTTGCCACCGGCACCAGGGCAACTGGAAGAGCATGGGTACAGCGCCAGAAAATGGCGCTTCAATGAATGCGCCATTTTCTGGGGTGGCTGCGGGCTGCAATTCGCAGCATGGGGGGCCCAGAACGCTTGGGCCTTTCCATGCTGAGGATTCCAGCCCCCAGCTGCCAAGTTGTACCTGGCTGGACCAAAAATATGGCGGAGCCCTACGTCATTTTTTTTTCTAGAATTTGTTCTAGAAATAAAAAAAAAAGGGGCTTCGCTGTATTTTTGGTTGCAGCCAGGTACAACGAGGCAGCTGGGGGTTGCTGGCAGTCTGTAGCTGCCAAGTTGTACCTGGCTGGACCAAAAATATGGCGGAGCCCTACGTCATTTTTTTTTCTTGAATTTGTTCTAGAAATAAAAAAAAAAAGGGCTTCGCTGTATTTTTGGTTGCAGCCAGGTACAACGAGGCAGCTGGGGGTTGCTGGCAGTCTGTAGCTGCCAAGTTGTACCTGGCTGGACCAAAAATATGGCGGAGCCCTACGTCATTTTTTTTTTTCTAGAATTAGTTCTAGAAATAAAAAAAAAAATCCGTTGTATTTTTGGTAGCCAGCCAGGTACAATTTGGCAGCTGGCTGACTGGAATCCTCAGCGTGGAGAGACCCAAATGTTGTGGGTCCCCCACGCTGCAAATTGCAACCCACAGCGACCCAAGAAAATAGCGCATTCATTAGAGGCGGCATTTTCTGGTGCTGCAACCCAACTCTTCCAGTTGCCCTTGTGCTGGTGGTACACAGGTTCTCCAAACGCGACATGTTGTCCGCTAACAATTTGAATGGAAAATGAGCTCAAATTGTTAGCGGACACCATGTTTCGAGGGTCCCTGTGTGTCTCCACATTGGAGCTCCCCCACAAAGGGAGGCTAAGGAGGAGAGGAGGACATGGAGGAGACGAGACCAGGGAGGCCAGGGACGACAGAAAAGGGAGGCCAGGGAGGAGAGGAGGCCACTGTACAGTGCTAACCACTGAGCCACTGTATACAGTGCTAACAACTGAGCCACCATATACAGTGCTAACCACTGAGCCACCATACAGAGCTAACCACTGAGCCACCATATACAGTGCTAACCACTGAGCCACCGTATACAGTGCTAACCACTGAGCCACCATATACAGTGCTAATCACTGAGCCAATATAATTACATGGCTAACCACTGAGCCACCATATACAGTGCTAACCACTGAGCCACCATATACAATGCTAACCACTGAGCCACCGTATACAGTGCTAACCACTGAGCCACCGTACAGTGCTAACCACTGAGCCACCATATACAGTGCTAACCACTGAGCCACCGTACAGTGCTAACCACTGAGCCACCATATACAGTGCTAACCACTGAGCCACCATATACAGTGCTAAACACTGAGCCACCATATACAGTGCTAACCACTGCGCCACCATATACAGTGCTAACCACTGAGCCACCGTATACAGTGCTAACCACTGAGCCACCATACAGTGCTAACCACTGAGCCACCGTATACAGTGCTAACCACTGAGCCACCATATACAGTGCTAACCACTGAGCCACCGTGTACAGTGCTAACCACTGAGCCACCATATACAGTGCTAACCACTGAGCCACCATATACAGTGCTAACCACTGAGCCACCATATACAGTGCTAACCACTGAGCCACCGTATACAGTGCTAACCACTGAGCCACCATATACAGTGCTAACCACTGAGCCACCATATACAGTGCTAACCACTGAGCCACCATATACAGTGCTAACCACTGACCCACCATATACAGTGCTAACCACTGAGCCACCATATACAGTACTAACCACTGAGCCACCATATACAGTGCTAACCACTGAGCCACCATACAGTGCTAACCACTGAGCCACTGTACAGTGATTACCACTGAGCCACCATATACTCCATATAAATCTTGCAACAACAGTGTAGTTTCTGGAGAGAGGACTGTGCTATTCAGCGGCTATTTATACGGCACCTGTTCATTTCACCGCACTCCCGATGCAATAGCATCGGGCCTATTTCTAGTTTTTTTTTAATAATAAAGATTATTTTTACAAAGTGTTTTTTTTTTTTTGTTTCCAATCTCAATTTCCCTATTGCTAATAGCTGGCTGTCACACTGACGGCTGACATTACCAATAGGGGCTTGGTGGCAGCTGTCAAAAAAGGTGTCACCAACCCCGTTATTACCCAGACTGCCACCGCCCAGGGCAGCTGGAAGAGCGAGGTACCTGCCAGGTTTGGCATCTCTCATTGAGGCGCCACTCCTGGGGCGGCTGTTGGCTGCGGTCCTTAGCGTGGGGGGCCCAGAACGGTTGGGCCTCACCACGCTGAGGATTCCAGCCCCCAGCTGCTTGGGTTACCCTTGCTGGACATAGAAAATGCAGCATGTAGATTGTCCATTCTCTAGTACACTTTTCAATGGAGAATGTAATAATGGAAAAGAAAGGAAATGACATCACAAGGTTTTTTTTTTTCGTTTTTTTTTAACACACTTTATTTCTATGTGTTTGCAGTACACATGCAGAAAAAGACGCGTCCGTAAAAAAACGCATCAAAAAACGCATGTGTGTGAACGCACATGCGTTTTTTTACGCGCGTAAAAAAACGCGCGTATTTCTTTAGAAAACTGCATGCGTAAAAATACGCGACAAAATACGCGATGTGTGAACGTAGCCTTAAACTGTCTTTTTGTCCTTTTAGAAACTGTTAAGGCCGCTTTACACACACCAACTTCTGTGACCAACTTGTGAACAGATTTCTGGTTGCAGTGAAATCATGGACACATTGTTCAATTTTGTGGCTGTGTACAAATGGAGCAATGTGTCCATGATTTCACTGCAACCAGAGATCTGTTCAGAAGTTGGACACAGAAGTTGGTGTGTGTAAAGCGGCCCTAATGGTGGGTTTACACGTCCCAATATCGGCGTCCAACTCCGACCAACAGTCACGTGGTTCGTGCATTGGACCCGATATCGTTCGTGCGTTGTATGGTGTGAATGACCAATACGATGCACGAACAATGTCAAATCGATATCGGGGATCTAATTAGCGTGCTATTCAACGGCCCGATATCGGATGCAGGTTGGAGCCGGATCGCGCTGTGTAAACATCCAACTCTGATGTGAACTACAACGTCCCCTATTCACTCCCATGTTAAATGGTCGTTCCTGGGTCGGGGGGCGTAGACATCGTAGAGACGTTGTATGCTGATATCGCGCTGTGTGACAGCTCCTATGCGATGTTGGAATTCTGCCCAGAAAAAGCGCGCCTCCCGCGCCGTTGAATGCAATATCGGACCGACGTTGGGACGTGTAAACCCACCATAAGGTGTTTGCTAATTTAACCTACCTACACACAGAGGAGAAGCTGCCAGGTGTCCTGGGATATCAGATTGGGATTGATCTAATTTAGGGGTGGGCAATTAATTTTCCCGAGAAGCTACATGGGAGACCATAACTGGAGTGGAGGGCTGAACCAATTGGCTTAAATTAATTCTGCTAAGTATTAATCTAATGTATAAAGCTGAGTGTATATGTGTGTGTGTGTATGTACAGTTGTGGCCAAAAGTATTGACACCCCTGCAATTCTGTCAGATAATACTCAGTTTCTTCCTGAAAATGATTGCAATCACAAATTCTGTGGTATTATTATCTTCATTTAATTTGTCTTCAATGAAAAAACACAAAAGAGAATGAAGCAAAAAGCAAAACATTGATCATTTCACACAAAACTCCAAAAATGGGCCAGACAAAAGTATTGGCACCCTCAGCCTAAAACTTAGTTGCACAACCTTTAGCCAAAATAACTGCGATCAACCACTTCCGGTAACCATCAATGAGTTTCTTACAATGCTCTGCTGGAATTTTAGACCATTCTTCTTTGGCAAACTGCTCCAGGTCCCTGATATTTGAAGGGTGCCTTCTCCAAACTGCCATTTTTAGATCTCTCCATTCTATGGGATTCAGGTCTGGACTCATTGCTGGCCACCTTAGAAGTCTCCAGTGCTTTCTCTCAAACCATTTTCTAGTGCTTTTTGAAGTGTGTTTTGGGTCATTGCCATGCTGAAAGACCCATGACCTCTAAGAGAGACCCAGGTTTCTCACACTGGGCCATACATTATGCTGCAAAATTTGTTGGTAGTCTTCAGACTTCATAATGCCATGCACATGGTAAAGCAGTCCAGTGCCAGAGGCAGCAAAGCAACCCCAAAACATCAGAGAACCTCCGCCATGTTTGACTGTAGGGACCGTGTTCTTTTCTTTGAATGCCTCTTTTTTTCTCCTGTAAACTCTATGTTGATGCCTTTGCCCAAAAAGCTCTACTTTTGTCTCATCTGACCAGAGAACATTCTTCCAAAACATTTTAGGCTTTCTCAGGTAAGTTTTGGCCAACTCCAGCCTGGCTTTTTTATGTCTCGGGGTAAGAAGTGGGGTCTTCCTGGGTATCCTGCCATACAGTCCCTTTTCGTTCAGATGCTGATAGATAGTACGGGTTGACACTGTTGTACCCTCGGACTGCAGGGCAGCTTGAACTTGTTTGGATGTTAGTCGAGGTTCTTTATCCAGCATCTGCACAATCTTGCGTTGAAATCTCTTGTCAATTTTTCTTCTCCGTCTACATCTAGTGAGTTTAGCCACAGTGTCATGGGCTTTAAACTTCTTGATGACACTGCGCACGGTAGACATAGGAACATTCAGGTCTTTGGAGATGGACTTGTAGCCTTGAGATTGCTCATGCTTCTTCACAATTTGGTTTCTCAAGTCCTCAGACAGTTCTTTGGTCTTCTTTCTTTTCTCCATGCTCAATGTGGTACACACAAGGACACAGGATAGAGGTTGAGTCAACTTTAGTCCATGTCAACTGTGATTTAGTTATTGCCAACACCTGTTAGGTGCCACAGGAAAGTTACAAGTGCTGTCAATGACACAAATTAGAGAAGCATCACATGATTTTTCTAACAGTGCCAATACTTTTGTCCACCCCTTTTTTATGTTTGGTGAGGAATTATATCCAATTTGGCTTTAGGACAATTCTTTTTGTGTTTTTTCATTGAAGACAAATTAAATGAAGATAATAATACCAAAGAATTTGTGATTGCAATCATTTTCAGGAAGAAACTGAGTATTATCTGACAGAATTGCAGGGGTGCCAATACTTTTGGCCACAGCTATATTTCAACACATAACCCTGACCTTTCATAATATACAGTACTGATGCATATGACTCTACCCCTCTTATTATTCCCACCCCCTCCAGATAGCCCCACCCTTCATAGCTGCCCTTTATAGCCACGTACATTCATAGCTACTCCCCCTTCATAATGCGCCAGATGTATATGGCGCCACTTTCTCCGGTTAGCCCTGCCCCCTTCATAGTCCACCCCCTTCAAAATGCACTGGATGCATATGGCTCCACTCCTCTGGTTATCTCCACCCCCTTCATAATGTTCCAAATGCACATGGCTCTTCCTTTTCCAGTTAGAACCACCCCCTTCATAATGCACCACATGCATATGACCTACCCCTTTCGGTTAGCCCCACCCTTTATGACACCCCATTTATTATGATAACCCAGGCAACGTCTCCTTTATAACCCTGCCCCCTGGATGCATATGGCTCCACCCCATCTGGCTAGCTCCAATGTTTAAAGTATGAGTCCCATATATTGTCTTATATACAATATGAGCCCCACATAGTCTCCTATATATAGTATGAGCACCGCACAGTCTCCTGTATATATTACTAGCTGTAGAACCTGGCATTGCCTGGGTTACAATAATAAAGGGGGTGTAATAAGGGGATGGGGCTAACCGGAGGGTAATTGATGAGGGTGGTGCTATATGCATCCAGGGGCAGGGTAATGAAGGGGTATTGCCTGGGTTACAATTATAAATGGGGCTAATGAAAAGGGACGGAGTCATATACATAATGTGCATTATGATGGGGAGAAGGAGGCAGAGCAATATGCATCTGGAACATTATGAAGGGAGTTGTGTGAACTGGAGGGAGTAGAGCCATATGCATAGGGTGAATTATGAAGGGGTCAGGACTATGAAGGGGCAGAGCTATGTGTGGACATACATACATACACACTTAGCTTTATACAGGGTGGGCCATTTATATGGATGCACTTAAATGGGAATGGTTGGTGATATCAACTTTCTGTTTGTGGCACATTAGTATATGGGTGGGGGAAAACTTCTCCAGATGGGTGGTGACCATGACGGCCATTTTGATGTTGACCATTTTGGATCCAATTTTATTTTTTTCAATAGGAAGAGGGTCATATGACACATCAAACGTATTGACAATTTCATAAGAAAAACAATGGTGTGCTTGGTTTTAAGGTAACTTCACTTTCATGAGTTATTAACAAGTTTATGACCACTTATAAAATGTGTTCAATGTGCTGCCCACTGTGTTGGATTGTCAATGCAACCCTCTTCTCCCACTCTTGACACACTGATAGCAACACCGCAGAAGAAATGCTAGCACAGGCTTCCAGTATCCATTGTTTGGACCTCAATGCCACTGGATATCTGAAATTGCTACATGCTTCAGATAGCCATTGGCATTGAAGTTTCCATCAATGAAGAATGGCCCCACTATCTTTGAACCTCATATACCACACCATACCATCAATTTTTGTGTTCCAAAACTCTTGGAGGGATCTATCCACTGTGGGTTAGTGTCAGACCAGGTTTGGTCAACTTTGAAGTTTGTCAACTTCACCATTCACAAAAATGTTTGCCTCATCACTCATTTGAAGGCAGTGGTCTATGTTGTGAAGATACGAGATGTGCAGCATCTGAAACAATGGATACTGGATGACTGTGCTAGCATTTCTTCTGCGGAGTTGCTATCATTGTGTCAAGAGTGGGAGAAGAGGGTTGCATTGACAATCCAACACAATGGGCAGCACTTTGAACACATTTTATAAGTGGTCATAAACTTGTAAATAACTCATGAAAATAAAGTTACGTTGAAACCAAGCACACCATTGTTTTTCATATGAAATTCTCAATAAGTGTGATGTGTCATATGACCCTCTTCCCATTGAAAAAATTAAAGTTGGATCCAAAATGGCCAACTTCAAAATGGTCGCCATGGTCACCACCCATCTGGAAAAGTTTTCCCGCTCCCATATACTAATGTGCCACAAACAGGAAGTTGATATCACCAACCATTACCATTTTATTTAGGTACATCCATATAAATGGCCCACCCTGTATATTGGATGAGCCACTATTAGCCTCCTATACACTTTATGAGAGCCACATAGCCTCTTATATGTTTTATGAGCCCACACATAGCCTCCTATATACTTAGCCTCATATATAGAGCATGAACCCCAACATAGCCTTCTATATACAATATGATCCCAACATAGCCCCCTGTATATAGTATGAGACCCCACATAGAGTCTCATATACATTTTGAGCCACACATGGCCTCCTATATAGAGTATGTGCCCCCATAATCTCCTATATATAGTATGAGCACCACAGAACCTCATATATACTTTGAGCCCCAACATTTATACAGCATAAACCCCCACATAGCGTACTATGTACAGTATGATCCCCACATGGCCTACTATATACACTATTAGCCACCACATATCCACCTATACATTCCATACACATAGTAACATTATATTTAAGGTTGAAGGAAGTCCATCTAGTTCAACCCATAGCCTAACATGTTGATCCAGAGGGAGGCAAAAAAAAACTCATGTGGCAACACTAAGCTCCACATTGGGGAACAATATTCCTTCCTGACTCCACATACGGCAATCAGACTAGTTCCCTGGATCAACGCCCTATCAAAGAATCTAGTATATATAACCGGTAATATTATATTTTTCAAGAAAGGCATCCAGGCCATAGTTAAATGTTAGTAGTGTGTCACTCATTACAACATCATGTGGCAGAGAGTTCCATAGTCTCACTGCTCTTACAGTAAAGAATCCACGTCTGTGATTATGATTAAACCTTCTTTCCTCCAGACTTAGAGGATGCCCCCTTGTCCCCGTCTCAGGCCTAAAAGTAAAAGATCATTAAAAAGGTCTCTGTACTGTCCCCTCCTATATTTATACATTATTATAAGATCACCCCTAAGCCTTCATTTTTCCAAACTAAATAACCCCGAGTTTAATAACCTGTCTTGGTATTGCATAACCCTCAGTCCTCTAATAACCTTGGTCGCTCTTCTCTGCACCTGCTCTAGTTCAGCTATGACTTTCTTATACACCGAAGACCAGAATTGTACACAGTATTCTAAGTGTGGTCGCACTAGTGACTTGAACAGAGGTAAAATTATGTTCTCCTCATGAGCATCTATGCCTCTTTTAATGCATCCCATTATTTTATTTGCCTTTGCAGCAGCTGCCTGACACTGGGCACTAAATGTGAGTTTACCATTTACCCATAGACCCAGGTCTTTTTCAGTAGTAGTTTTGCCCAGTGTTTTACAATTAAGCACATAATTATACCTTTTATTTCCTCTGCCCAAGTGCATGACCTTACATTTATCCCCATTAAAGCTCATTTGCCATTTATCAGCCCAAGCTTCTAGTTTACATAAATCCTCCTGTAATCTAAAATTGTCCTCCTCTGTATTGATGACCCTGCAGGGTTTAATGTCATCTGCAAATATTGAGATTCTACTCTGTATGCCCCCCTACAAGGTCATTAATAAATATGTTAAAAAGAAGCAGGCCCAATACTGACCCTTGTGGTACCCCACTGTTAACTGTGACCCATTCTGAGTGTGTTCCATTAATAACCACCTTTTGTTTCCTATCACTAAGCCAATTCTTAACCCACTTACAAATTTTTTCCTCTATCCCCATTGCTCTCATTTTATGTATCAACCTTTTGTGTGGCACCATATCAAAAGCTTTTGAAAAGTCCATATATACCACGTCCACTGCATTTTTTTGGTCCAGTCTAGAGCTTACCGCTTCATAGAAGCTTATAAGGTTTGTTTGACAGGAACGGTCCCTCGTAAACCCATGTTGATATTGGGTCATGAGGTTCTTTTTTTTCATATACTCCAGTCTCTTAGAAAATCCTCTAGGATTTTACTCACAGTAGAGGTTAAGCTTACTGGCCTATAATTTCCAAGTTCAGTTTTTGCCCCCTTTTTGAATATTGGCACCACATTTGCTATACGCCAGTCCTGTGGTACAGACCCTGTTATTATGGAATCTTTAAAGATTAAAAATAATGGTTTATCTATGACGGTACTTAATTCCTGCAGTACTCTGGGGTGTATCCCATCCGGGCCTGGGGATCTGTCAACTTTAGTGATTTTTAGACAGTGCCAAACTTCCTGCTGGGTTAAGCAGGTTACATTTAATGGAGAGTTTTTGTTTTCACTGATAATGTTGTCTGTCATGGGATATTCTTGTGCAAATACTGTTGCAAAAAAGTCATTTAGCATATTGGCTTTTTCCTCATCCACCATTTCACCCAGACATGTAAAAAAAAAAAAAACACATACTAAAATCACTCGTGTTCCCCTTCTGATCTGCTCCAGCATCTGGTGCAGTGACACTCCGCACAGTACATGTGATGATGTGATGTAATTGCCTCTTACTCATTTGTGGATGATGGAGCTGTCCTCCACCATTGTGTTCACCGCTGTCTCTATCCTGCGGATGCAAATAATGGTGACATGAGAAAGCGAGCAGTGGTGGAGGGTGATGTGCGGCCCGCAGTCCACTGTCTTCAGCCCTTCAGCTGTCTCGGTCCGCTGGCTGCATTGAAACAGCCAGAGAGCCGGATGTGGCTTTGCCCAGCCCTGGCCTAATCCATAACTAAATCTATAGCAAATCTCTTTTGACACACATGTGGGCTGTTAGTTGTACATTTTTAGTTTTATTAAGAGGATCATCCTCTACTGAATAACTCAATGAATGCCTTAAGTTTGATACGTAAAATAAGAGAAATACATACCTCCCAGTCGACCATACTCTGATCTAAGTGCTATGTCCTCTAGAGATTTCATGGGGTTTGTGTTGGTGAGCAGTGCAACATATGAGCGACCACTGATAGGCTGCAGTCTACAATGCTCACTTGACATAAACTAACTAGATAAGTAGTCTTTTTTTTTTATTAGCAAACCATAGGAATTTAAAATAAATAAATTGTTCAGTTGTAGACCTCTTTAAATACTGTTCTTGTATTTTTTCAATCAAGTAAATTATATAACAATTATAGAACATTTCTAAATTTAACAGATTTTGACACTCATTTCTATGGCAATATTGTGGAAGGCGTTGGAGGCTCTGGAGCAAGGACTGAAGGTATGTTTACAGATTTTGCAGTTCAGTTTAAAGGGACACTGTCATGTCATTTTGCAGTATGATACTAATATTACCCTTGAATAGTGCCTGGGCAGACCTTTTAAAATATGTAAAATCATTATTGTACCCTTTATAGTTTCCATGTTATCAGCATCTTCACACCCTGCAGTGAGCTCCTGCATTAGTGCTCTCCATTATAAGCAGAGACGATTAGTCCTGTGCTGTATAAACTGTCATGTAATTATGCACTCCCTCTCAGCAGCTCTCTCCTCCCTCCTCCCTCTACCCTCTGCTCTCAGTGGTGTGTGGTTTCACTTTCTGAAGCTACTGTTCTGGTCAGGACAGGAGGGAGAATGCTACTGGTCTGCCTTATCTGATCTAGAATCCATTGGTTTCTGTAAAAAGGAATCCCTGCTGTGCTGTGAGAGATTCTGTGTTTATTTGATCTATTGGCTTTGCTGTAAAGAGAGCAGAGAGGAGCATACAGTCCCCCCCACTGATCTCCTGTGCTGTGATGTGACATGCATATTCATCCTATGGGGATGGGACAGCAGAGAACTAAGTGGATCATTCACTGGGACTGACAGATAGAATTAATCTCTTTATTTGAAGCTTACAGAAGAGAGAAGGGGAATATAAATAAAGTAAATACATCAATAAAGAGAGCTTAGAAAAAGGAATTAGAAAATGATAGCAGTTACATACGGATTTTTGACCTGACAGTTTTCCTTTAACTTTACGTCACAAAATTTAATTTTTATTCCTATTGCTTTCAAGGTGATCCTGACTTTACATATGGCTCTTCAGATACTGTAATATATACTGGTGATAACTTTGTGGATTTGTCAGTTATAACACCAAATATTGTACCTTTGATTCACTGGGTAAAATTGCCGATTGATCATGAAATACTCAGGAGATATACTATCTCAGGTATGATTCTTTAGCTACTTGAAATGTAATTTTTTGTTCTGTCATACATTAGAAATATATGTGTGTTGACTTTGGTTGGGGTCACACTGGATCCGTTATTGGCATAATTTTTGTACTTTTTTTGTTCTAAGTCCAAAAACTGATGTCAAAAACTGATGCTGCACTCAAGTGTGACTGAAATGGTGTCCGTTTTTTTACTGGACCCAAAAAAAGCTGCTAGCAGCATTTTTGGGTGCAGGAAAAAAACAGATCTGTTTTTTTAACATGGGGCCCTATGGGAAAACAGATCCTGCGAAAAAAGGCACAAAAAACAGATCTGTTTTTAAAGCATTATTTAGGGAAAAAATGACAAAGTGCAAAAAATGCAGAGTTGCACAGGAGGGTCAAAAAGCACCCTAAAAAAACGGATCAGTTATTGAGAACAAGGGAAAAAACTGATGCCCAAGTGTAAACCAAGGCTAAGACAGCTAATCTAAATGGACTGAAAGCTTGTTTTGGGGCTCAGACGACATATGAGTTAATACAAACTTTACACTTACTTCAGGGCAGCTGGGCACCAGCGAGTCGACATAGAGCTCTCCTTTCCTTTCTCTCAGGGGCAAGCTGTGTTTCTCCTCACAGCTCTGCTGGATTTCCTGTCCCAGAGTGCACTTCCAGGTTAGAGATACACAGAACATTCATCCAGAGAATGGCTGCAACTCACCGGGCAGGTTTGCGACCCGTCGAAGCACAAGACCGTGCGAAACGGCTCGTTGTTGCGACCCCCATCCTCCACTACCCCTGAAAAACCGCCTGTTTTCATGGAATAAATAATAAAGAAACACTGCCCGGTGAGTTGCTGCCATTCTCTGGATGAATGTTCTGTGTGACATTCAGTTAATAGCTTTTCTTTCTTTCTACTTGTGTTGCTGTGTGACATCCTTTTCTTACATCACAGCCTGTTCATGACACTTGTCCGAGATTAAAATCTATTGCTTTTTGTTAAATAAACCGTTCACTCTGCATTGGTTTTCTGCACTATTTTTGAGAGCTCATTGATCAAAACACTAAACTGTTCTGTAACAACTCCTTAGCCATTTTCAATTACAGAGACATTCATTTTTTTTTGCCAACATAATGTGATAGATGCTAAAATACAAAGCAGACATTGTGTTACACATGTACACATGGGCATAAGGCCCTATACAGTGCTGTGCAAATTAATTGGGACAAAGCATTTTTTAAAGGGATCCTGTCACCCCCAAAACGCATGTAAACCTATTAAAACCTGTCCCTAGAGCATATTAACACTATCCCTACACTCTTTTTACCTCCTAAAAGCATTAAGTGACATTGAATAAAAACGTTTTATAAGTACCTGATTAGTGCTGATAATGAGTGACTATCTATTCATAGTCACTCATCAAGACTGCCCCTCTGCTTCATAGCACGCCTGAATAGGCGTGATCTACATCCAGGATTCAAATTCGTGCCTCCCCGCTGTGCCCTGTGTCGTAGGAGGCTGCAGTGTGGCTGGTGACGCGATCCGCGTCATTCCCGGCGCCTGGTGACGTATTTAGACCGGCGCCGCGCTGTTAGCTTCAAAATGCGCACTGCGCATGCGCATTGGGCATGCGCAGTGCGCATTTTGAAGCTAACAGCGCGGCGCCGGTCTAAATACGTCACCAGGCGCCGGGAATGACGCGGATCGCGTCACCAGCCACACTGCAGCCTCCTACGACACAGGGCACAGCGGGGAGGCACGAATTTGAATCCTGGATGTAGATCACGCCTATTCAGGCGTGCTATGAAGCAGAGGGGCAGTCTTGATGAGTGACTATGAATAGATAGTCACTCATTATCAGCACTAATCAGGTACTTATAAAACGTTTTTATTCAATGTCACTTAATGCTTTTAGGAGGTAAAAAGAGTGTAGGGATAGTGTTAATATGCTCTAGGGACAGGTTTTAATAGGTTTACATGCGTTTTGGGGGTGACAGGATCCCTTTAAGTAAAATCGTAAATTGGGGTTACCAGTCAGTGATTCAAACCAGTTTTAACTGCTTTGAACAGGTGTGAGTGTACAACCTTGAGTAACAAAATGTGGTTTGACTGGTTGTAGTCAGAAAATAACAGCTAGCTGCCCCCTCAGCTTCAGTTGACAGCTTGTTTCTGTGAGGAGTGGTTTAGTGTACTTTTTCTCTCAATGTGATTCGTGCCTGTAAAAATGGATGTTACTCCACGGAAGAGGTCTAGAATTATTGCTCTTAGGCCAGCTTCACACCAAGGTGTGATCTGGTCCGGGGATGTCCGATGTGAATCGGACAGCCCCGGACCAGATTTGTAAACAGAACATTAGGGCAAACACGCCCTCTCGTCCGATTTGCAGACGGATGCCTCTGATCGCAGCCGCAGCTGCTGAAATTTCAAGATCGCGGCTAGCGGGGAACGACCGGTTCCCGGATATGATGTTTTTGTCTGACCGTGGCAATCCGGCGCCATAGACTCCCTTGATAGGGAGCGCCGGATCACCCCGGATCTGGGGTGATCCAATTTGGGCAGATTTTCGCCCCAGACACAAAAACTTTACAAGTAATGTTTTTGTGTCCGGGAGAAAAATCCGAATGCACCTGGATTCTCCCGGACAGATGGAAACCGGATGGCGGATAGCTTCCATCCAGTTCGATCCGGCCCCATAGGGCTGCATTATGTCAAAATTGGGTCCGGGGGTGTCCAGTTTAGTCCGACAGCCCCGGGCCTGGTCATGCCATGGTGTGAATCCGGCCTTAATGAACATACAAGTCTGACTGTAAAGGTACCAGACTTTCATTGTGTGCGTGAATAATTCTTGAAACGGTAGATTTTCCAATACCAGCGGTGGAAGCGATTTCTCTAAAGGTACCTTTACACGCCGCCACTGAGGCTAGCAACAGGTATCCACCGCACGTGCACGCGCACGTTTTTAACGGTAGATGCCGATCGCTGATGCCGCATATACACACCCCCATTACGTTCTCCACTGGAGGTATCTTTGTTCCCCGGAAGGTCCGACGGGTGCCGCGGCTTATTTCCTGTGGAATACCTTTGCTACTTCACACGCCGCTACCACAAAGAAATATGAGCGTACATATTTCGCGCCGTAAGTACATAGGCGTGACAGAGTTGTGTATTCCGTGATGCACAAGCATTGAATGGACAACACAATAGAGTCATGATTGGCCAGCCTGCGCAGGAAGGCTGCCTAATACATGACGCCATTGCAATTGTGGACTGTGAATGGATAGCTCTTTAAATATGGCGCCCTGTGAAGGGACAACCAATCGTAACGCAGGAGCCTCCACCAATGATCGCTGATGGGGCGTGGTATCCATGACGCCGTGGCATGCCCCTGGGAAGTCGTAGGCCACGCAAATACCTTGCCTGTGCGCTGATTACACGCCACCACCATAGCAATTGTGCCTTCCTGTTTTTGAGCACGGCTCAGCAACAGGTATTCGAAGGAACTGCAGGGCACAGGCAGGAACTTCCCTATTTACACGCTGCCATTTCGTAGCAATTTCATGGCAACAGGCACAATTGTACCCAGTGCCCGGCAGTTGCTGCCTTCCTGTGGCGGCGTGTAAAGGTACCTTTACCCTTTGGAGAACATAATGGCAGTGTGTATATGCGGCATCAGCGATCGGCATCCACCGTTAAAAACGTGCGCGTGCACGTGCGGTGGATACCTGTTGCTAGCCACAGTGGCGGCGTGTAAAGGTACCTTTAGAGAAATCGCTTCCACCGCTGGTATTGGAAAATCTACCGTTTCAAGAATTATTCGCGCACACAATGAAACTGGATCATTTTCTCCAAAACGAAAAAGGGAAATGTGGAAGAAAAAGAAAAATGACACCAAGAGCTGATAAAACACTTTTCAGCAATAGTAAAACTAATCCAAGAAAAACAAGTAAAGACTTGCTTTGTCCCAATTAATTTGCACAGCACTGTAAAGTGATTACTCTCATTGGCAGAACACTGGAAACTCGCTCATCTTTATTTTCCTATCTTCAAAATAAGGAAAGGCATCAATATATCAGTAGTCAGTAACAGGCGTAACCCATTGTTTTAATTTTTATTTCATAAAGCAACACATATACAGTCATATGAAAAAGTTTTGGCACCCCTCTTAATCTTACTCTCTTTTTTATGCTTAAAATTGTTTTTTTGCAACAGCTATTTCAGTGTGATATATGTAATAACTGATGGACAAAGTAATATTTCAGGATTGAAATGAGGTTTATTGTACTAACCAAAAATGTGAAATATGCATTATTTCAAAAATTGACAGGTGCAAAAGTATGGGCACCTCAACAGAAAAGTGACATTAATATTTAGTAGATCCACCTTTTGCAAAAATAACAGCCTCTAGTCGCTTCCTGTAGCTGTTAATGAGTTCCTGGATCCTGGATGAAGGTATTTTTGACCATTCCTCTTTACAAAACAATTCCAGTTCAGTTAAGTTTGATGGTCGCCAAGCATGGACAGCCCGCTTCAAAACATCCCACAGATGTTCAATGATATTCAGGGATGGGGACTGGGATGGCCATTCCAGAACATTGTATTTGTTCCTCTGCATGAATGCCTGAGTAGATTTGGAGCGGTTTTTGGATCATTGTCTTGCTGAAAGATCCATCCCCGGCGTAACTTCAACTTTGACACTGATTCTTGAACATTATTCTCAAGAATCTGCTGATACTGAGTGGAATCCATGTGACCCTCAACTTTAACAAGATTCCCGATGCTGTCATTGGCCACACAGCCCCAAAGCATGATGGACCCTCCACCAAATTTAACAGTGGCTAGCAAGTGTTTTTCTTGTAATGCTGTGTTTTTGTGGCGCCATGCATAGCGCCTTGTTATATGACCAAACAACTCAATCTTTGTTTCATCAGTCCACAGGACCTTCTTCCAAAATGAAACTGGCTTGTCCAAATGTGCTTTTGCATACCTCAGGCGACTCTGTTTGTGGCGTGCATACAGAAATGGCTTCTTTCGCATCTCTCTCCCATACAGCTTCTCCTTGTGCAATGTGCGCTATATTGTTGACCGACGCACAGTGACACCATCTGCAGCAAGATGATGCTGCAAGTCTTTGGAGGTGGTCTGTGGATTGTTCTTGACTGTTCTCACCATTCTTCTTCTCTGCCTTCCTGATATTTTTGTTGGCCTGCCACTTCTGGCCTTTACAAGAACTGTACCTGTGGTCTTCCATTTCCTTACTATGTTCCTCACAGTGGAAACTGACAGGTTAAATCTCTGAGACAACTTTTTTTATCCTTCCCCTGAACAACTATGTTGAACAATCTTTTTTTTTCAGATCATTTGAGAGCTGTTTTGAGGAGCCCATGATGCCACTCCTCAAAGAAGATGCAACTAGGAGAACAACTTGCAAGTGGACACCTGAAATAGCTTTTCTCATGATTGGATAACCGGACTATGAAGTACAAAGCTCAATGAGGTTACCAAACCAATTTAGTGTGTCAGTAAGTCAGTAAAAAGTAGTTAGGAGTATTCAAATCATGAAAATCAGAAGGGTGCCCATACTTTTGCACCTGTCAATTTTTGAAATAATGCATAGTTCACATTTTCGGTTAGTACAATAAACCTCATTTCAATCCTGAAATATTACTGTGTCCATCAGTTATTACATATATCACACTGAAATAGCTGTTGCAAAAAAACAATTTTAAACAAACAAAAAAAAAAGAGTAAGATTAAGAGGGGTGCCCAAACTTTTTAATATGACTGTATATTACACATAAAAATAAGCAACTTTGCAATATTTCTTATCACACAAATTTGCTTCTTTCTCAGCCAGAAATGATCGTTCATTATCAAAATTCTTATTTTTGAGGTAAAATCTGTGTTCAGTGAAGACTCTCCTTTTACAAAGATACGAGATGACAGTTTCCCGGCAAGCTTATGCATAGTCATAAACTGGAAATTTCCACTGACACTGTGCACTGTGGGGCTCCCTGTATTCCTCCTATCAGTGCCAAGGGGGATGGTTCCTTGTGTTTCACCTATCAGTGGCGGCAGGGATGGTGCTCTGACCCTCCACCCCCAATTTCTCACGTCGGTGTTGGCAGGGATGGTGTCCCTGTTCCTCCTGTCAGTGTTGGCAGGGGTGGTGACTTCCATGCTCTTCTTGTCAGTGTCTAGGGTTAGGATTGCTCCTTTTGTCAATGCCTGGAGAGAGGGGCCGATTCCTCACTGCCCTCCTCCTGTCACCACCTAGGTTGAGAATTGATACTTCTATCAGTGCCGGCAGGGATGATGGCTTCCTGCACTCCTCCTGCCACTCTCTGGTGAGAGGGGTAGATTCCTCCCTACCCTCCTACTGTCATTATCTGGGGAGAGGGGAAGATTTCTCCCTGCGCTCCTCCTGTTAGTGCTGGCAGGGTTAATGGCTCCCTGCATTCCTCCTGTCATTCTCTGGGAGAGAGGTAGGTTCCTGACTACCCTCCTCCTGTCATTGTCTGGGGAGAGGGGAATATTCCTCCCCACAGGTGATGTCAGAGGAAGCTCTCAGCTTAAGACTATGCACTAGCCGCCGCAAAGAAACCAATGATGTCACCTGTGAGGCGGCGCTTATGCCCTGCTGCACCATGCTTTGTACACTGACATTTCAGTGTGATCGTACAATGGGAGAGAGAAGGCAGTTGGGAAGGAGAGGTTGAGACTGTGCACTCCAGGGAAGGGGAGCTGAGACAGAGCACACCAGGGAGGGAGGTTGGAGACCCTTGTGGATACAATATTGACAGCCCTACCCCTTAAACCAGCATCACAGTGATGCTTTGTTGCAGGGAGGGGCTGAAGGTAAGGAAGTGCCTGCAGTTTCTCCCCCATGTTGTGATTAATATCTGTGTGAGTATCCCAGCATGCACTGGGGCATTCACATGGTGATAAGACTGGAAAAAGGAAAAAAACACATTACATGAATTTTAAAAAAAGACAAGCTCACATAGGGTTTTTTCTGCATACAATGGAGGTGTCCTAGTGCAGTACCACTCACCTTATTTGGTTGTATGAGACACAACCACTAGTAGAGCCTAGAATATAGAAGCCAAGGCTGCGGCGAATTACTCAAGAACTTTCGTAGCCACGTTTGGAGGAATCCGGACCAGCGAACTTAGAATCGCGCTGCCTCTCACGAACCCAAGAAGAAGATAGTCCAAGGTGTTTTAGAACATCTGTGAATTTTATTTCAATCTTGACGCGTTTTATGTGCAGCACACTTCATCAGGAGTTAAAATCACATTACTTTAGGTACACAAGTTTTCAATAAAATTAATTGATGATCTAATTCACCTTGGATTATCCTCTTCTTGAGTTTGTATAGGCAGCGCAATTCTAAATTCACCAGTCTGGATTCCTTCACACGTGGATACGATTAGATGCTAGATAGCATAGATAATTAGCTAGCAAATTAGGAAAAAAATAGCTGGTCTCTGGATAAGCCTTTAACTTGTCTTTCTTATCAGGTATTTCTTCTGAGAACATAACAATCAAACCATTTCTTTTGAAGCCTAGCAAGATGTATATGCTGGATGTTACTTTGGGTGAGTATCTTCCTCATGGGTATAGAGATATGAATTAGTTATTTTTCCTCTTGAAGCTTGAGCGGTAAAACTGTACACATAGAGTACAGATAGTGAAAATATTGTCCAGTGCAAAGAAAGACAATCATCATGGTATGATAGTCTGGAAAGGGGGTGGTCTGCAGGAAGACCCATGGCAAATAACATTTACCATGTGTTTATAGGGGCCATTTCTTATCAGGTAATGTTATGCGCTGATTGCGATCTCGTAAAGAATAGCAAACCATGCAGTATTCCCCATCCACCGTCAAATCTCCCTGTGTTTGGCATTGGCTGTTCTGCTGATATCATGCCATCAACGCAATAGCTTATGAATGTGTTCAACAGGGTGTTCCGTATACAGAGTGGGCCATTTATATGGATGCACTTAAATAAAATGGGAATAGTGGTGATATCAACTTCCTGTTTGTTGCACATTAATATATGGGAGCGGGAAAACGTTTCTAGATGGGTGGTGACCATGGTGGCAATTTTAAAGTTGGCCATTTTGGATCCAACTATATTTTTTTAATGGGAAGAGGGTAATGTGACACATCAGACTTACTGAGAATTTCATAAGAAAAACAATGGTGTGCTTGGTTTCCATGTAACTTTATTCTTTCATGAGTTATTTACAAGTTTATGACCACTTATAAAATGTGCTCAAAGTGCTGCCCATTGTGTTGGATTGTCAATGCAACCCTCTTCTCCCACTCTTGACACTGATAGCAACACTGCAGAAGAAATGCTAGCACAGGCTTCCAGTATCTGTTGTTTCAGATGCTGCACATCTTGTATCTTCACAGCATAGACAATTATATTCATAATTGACTCTTTAACAAGCCTTTTAATATGACATACAGTTGTGGCCAAAAGTATTGACTCCCCTGCAATTCTGTCAGATTATACTCAGTTTCTTCCTGAAAATGATTGCAATCACAAATTCTTTGGTATTATTATCTTCATTTAATTTGTCTTCAATGAAAAAACACAAAAAGAATTGTCCTAAAGCCAAATTGGATATAATTCCACACCAAACATAAAGAAGGATGTGGACAAAAGTATTGGCACTGTTTGAAAAATCATGTGATGATTCTCTAATTTGTGTCATTAACAGCACCTGTAACTTACCTGTGGCACCTAACAGGTGTTGGCAATAACTAAATCACACTTGCAGCCAGATGACATGGATTAAAGTTGACTCAACCTCTGTACTGTGTCCTTGAGTGTACCACATTGAGCATGGAGAAAAGAAAGAAGACCAAAGAACTGTCTGAGGACTTGAGAAACCAAATTGTGAGAAAGCATGAGCAGTCTCAAGACTACAAGTCCATCTCCAAAGACATGAATGTTCCTGTGTCTACCGTGCGCAGTGTCATCAAGAAGTTTAAAGCCCATGGCACTGTGGCTAGCCTCCTAGATGTGGACGGAAAAGAAAAATTGACAAGATATTTCAACGCAAGATTGTGTGGATGGTGGATAAAGAACCACGACTAACATTCAAACAAGTTCAAGCTGCCCTGCAGTCCGAGGGTACAACAGTGTCAACCCGTATGATCTGTCGCATCTGAATGAAAAGGGACTGTATAGTAGGATACCCAGGAAGACCCCAATTCTTACCCCGAGACATAAAAAAGCCAGGCTGGAGTTTGCCAAAACTTACCTCAGAAAGCCTAAAACGTTTTAGAAGAATGTTCTCTGGTCAGATGAGACAAAAGTAGAGCTTTTTGGGCAAAGGCATCAACATAGAGTTTACAGGAGAAAAAAAGAGGCATTCAAAGAAAAGAACACGGTCCCTACTGTCAAACATGGCGGAGGTTCCCTGATGTTTTGGGGTTGCTTTGCTGCCTCTGGCACTGGATTGCTTGATCGTGTGCATGGCATTATGAAGTCTGAAGACTACCAACAAATTTTGCAGCATAATGTAGGGCCCAGTGTGAGAAAGCTGGGTCTCCTTCAGAGGTCATGGGTCTTCCAGCAGGACAATGACCCAAAACACACTTCAAAAAGCACTAGAAAATGGTTTGAGAGAAAGCACTGGAGACTTGTAAAGTGGCCAGCAATGAGTCCAGACCTGAATCCCATAGAAAACCTGTGGAGAGATCTAAAAATGGCAGTTTGGAGAATGCACCCATCAAATATCAGGGACCTGGAGCAGTTTTCCAAAGAAGAATGGTCTAAAATTCCAGCAGAGCATTGTAAGAAACTCATTGATGGTTACCAGAAGCGGTTGATCGCAGTTATTTTGGCTAAAGGTTGTGCAACCAAGTATTAGGCTGAGGGTGCCAATACTTTTGTCTGGCCCATTTTTGGAGTTTTGTGTGAAATGATCAATGTTTTTCTTTTTGCTTTATTCTCTTTTGTGTTTTTTCATTGAAGACAAATTAAATGAAGATAATAATACCAAAGAATTTGTGATCGCAATCATTTTCAGGAAGAAACTGAGTTTTATCTGACAGAATTGCAGGGGTGTCAAAACTTTTGGCCACAACTGTATGCCAGATCAGAGCCCCAAACTGCAGATGCTGCGTTTCAGGGTGACTGCCCCTCATCAGTGCAGTGTGTGGGAATTCTAACCTGGCTGTATGAGAGGCTGAGACGAGGTCTGGGGAAATCTATGAAATTTACAAATTGTCACTTTAGTGAGGAAGTGAAAAACTCTAATGCCACCCAATAAGGGTAGCATAAATGTAGGAATATGTGGGAATTACGTTGTGTGAATGTAGCCTAAGGCTAGGGTCACACTTAGCAGGGCACTTACGTTAGTTGGATACAGTTACTGCAGAGGCAGTAATGGCCAGCATTAACATTGGGTGCTGCGAGCAAACACTGCTCGATAGTAACCTGATGTTGACCATGGATGCAGCCACACAGGAAGCCCCAGGAACTGCGCTTTAGCAGAGCACACAGGAAAATGTTGCTGAAAACATTTTTTTGGGCGCTCTGCTATAGCGCAGTTCCTGGGGCTTCCTGTGTGGCTGCATCCATGGTAAACATCGGGTTACTATGGAACAGCTTTGCTTGCAGCACCAGATGTTTATGCTGTCCGTTACTGCAGGCTTGCCTCTGCAGTAACGACATCCGTCTAACATTAGTGCCCTTCTAAGTTTGACCCTAGCCTAAGCCCTCCTGTGCCTAAACCATATTAGGCACATGTGGCATTGCTGCAGCAGAGAGAATCCAATTAATAATTTACGGGGTATGAGTCTGCAGAAGCAAAATCTGGGCACTATGTATGGTGAATAGACTGGCATATTTGCAGTTCTTAAGAAAATAGCATTGCGTGGATGTTACATAGTGAAAACACCTGTGGAACCAGAATTCACACTGCCGCCATAGATGACCATATATGGTGTATTGCAATATTCTGTAAAAATTGGCTATTAATTTGTAGTCTATTTTCTGCTATTATCCCTTGTGAATTAAAGCTTTGAGACTGATATAACATTTTAGCGGATAAAGGCTACATTTTTTGTTTTCATGTACCAATTCAGTGATGTAGTTTATAGGATACACAATGCTTACTGCACTCCTAGATAAAACCCCTATGGAGTTTAGTTTGCCAAATGGGGTTACTTGTGGATTTTCTACTTTTTGAACCACACAGGAGCTCTGCAAATGCAACACAATGTGTTCCAAAGATGAAATAGCACTTTTCCTTTCAACTTTTGCCATTTGCTCAAAAATTAATGTTGAACTGGATGACAGGCAGGGACATCTTATAACTGGTGAAGGGCAGTGGAGTGATGGTGAGCAGTCTTCGAAAAAAGTGCAGCGCTGTCGCTGAGAGCCACTAAGGCCGGCTTCACACTGCGGCGTAATCCAGTCCGGTTCTGTCCGGGTTGACGCAGACAGCTGCGGACCGGATCAGCACACAGGACTGGGGGGCTAATATGCCCTCCGGTCCGGTGTGCAGCGCACGCAGCTGCAGCCGCTGACAGGTCAGGACCGCGGGCGCCCACGGTTCTGACTTATCAGCAGCGGGAACTGCGTGCGCTGCACACGGACCGGAGGGCATATTAGCCCCCCAGTCCTGTGTGCTGATCCGGTCCGCAGCTGTCTGCGTCAACCCGGATAGAACCGGACCGGATTACGCCACAGTGTGAAGACGGCCTAACATGGTTTGGTGACACTTCCAGGTCTCTTTCCTCACTCATTAAAGATGCCGCAATAACTTGCGAGTTCTCACTGCATTGTAAGGAGAGAGACTAGTAAGTATTATCATAGGTGCGGCTCGTGGAGACACCCCTGCATTTTTATAGAAAACCGCTCACTGTTCACTGCCCTGCACCAGTGATAAGCATAGTATTAGTTATTCCTGCATGTGCAGCTTCACTTTCTATCACTATCACACAGGTCATTACTCTGATTGGAGCATTTTAACCCCAATCAGAGTGCAGGCCAGCGTGACAATGATAGCTAATGAAGCTGCAGACAATAAAGTAGAAGTGTGTCTCCGTAGTAGCGCCCTTCTACTTCCCCTACAGCCATTCGTAGTGCAGATGGCTAAGTGAGAAGCCATGTGTGCCCATGAAAATTAGGTTACTAAAAACAAAGGTTTGAGGTAGATACTGACTTTCAAAGCAGTCAGTATCAATCTAAAATGAGTAAACACATTTTATTTTTAAAAAAATGTGATTATTTTTTTTTTGTTCTATTCACTCAAGATGAGTTTTTGCTTCCCAGTAATTTGTCATTGTTTCATTTACACAATACTTTTTTTCCTAGAATCACGTGGATACAAAATTGGAAGGTCACAACTATACTTCACAGTAAATGAAATGTCACACAAAATTACTTGTCAGGTTCAACCCAAGAGTGGTATTGAGCTCTTCACCATTTTTAGCATTTTCTGCACGTCAGGAAAAGAGGTACATGATGTATTGCTTGTTTAGTAGTAGTTTTCTGTTGTGTATAAGGCACTGCAATGTTTGGTTCCGATAAAAGTAAATTTATGCTGTTATTTTGAATAAGTACTGTACAACTTTCAATCTTTTCTGTTTTTTCTTGTACTAAATCAGGTAAAAACACTACTTGTACCGGAATACCTGTATAACTGCAGCCTTGTACTGTTCATGTAAGGCCTGTTTCACATATCCATGCAAAACATGGACATGTGAGACATGCCTTTTTTGGGGGCGGTGGTTCCGTGCTGTCACACATTGTGTGACATATGTGTGCTGTCCATGTGCTATCCATCATTTCAAACTCCCCTACCTCCAGTGCTGTTGTTTCTCTCTCTTCCGGGGCCACTATAGCTCTGAGTGCAGTAAATATTAGATGAGACTAATGAACAACCCCAGAAGTGAGAGGAGCATGCAGCGCTGGAGGGAGGTGAATATGAAATTATTTGTTTTTAACTTTAAAAACGTGGTTCTGGGCCATGCACATGGATGTCATATGGATGACATCCATGAGCGGGACGTTTTTGCATGGACCCATTGACCTGAATGGGTTCATGGTTTTGCTGAAAATTGTGCATGTCGCCGTGTGGAGCACACGGACACGCATCTGCTCCACATAGCAACATGGTCCGTGCTTTATAATGGACATCTGAAGGGGGCCATAGGGAATCATGTGTCCCAGTATGTCCATGCCACCTGCATATGTTGGCATGGACCGCATACATGCCAGAGGCACGGATGTGTGAAATGGATGGTTTCACACCAGCATTTTTCTGCATCCAGTGTTAATCCGGCAAAAAACGCATCTGACTGCATTTGACAGCATCTGTTTTTAATTATAAAATCTGATGCAGTTGGAAATCACTGCATCGGTATTATAATGAATCCATCAGCCGTATCTGTACCGTGTCTGTGCTTGGTTGCCATATACATTAATGTATGGCAACCAACTTGCCTTCATAGTCTGTAAAATAAATAAATAATGGACGAAAAAGGAGCAGTCTCCCACATTTTTCATTCTCAGCACATATAAAGCGGACAGCTGCGCACTGCCACCTCCAGTTGCCTACTTTTATCTTGGCTGGCAATTAAAAATACAGTGAAGCTGATTTTTTTTTTTATTTGAATAAATTATTTAAAAAAATGTGTGGGCTTCACCCTATTTTTAATTGACAGCCAAGGTAAAACTAGGCAGCTGGGGTCTGGTATTCTCAGCGTGTTGGGGTCCATAGTTATTGGGCCATCCCATGCTATAGCATAGCAACCTGCAGCCACCCCCAGAAACTGGCGCCTTCATTAGAAACGCCAATACCTGGTGTTTCACCCGGCTCACCCTGATGCTGTGATGCAGTGGCATTGGTGTGATAGAAAGGGTTAATGACAGCTGAGTATTAACAGCTTCTCATTAAGCCCTAATTGGTAATATCCAGGCGCCTATGATACCCACCCATTACCAATCCAGTAAGTGAAGCGTTAATAAATGCGTGCACACACAGCCACACAAAAGATTCCTTTATTAAAAATAAAAGACACTGACAACCCTCATTATCCCATTAATGAAGTCCCATCAACAAACCAACTGATGATAATCAACGAGGTCCCATGAAGAACACTCATCTGTGCTGAATCCGAAGTTGCATTGAAGGAGGACGTATCCTATCAGTGCGAGCACTGAGGACATAATGATGGCACCAAGAGCTTAGGCGGTGCCTGCAGTCAGCTGACGTGATTACCATGTTGACCATGTCAGTTGATATGGTTACCACTGCATCACTGACATGGCCACAGCTCTTGGGCCATCATTGTGTCCTCAGAGCTCTGATAGGATGATTCCTGCTTCAGCATGACTTCCGATGCAGGAGAGATGAGTGTGCTTCATGGGACCTCGTGATTATCGTTAGAGGGTATGTTGTTGTGAAGTAAATAATGGGAAAATGAGGGTTGTCTGTGTGTTTTATTTATAATAAAGGAATTTTCTGAGTGTATGCTTATGTGTTTATTAACTCTTCACTTACCAAATTGGTAATGGGTAGGTATCGTAGACTTCTGACCATTACCAATTTGGGCTTAATGACAAGCTGTCAATACTCAGCTGTCATTAACCTTTTCTATAACCCCAATACCACAGCGCCAGGACATTGGGGAGAGAGGAAGGTAAAGCACCATGAATTGCAAATTCTAATGAATGCCCCAAATTCTGGGGCGGCTGCTGGCTTCTATTCTATGGGGAAGGGTTCCCAATAGCTATGGGCCCCACCATGCTAAGAAGACAATACCAGCCCCCAGCTACCTAGTTTTACCTTTGCTGGCAATTAAAAATAGGATGAAGCCCACACATTTTTTTGTTTATTTAAATAATTAGAAAAAATAATTATCTCCCCTGTATTTTTCATTGCCAACCAAAGTAAAACTAGATGGCTGGGAGTGGACGGTCTTTATCTGTGATGAAAACGAAACATATGGGGGAACCCTACGCCTTTTTTTCCTATTATTTATTTTTACACACTATGACAGTAGGTTGCTTGCCATACAATAACATATATGGCAACCAAGTCAGACATCCGTACAGATTGTGTGGGCGCAGTCTGACTACAACAAAAAGTTAGTGTCTGTGATTGGCCACTGCAGTTCAGTGTGGTGAATATTCATAAAGCTTAATGAGTGGCTCCAGAAGCAAGCGGCGGAAAGAGCAAGAAAGTGGTGAGCACTATCTATATATCTATCTACCTTCTAGTTAGGCAGTAGGCATACTGGATCTGGTTTTACTGGATCGTGCTTGATTTGGTAAAACCGAACCCATCTTCCATTGACTTCCATTTTAATTTATGCTGGATCATACTGGATCCATTCAGCTTTGGGTTTTTAACCACACCAAAAAATTTAGCATTATTGTTGGTAGTTAAGAAAACAGTTTCTGTCACAAATGGCAGCAACCGGATGTAGCTGCACAAGCCAAAATGCCCTTTTAAAATCAATGGGCACTGACCGGGTCTGGATTGCATTTCAGTTTTAAAAAAAGACTCGGATCGCCACCGAATGCAGATAAACACTGGTGTGAAATCACCCTAATGGTACCTTTACACGCCGCTACCGAAGGTAGCAACAGGTAGGCACTGCACGTGCACGCGCTCGTTTTCAACGGTTGCTAACGGTACCTGATACCGCAATTACACGCCACCACAAGGTGCTCCACAGAAGGTATTTTCGATCCCTGGAAGTGCCGACGGGTGCCGCAGGTTACCTTCTGTGGAGCACCTTCCCTGATTTACACGCCGCCACCACAAGGGAATCTGGGCGTACATATTGTGCGCCGTAACTACATAGGCGTGACAGAGTTGTGTATTACGCGGCGCTCGTACGGTGATAGGACAATGCAATAACATCATGATTGGCCAACCAGCGCAGGGAGGCTGGCTAATACATGACGCTATACCAAATGTGTAGTGTGACTGGTCAGCTCGTTAAATATGCCGCCCTGTGCAGGGACAGCCAATGGGTACTCAGTAGTCCCCACCAATAATAGCTGATGGGGCTTGGTATACATGACGCTGTAGCACGCCCCAGGTAACTCAAATACCGTACCTGTGCCCCGATTACACGCTGCTACCATAGGGATTATACCTGCTTGTTTTTCAGCACGGCTGAAAGACAGGTATCCAAAGGGACAGGAAGGTGCTACCTGAATTACACGCCGCAATCTCGCGGTGTTTTGAAGGTAAAAGGTACAATTGTCTCCTACACCTGCCGGTTTCTACCTCTCGGTAGCGGCGTGTAAAGGTACCATGAGAGAGTTCACAATGTTGATTATACATTGAGCAAATCTTCATGTTTATGGTCATCAGTACAAAATATAATTATGCTTATTTGAAAAGTTTTTGTGTATAGAACATATGTCCTGCTTGGTTACATTGGAAACACCCATAGAAGTGAATGGAAAGGACTGTGCACGTGCATCTACCTTTCCATTCACTGAGGTGCATGACGTGACTCTTCTTATTTCTTTATAGGACCTTAACTATGAATTTAGTTACCAAGTAAGGCAGTTAACAAGAAAGACTCTGTATAAAGGAAGAGATATTCAGTATTATTTTAATTTGCCTTCTGGGGATCCATTTAGTGGATATAAAGGTAAATATTTTCATTACTAACTATGTCACTAATTTGCATTTAGGTTCAGATTTTTATTACTGCTCAAAAGTATCCTGTCCAAGTAAGATGTGGCAGAAGCGCAAACATTTTGCCTCTAATTATGCGCCTCTGCTGGATAGTTAATAGAATCCATAGTAGTGATCCCCACCTCATGTTCACTACAATAGTGTAATGATATTATCTTGTGGGGTTGTTTCGGATTAATGTATTCATTGATCCATCGCATTTAACATGTAAAATAAACCAAAGAACCAAGGCGATCTCAGGGTCTAATATATGTGAAAATTATTTATCAAAGAGGTGCTGAATCAAGGATGCAGGTGGGAAACATACAATATAAAAACCACGTTACATAGACATAACAATACAGAAATACAATGTATATTCAGTTGTGGCCAAAAGTATTGACACCCCTGCAATTCTGTCACAAAATGCTAAGTTTCTTCCTGAAAATGATTGCAATCACAAATTTTTTGGTATTATTATCTTCATTTAATCTGTCTTCAATGGAAAAACACAAAAAGAATTGTCCTAAAGCCAAATTGGATATAATTCCACACCAAACATAAAAAAGGGGGTGGACAAAAGTATTGGCATTGTTAGAAAAATCATGTGATGCTTCTCTAATTTGTGTAATTAACAGCACCTGTTACCTGTGGCACCTAACAGGTGTTGGCAAAGACTAAATCACACTTGCAGCCAGTTGACATGGATTAAAGTTGACTCAACCTCTGTCCTGTGTCCTTGTGTGTACCACATTGAGCATGGAGAAAAGAAAGAAGACCAAACAACTGTCTGAGGACTTGAGAAACCAAATTGTAAGGAAGCATGAGCAATCTCAAGGCTACAAGTCCATCTCCAAAGACCTGAATGTTCCTATGTCTAACCTCCCTAGCTGATTAAGAAGGGGACGAGTAGCACCACCTAAATAGTAGATAATCAAAAAAGTAGGTGCTCACCATGACGATTTTAGATAATTTGGACAACAAGAAGAAGATTCGGCATATGTATGTATAGGGAGCACACCAATACAAGAAAATATCGTAAATATAATCCAAAAACCTTTATTTACAAGTTGTGAATAGACAATAATAAAATCATTTAAAATACACACAAGTGAAAAAAAGGGGACCCTCAAACTGGCATACAGTATAAAAGTATGAAATATGTGTGCAACAGTTAATAAAGACCATCATTACACATACAGTTAGGGCCAGAAATATTTGGACAGTGACACAATTTTCGCAAGTTGGGCTCTGCATGCCACCACATTGGAATTGAAATGAAACCTCTACAACAGAATTCAAGTGCAGATTGTAACGTTTAATTTGAAGGGTTGAACAAAAATATCTGATAGAAAATGTAGGAATTGTACACATTTCTTTACAAACACTCCACATTTTAGGAGGTCAAAAGTAATTGGACAAATAAACATAACCCAAACAAAATATTTTTATTTTCAATATTTTGTTGCGAATCCTTTGGAGGCAATCACTGCCTTAAGTCTGGAACCCATGGACATCACCAAACGCTGTGTTTCCTCCTTCTTAATGCTTTGCCAGGCCTTTACAGCCGCAGCCTTCAGGTCTTGCTTGTTTGTGGGTCTTTCCGTCTTAAGTCTGGATTTCAGCAAGTGAAATGCATGCTCAATTGGGTTAAGATCTGGTGATTGACTTGGCCATTGCAGAATGTTCCACTTTTTTGCACTCATGAACTCCTGAGTAGCTTTGGCTGTATGCTTGGGGTCATTGTCCATCTGTACTATGAAGCGCTGTCCAATCAACTTTGCAGCATTTGGCTGAATCTGGGCTGAAAGTATATCCCGGTACACTTCAGAATTCATCCGGCTACTCTTGTCTGCTGTTATGTCATCAATAAACACAAGTGACCCAGTGCCATTGAAAGCCATGCATGCCCATGCCATCACGTTGCCTCCACCATGTTTTACAGAGGATGTGGTGTGCCTTGGATCATGTGCCGTTCCTTTTCTTCTCCAAACATTTTTCTTCCCATCATTCTGGTACAGGTTGATCTTTGTCTCATCTGTCCATAGAATACTTTTCCAGAACTGAGCTTGCTTCTTGAGGTGTTTTTCAGCAAATTTAACTTTGGCCTGTCTATTTTTGGAATTGATGAATGGTTTGCATCTAGATGTGAACCCTTTGTATTTACTGTCATGGAGTCTTCTCTTTACTGTTGACTTAGAGACAGATACACCTACTTCACTGAGAGTGTTCTGGACTTCAGTTGATGTTGTGAACGGGTTCTTCTTCACCAAATAAAGTATGCGGCGATCATCCACCACTGTTGTCATCCGTGGACGCCCAGGCCTTTTAGAGTTCCCAAGCTCACCAGGCAATTCCTTTTTTCTCAGAATGTACCCAACTGTTGATTTTGCTACTCCAAGCATGTCTGCTATCTCTCTGATGGATTTTTTCTTTTTTTCAGCCTCAGGATGTTCTGCTTCACCTCAATTGAGAGTTCCTTTGACCGCATGTTGTCTGGTCACAGCAACAGCTTCCAAATGCAAAACCACACACCTGGAATCCACCCCTGACCTTTTAACAACTTCATTGATTACATGTTAACGAGGGAGACGCCTTCAGTGTTAATTGCAGCCCTTAGGCTGGCTTCACACTGCAGTTTTTCACTGATCAGTGTCCATCAGTGTTTGGGTGCCAAAACCAGGAGAGGAACCAGGAAAGGAACTTGCAGAGAAAAACTATAATTGAAAGATTGACACCTGTTCTGAGTTTTGGAGACACTCCTGGTTTTGGCACACAAACACTGATGGACACTGATCAGTGAAAAACTGCAGTGTGAAGCCAGCCTTAGAGTCCATTGTCCAATTACTTTTGGTCCCTTGAAAAAGAGGAGGCTATGCATTACAGAGCTATGATTCCTAAACCCTTTCTCCGATTTGGATGTGGAAACTCTCATATTGCAGCTGGGAGGGTGCACTTTCAGCCCATATTATATATATAATTGTATTTCTGAACATGTTTTTGTAAACAGCTAAAATAACAAAACTTGTGTCACTGTCCAAATATTTCTGGCCCTAACTGTACCAAGAAGAAGGTTGGAAGTGTACCCTATAGATGACAAATAATCCAGCGGGATAATATAAATCTTGGTACGCACAATATATATTATATAGTCCGGCTCAGACCAATGGTAGTACAATATCATACAGGCAGAATGCCAGATTGTGTGACAAAAAAATACTTTACATAGATATTCTCTGTGAACAAGGTCTGAGATAGACCGAAACGTCAGAAAAAGACACTGAATATCTAAAAATATTTTTTCAAAAATAAATTAATTTTCAGCAAAAATATATCTAACTGTGTGCCGAAGTTATTCCTAATATAAGAGTTGACCATATTATTAGCCCATGAAGTCAAAGAAATGGTGACATATACAAATATGTCTTACTAGAAAATAGGCCCGATGCTATCGCATCGGGAGGGCGTGACTGGCACGCTGTGCTCTTTGTGGGCCCCCTGTGGCCCCTTTGACCACCCTGTGCTCTCTTTACGTCCCTGCTGCGCCTTGTGTCCCCTTTCAGAGTCCCTGCTTCCCTTTAGTCATTGTGGTGACCTTTTGTCTGGCGCTCCTTGTGTGTTTCTGGACCCTTGTATGTGTCTGTGCCCCACTTGCCTCTCTGATCCCTCTCTTTTATCTTTCTGCACCCCCCTTCCATCTCTCTGCCCCCCTTGAGTGGTTCTGGTTCCCCCTTATGTCTCCCTGGCCCCCCCCTTCTGTGTGTATGTTAGCCCCTTTATCTCTCAGCCCTCCTTGAGTGTTTGTGATGCCCTTTTATGTGTCTCTGCCCTCCTTCAGTCATTGTGGTCACCCCTTGTATCAGTGCCCTCCCACCCCCTTCGTAGTTTCTGGACCCCTTTGTTTGTCTGCTGCACTTACTTCTGAGCTCACCCAGTTTAGTGTTTAATGTGTGAGCTCCCCCCTTCTGGCTCTCTGCCTCCACTTCTCTCCTTCCCAGCTGTGACAGCTCCATGTCCTAGCTGAGAAGCAGTGTAGCATAGAGGAGGCGGAGCTAGGGTGATGACACGGTCATGTGAATGATCACATGGCTGTGACATCAGCAAAGGTCCTATGTGAAGACGTAAGTTTTCGGGGTGTGCGGGAGGCGCGGGGGTCTACTGTGGGGAGGAAGCGGGCACTGGAGGGGGGTGTGTGAGGGTGTACTGCGGGGGTATGTGGGGGTCTATAGCAGGGGCGTGCGGGTGGTGTAGGGGAGATGCGGGGATGTGCGGCACGGGAGCCTGCAGGCAGGCGCCGGCATCCTGCGGCATGGGTGTGCTAATATGGCGGCGCTTCCGGGGTAGCGATAATCACCAGTTTTGCGCACGCGCCATTGCTCCATAGCGGCACAGTGGCCGGAAGCGCAAAACTGGTGATTATGTATAGAGATGTAATGCTATACAGTTCAAACCTGGAGCATCAGTATAATAGATATCGATATGCCCCTCACACATAAATATAATTCAGGAATATGTTACAATAACACATGCGAAAATCAAATAGGAATATTGCTAGATAATTAAGGCAAATTATATTAGGAAAAATACGTATATATACCACAATGCACCTAGATCCCAGTCAAAATAAAGCATATAAAGTACAGCAACTGTGTCAGTATGACAGGTATGACAATACTAGATAAAACATCAGTGTACCCTGATTACAAATTAGGACTCAGGAGCATGATTAATCTATTATGTAAAAGCCGAAGCCACTTCCGTCTTCAAGGCACAAAAATGACGTCACACGACGGAAGTGGCTTCGGCACTACACCCGCTCAGGGTGAACCAAGATGGCGGCGAGCGGTGGCGCTTTACCGCCCACTGCGAGCCGCTGTCAAAACGGCGAGCGGTGGCCGCAGTAGCGCCCACCAGAGCCGCCATCCCGACACCAGACCCCCGAGCGGTGGGCGCGAGAGCGCCCACCGTGAGCCGTTACTCCGGACCCGCGGCTCGCGATGGCCACTCTCGCGCCCACCGATCGGGGGCCGGAGCGAGCGGAGCGCCGAGCCCGAGGTAGCCGGGAGACGACCGGAGGTCGTCTACCGGCTACAGGAACCGGTGGATGGAGCACCGAGCGCCAGGTATGGCGACGCTGTATGGCGCCATACTTCAAATACACTGTACTCAGTGTATTTCCAATATGGCGGCATAGCGTGCGCCGGTATTCTGATTGGTCGGCGCGCTGAACGCGGCGACCAATCAGAATAGCGCCGCGCAATGCCGCCATATTTGAAGTACACTGAGTACAGTGTATTTGAAGTATGGCGCCATACAGCGCACCGCTATTCTGATTGGTCGCCGCTTTCAGCGCGCCGACTAATGAGAATAGCGGCGCGCTGAAAGGCGCCATACTTCAAATACACTGTACTCATTGTATTTCAAATATGCCGGCATAGCGCTCCGCTATTCTGATTGGTCGGCGCGCTGAACGCGCCGACCAATCAGAATAGTGGTGCGCCCAATGCCGCCATATTTGAAATACACTGAGTACAGTGTATTTGAAGTATGGCGCCATACAGCGCGCCGCTATTCTGATTGGTCGCCGCGTTCAGCGCGCCGACCAATCAGAATAGCGGAGCGCTGTATGGCGCCATACTTCAAATACACTGCGTACAGTGTATTTGAAGTATGGAGCCATACAGCACGCCGCTATTCTGTTTGGTCGCCGCGTTCAGAGCGCCGACCAATCAGAATAGCGGCGCGTTGTATGGTGCTACATTTCAAATCAAAAGTCCTCGCTGAATTTCTCAGCTCGTGCCGTGCTGCGCGCGGCTGCTCTGATTGGTCCGTGCCTGCCGCGCCTGTCCAATCAGATTCGCGGCTTGCTGCAAGGCGCGAGCTTTTAAATTCTGTGACGACTTTGCTTTGTCCTCACACTGCTGTGCCGTGGACCATTTGAAAAGCCCGCCATTTTACCTCAGCTGCCTCAGCCGTGGGTTCTGCCTCTCTGCAGTCCTCCTCTGTGTGACAGCCTCCATCTTCTCTACCCTGCCTGTGACCACCATTTTGCCTCTCTGCAGTCCTGCACTCCATCTCATATACTGTGGTTTGACTTTTACCACTCTTTTCCCTCAATACTGTGTATAAGATAGAGTTGGTTAATGAATGCATAACCTTTTAATATAGCTCTGGACTATTAATTCTTAGACATAAGTGCCTCTACTAGCCTCCATCTTTAGTACGCTGCCTGTGTCCACCATTTTGTCTACGCTGCCTGTCTCCACCGTTTTGCCTCTCTGAACTCCTCAACCCTTTGGTATATACTGCATTTTGACCTATAATATCTTTTTCCACAATATCTCTGTACACTATATACTTCCTATAGTACTAGTCCTTTGTGTACTACTACTATTACTGCATATCTGCTTTTGACCTCATTTTACATAGTATCTGCACACTAATAATATGGGTCGCAATAAAAAATATGCTAATGATGCTGACAATAAAGCTGCCATCATACAACGTCAACGCAAACGCCGTGAAAACCAGACCCCCTGAGGAACATCAGCAATACCTTGACTACCAGAAGGCTTATTATGCAAAACGCTGCAGAACCGAATTGCCTATATCTAAATCAATTAGATTAGCAAAAGATGCGTCTACGCACAGTCTAAAACATCTAATTACAGCTTCTAACTCTTCCACTATTCAGTCTTCACACATACAACATCCCAATTCTGCTCCAGAAACTTCTTCCTCTACCCACTTTTCACACGTGCCTTTGCAACTGCCTATTTCCTCCGTACCAAGCCCACTAATACTGTCTCCATACCTACAGTTTTCTCAATTTCAAGATTTCAGTCAACAGCACTATGAAGTGACACCACCAGCGCCACGACTACTCTACATTCCTCGACTCACACGATCCCTTCATCCATTACCACATACACAGTCACTACACCATCAATATCACAGTGCTGATGAAAATACTGTTACACAACACAGCTGTGGTGACATGAACCATTTTTGTGACCATTGCCAAGCTAGGTATTTCGTCGCTGAGATACCTTCCGATCACAATTTCACCCTATGCTGTTATAAGGGTAAAGTACAGGCGCCCATACAACAATATCCAGATGTCTTTACCCGTTCGCTTAAAGGTGAAAGTGAGTTCAGTAAAAATTTAATGGAGAATATTCGCAGCATTAACAGCTCATTTGCTTTTGCCTCCATGAGTGCCAATATTGCCCCGCCTCCTGGATATGGCCCATATTGCTTCCGGATACATGGACAAATATATCATCGCACTGGAACCCTACATCCATCTGATGATGAAGTTCCAGTGTATGCCCAGCTTTACATCTTAGATAACCATACTGCTAATCAACAACGCTTGCAATGTCAACAAAATCAAAATTGTCATCCTACTTTGATGAGTATCATTGCTCTTCAATTAGATAATATCAATCCCTTTGTAGCTGCGTACAAAATGTTACGGGATGTAGAACAGGAGGAACATCTTAAAGCTCTTGCAAATGGCAGTGTCATGCCTAATATAACCATGGCCCTAAAACAAGATCGTACACAAGACACTCGACACTACAATAACCCCACTGTCAATGAGGTTGCCGTTGTATCCGAAAATGACAATGGAGAGCCACCATTCAATCGAGATATTTTAATTCACTTAAAACCTGACCCTAACAATCCTTTGGCCCCAAAAACAAAACCCATCAGCATTCTGCACAGTAATTTAGATGCCCTCCTCTATCCACTATTTTTCCCGTACGGAGAACAAGGCTGGCATGATGACATGAAACAACAAGCTCCAAGTACACGCAGAATTACACAACTGCAATACTATTGCTTCATGCTATCTGTAAGACATCACTTTAATCCAGTACTGAATGGTGGCAAACTCACCCAACAGTACATTGTTGATGCTTATGTCAAAATCGAGGCAAATCGCCTACATTTTATCCGCAAACATCAAAAGGATTTGAAAGTAGAGGACTACTGTGTATTGCAAGAGCATTTATTTAAAAAATCCATCCAAAAAGGCATCCCCATTGGCAAAACCGTCATTTTACCATTCTCCTTTGAGGGTAGTCCTAGGAACATGCAGCAACGGTATCAGGATGCCATGGCTATTGTCACCAAGTACGGTCGCCCTGATTTGTTCATCACTATGACCTGCAATCCTAAATGGAGCGAGATTACAACTAATTTACAGCCATGGCAGCGTGTCGAACACAGACCTGATTTAGCTCTATTACAAGACATCAGCAAAGGATTGTTCGGAAAAGTTTGTGCTATGGTGCACGTAATCGAATTCCAAAAACGTGGTCTACCACACGCACACATTTTAATCATTTTAGATAGCAACTCTAAATTAAGGACTAAGGAAGATGTTGACAATATCGTCTGGGCAGAAATTCCTGATGCTAACTACTACCCTCAACTTTATGACATTGCTTTGCAACATATGATTCATGGGCCCTGTGGAGAACACAACCCCAAATCTCCCTGTATGGATCTCGGCAAATGTACTAAAGGTTTCCCTAAAGATTTTCAAACATCTACCATCATAGCTAAAGATGCCTATCCCATTTATTGCAGAAGCTTTGGCCCTTCCATTCAACACCACTCTAAAAAAATTGACAATTCTTGGGTAGTTCCATACAGTCCGTTCCTACTCTTGAAATACAGGTGCCATATTAATGTCGAAGTTTGTGCTTCAATTCAAAGTGTCAAATATTTGTTTAAATATGTCTACAAAGGCCATGACAAAGCCAACCTTGACATTTGCCAGACTCACATTGACCATGATGAAACACATCAATTTATGGATTCCAGATATGTTAGTGCACCAGTGGCAGCTTGACGCATTTTTGCTTATCCTATGCATAAGCAATCTCATAGCATCATTCGCCTTGCTGTACATCTGCCTCATTCTCAGTCACTCTATTTTCATGAGGATGACTCCATTGCTAACATCCGACAAAAAATGTAATCGGAATTGTACTCTTATGGCCTACTTTGAGCTTAATATCAATGACCAACATGCTCATAACTATTTATACCGACAAATTCCAGAGTACTATGTTTGGAAGGAAGGCTCTTGGGAACTTAGAAAAGCGAGGAGGTGGCTCTGTTATTGGAAGGATGTACACCGTCAGTGTCAAAGATCAAGAACGCTACTACTTGCGATTGTTGCTATTACACGTCAAAGGTGCTACAAGTTTTGACAGTATTAAAACAGTCAACGGAGTTTCTTATGAAACCTTCAAAGAGGCAGCATTAGCCCTTGGCTTACTCTTTGATGATAGTCTATGGAAAAATACGCTATAAGATGCCTGTATTCTCAACATGCCAGCACAGCTTTGGGACATGTTTGCCTATATCTACATTTTTGGCCTTCCAGCTAATCCTCTGCAGTTATGGGATGAATTCAAGGAACACTTTCTACAGGACTACTGCCATGCATACCACTCCAATACTCAGGCCTGTATAAATTGTGAAGGCTATGCTATGACTGATGTGCAAGATGTTCTAAAAAGTCACGGGAAAAGTTATACGGATTTTCATTTACTACGACCCGTAAATAAACCACACCTCCTCCCGTTGTATAATAAGGATGTTGAGCTTCAAACAGCTGCAGAGATGAAAGCCACTCTAAATGACGAACAACTGTTGGCCTATAATACTATCAGTCAAGCTTTACAAGACTCTACTGACACCACAAAGTGCTTTTTCATTGATGGTCCTGGTGGGAGTGGAAAAACCTACTTATATCATCTACTGCTATATCAGCTAAGGGGAGAAGGACACATTGTGTCAGCAGCTGCCACAACAGGAATTGCGGCCAACTTACTCGAAGGAGGACGCACAATCATTTCTCTCTATGGCATTCCAATCCCTGTCAATGAAACCTTTGTTTCAAGGAATAAAACTGATACAGAGGTAGCCAAAGTTGCAGAATACAAAACTATGTATCATTGATGAGTGCACAATGCTCTCTAAATATGCATTGCATGTCATTGATAGACTTTTATGGGATGTCATGACAACACATGTCTCCAATAAACAGCAAACACCATTTGGAGCTAAAGTTATTGTTCTGGGAGGAGACTTTAGACAATGCCCTCCTGTCATCGCTCACGGAACCACAACTGATATTGTAAAGAGCTGCATTAAGTATTCCCAACACTGGCAACATTTCGTTAGACTGCCACTCATTAAGAACATGCGCTCCATTGACCAACAATACAGTACTTGGTTGCTTCAACTGGGAAATGGTGAACTTTCCAATGATTATAACCTTGGAGATGATGTCATCGAAATACCTTCAGACATGCTCTCCACTGGCTGCTTAATACATGGAGACAACATTTCTATTGATATTAATAACAATGAGAGTAGCAATATTGCGGCATCACATGCAATTCTATGCCCTAAATATGAGGATGTTGATAATGTTAACTCCAACATCATGGATCGTCTAAATGGTGACTACACTGAATATACCAGTCATGATTCCATTGATGCTGACGAATCTGATGACCCTGACCAATATCCAGTGGAATTCTTACATTCGCTTACACCAACTGGAATGCCTTCACATCGGCTCAAACTTAAAAGTGGCACCATTATCATGCTATTACGCAACCTTAACACCAAAAAAGGTCTGTGCAACGGTACTCGCTTGATTGTTACTGCTTTGCTTCCCAACATCATAGAAGCTAAAGTAATTACTGGGTGAGCAGCTGGAAATATTGTATTCATTCCACGTATCGATTTATGTCCATCTGACACAGGATTACCTTTTACATTAAGACGCCGCCAGTTTCCAGTGAAGCCAGCATTTGCCATGACAATTAACAAATCGCAATGCCAGACACTCCATTGAGTTGGTATTTTTCTACCTGAACCAGCACTTGGCCATGGTCAACTATATGTTGCTTTTTCACGAGTGAGGCAACGCTGCAATGTCAAGGTTCAAGTGATGGATACAGCAGCTCAAGGGAAATTAGTTCCGAATAGTCCCAAAGTTTTTACAAAAAATATTGTTTATAAAAATATTTTACCTTAAACTCTTTAGATAGATAGTTAGGTGTAGATACATAGTCACTTTAAAATTAAACAAAAACATACAAAAAAAATTAGTTTAGCCATAGATGTATAGGAATAAAAAAAATACCAAAAAAATTAGTTTAGTTATAGATATAGAGATTATAATTACTTAGATAGGAAATAGTCATTTAAGATATATAGTCGTTAGTTTTTTAGCTTACAGCATTTTCTTTTGTGTATTTGATAGTATATGTATATGAACACACATTTAGTAGAAGAAGGTAGATGTGTATCATCTAAATGACTGTATTTGGTGATAGGAATCTGTCTTTGAAGCTCCAGCAGTATAGCTGCTGAGAGATTTTATTTTGTTTTTAAACAGGGTGAGGTTTTTGTGAACAACTAAGAGACGGGTGGGATGGCTGTTCACACACATCTCTATCTCGAGGTGTGTTCTGTACATATAAATAGATAGATAGAGAGGTACCTATTTAGATAGATAGGGAAAGAATAGAGATTTAGTTTTCACATCTGTGTTTTACTGTTATTTATGGAAGTTAGAGTGGTAATAGCACAATTTTTGGACTTGCTGTGCAAGGGCTGAGCTACAACTCACTTGCTGTAAGTCGTATGTAATATATATGAAATTTGTGGTTCACTTGCAGCAGATGCGGCAACTTGGTTTCAGTAGTTTTGGCCGCAAAAACCATGGCTACAAGTGTTTTTTTGTGGATGCATTTGCTGCAACTGTTGAAGCCAACTTTGCCGCATTTACTACAAGTTAACTGCAAATTTCATATACATTGCATCGTACTTGCTGCAAGTGTGTTGCAGGTCAGTTCTTAGGTGCCAAGTGTGGAAGTTTTTATTTTTTTTAACATTACTTCTGCAAATAGCAGAAAAATGCAGATGTGAAAGGGGTGTAAGTCTTAAGAAGTAGGGATAAGTTAGTTAGGACCCGTCAGATCAAAGGCCACCGTGAAGTGGTTGATGGGCACGCTTATATTGGCCAATCGGTGTACTATAGACGTTGATTTCTTAAATTTTACACTTCTGTAAAAAAAAAAAAAAAAAATTTTGGGTACACAAAAGGTCTTTTATCTCAGTTGTACCTCTTAGAATTATTAAAAATGAAGGCTTAGCTAAGCCCAAAAAATGATTGAAAACGTTCTATAGCAACCCATCAGATGTAAAATTACTGTGAAAATACATGATGGGCACACAAGTATTCGCCCGTATGGGTACTAAGCGCCTTTGCACATATTCATGAAATATTCAAAAATGTTATAGAACATACAAATATACATAGTTGATGGATACATATTATTTATTTATTGCATTATTGTTGTTGAGCAAAGACCCGTGGAAGTTGCATTTGCCATGAAACGGTAAGCCAACATCTGATGATTTCCATCCCTCCCCTCATAAGCACGTTTATGGATGCTATGAAACTGGACCTTGAATGAAAAGAATTCTCACGAGCTGGTGAGTGCTGCCGTTTTTTGTTCTTTCTTACTATTATTTATTACCGTATATACTCGTGTATAAGCCGACCCGTGTATAAGCCAACCCCCCTACTTTTGCCCCCAAAACCTGGGAAAATCTATTGACTCGTGTATAAGCCGAGGGTGGATCCTAGCACAAGTATACAGCCCCCAGCAGTGTGGTATACACCAGTCCCAGAGGTAGATACAGCAGCCCCAGTGGTAGTATACACGCAGCCCCAGTAGTATATACAGCCCCAGTGGTATATACAGCCCCAGTGGTAGTATAGACGCAGCCCTAGTAGTATATACAGCCCCAGTGGTAGTATATACAGCCCCAGTGGTAGTATACAGGGCCCCAGCAGTATATACAGCCCCAGTGGTAGTATATACAGCCCCAGTGGTAGTATATACAGCCCCAGTGGTAGTATACAGGGCCCCAGCAGTATATACAGCCCCAGTGGTAGTATATAGCAGCCCTAGTAGTATATACAGCCCCAGTGGTATATACAGCCCCAGTGGTAGTATACAGGGCCCCAGCAGTATATACAGCCCCAGTGGTTTATACAGCCCCAGTGGTAGTATACAGGGCCCCAGAGGGATATACAGCCCCAGTGGTAGTATATACAGCCCCAGTAGTAGTGTATAGCAGCCCCAGCGGTAGTATACAGTATCCCCAGTAATCCAGGGCCCCCCCAGCCTGACTCCGGTCACCTGTAAAGCAAACTATACTTATCACAGTCCCGCTGTCCGCGCCCGCTCGCCGCTGCCATCCGCGATCCTCCATCTTCATGCGACTTCTTCCTGTTTCCTGTGCTCGTCGCAGGGAATGACGTCATTGCCTGCGACGAGCACAGAAACAGGAAGAAGACGCATGAAGATGGAGGATCGCGGACGGCAGCGGCGAGCGGGCGCGGACAGCGGGACTGTGATAAGTATAGTTTGCTTTACAGGTGACCGGAGCGACGCTGGGGGGGCCCTGCATTACTGGGGATGCGGGGGCTGCTGTATACCGATGTATACATCGGTATACAGCACTGACTCGCGTATAAGCCGAGGGGGGTACTTTTCAGCCCAATTTTTGGGCTGAAAAACTCGGCTTATACGCGAGTATATACGATAATTGCATTATTGTTAAATTAGAATAAATAAAGTATATATGGATTCTAGACTCCCGATTCTTTAGTATAGGGCCGTCATCTAGTCAATATATATAATCCCAAAATACTAATTATAGAGATCAAAGCATGTGTGTAAACATATCACTTAATGAGGTAGCAGGTGCAATACTGATAAGTGACAGATGTCATTCATCACAAGTAGTTTGATATAATGCATAGAGTATAGCTACATGGGCAATTCTAAATACAGGCATCTATGATGATCCCAAAATAATTAGAAGTCACTTATGTCAGGTCATGAGCCCATAGCTGTGTCACCCGGCATGAGAGAGATATACATGCCAGTGGCGGCCCCGCAGCCCTACCCCACGCGTTCTGCTGCTAGGCGAGTGCAGCTTCGTCAGGGGTGAATCACAAATTGTGCAAATAGAGACTTTTTATATTGGAAGTAAAACATAATTACCCAATGCGGCCAGTGAGCAGTGGGCGCGGGACCGAAAGTCAAAGTCACGAGACATCTGTTGCTAGGTACCAGCCTAGACAAATCGCTATGCCGGAAGTGACGACGTCACATGATCCGGTTATCTAGAGACGGCCAAACAGGATGTAGCCAAAATCACGTCATAGATCATATGCCTGTGTCTCTGGGAACCGGAAGAAGGCGTCTCACAATGCTAGTAGTACTAGGAAACAATTAGAAGCAATTTTCCTGGTATTCAATGGTCATGACAGTTACAGCCAAACAATGCAATGATTAAAAAGACTACGAAACAGAAGGCAGTAAAACAATGTGGAAGCCGCATTGCTAAAGCACTAATGCTGTTACAAAGTGCCTGCATATGATTAGATATGCATGTTTTACATAGATTCATTCCAGAAAGGATGAACATTTGTAGATTAACTACAAGAAGTGAATGATGTTACTTGGCACAATAGGATCTTGTGCATGTCTTGCCACACGCACCCAAAGTGCCAGGCTATCCTACATTGATGATCACTTTATGTATATAAAAGCACCCATTTAGCATAGACGGAAGGCTTATTCTATGTATATTTTACACATATACACTCACATAGATGGCCCAAGACACCAAATCATGCAATAAGGGACATAACATCGACATAAGGGTGATGTATAAAAAAAGTATGCAAAATAAATTATGTCTCTTGGCACATTAGGACCCCATACACACCCAGTCATATGGGTCCCAAGTGCCTAGCCATCTAATGGTAAATAAGACGCAGTTTATATTAGGGAACCCATTATTGCAAGACGGTTAGTATATGAGAATGAAACAAAGGTACCATATGGGTCCGAATCACAAAGAATAGACATGCATCCTAAGAAATAGCCCTCAAATAGAACCATGGATCAAGATACCCCACACCAAAAGATGGCGTCCATTCGAGATGGACTAATTAATGAACATCCATGTAAATCAGGGTAACCATTGGGATCAGTATGGTCAATAAGGTTCCATATTGGTATAAAGATACATAACTGTGTGGTTTAGGACCCCGTGGGGGTCTCTTTGTACGGAAAAGGTCAATAAATGGTAATTTATGTCATCTTTATAGGCATCCATAGATGACCCTATTGGAGATAAAGTACAAACTAGTTGAAATAAACGGTTGGATAGAAGGCCAAACTACATCATGTTCAATTAGAAACTCCTCTAAAAACAAGGAGAGACATACCGTTATGCACATATGGGAGGGGGAGTACTCAGTATGAGCACGATCCCAATTGTGAGTCATATGGGCCCAGAATAAGATTGATAAAGTCGTTTTGGCAAGGAAAACAAATCTAGTCCCTTGGCGCACAAAAGCATATGTAAGTACAAACAACTGTGCTAATGGTGCCACAATCTAAAGTACAGTAATTGTATAAATTACACGTATCATATATACAGGTTCTTTATTAATAGGTTAATAGAACACGATTACAAGTGTTAGGATCCAATCAGGATCTCTATGACACTGACCATCATAGATAGATATATCCTGTACTGAGAAGGGACAATTATTCATGGGCTAAAACAGAGCTTAAGTATGTGTATACAAGAATGGTTGGCAACCGGACAAAATTGTCCAAAGCCTAGTCCAGATCAATAGTAAACCGGCATCCAAGTAATTCATGACGGTGTCAACATATATCCCCTAGGAATCGTTGGTCTTCATTCAATTGTCTTCAATGAGTCCCATCCGACACGGTTGATTAAGTACTTGATGCTTCAGTAAATGTCAAGAAGAAAATTCCAGTTGTTAGAAGACGAGACATCAGTTTGGAGAATCTATCCGAGGTATCCAGTGAACAAAAACTCCTCATTGAGTCCTATGGGAGACATGAAATGAAGATAATAAATCCACCTAGTTTCCAGGCGAAGCAAGGATTTAGTAATATTTCCATCCCGGATATTGAGTTTGACCTGATCCAGTCCCACCACCCTTAGGCCATGAGGACTCCCTTGATGGATGTCTAAAAAATGGGTGGCAGCGGAGTTTAGTTTATTACTTTTCTCCTTGTGGACGGCTGCACAATTGATCGTAGATATGTGTTTCTGCATTCTCTTCCTAAGTTCCAAGGTCGTCTCGCCAACGTACACCCTATTGCAAGGGCAAATAAGAGCATATACAACATTACAACTCTTGCAATTGATGTAATTCCTCAGGGTGTATTCTTTGGAATCATATGGATTAACAAATTGACTCTGTACCGGTATCATATCTTGGCAGATGTTACAAGAGCCACATCGGAATGAGCCTTTCAATTTCGTGCCTCCAGTGGCTCTTTTAGTAGGCCTGGAATAGTGACTAGAAGTGAGGTGATCACGCAAATTTGGGGCTCGCCAAGCCGTTAGAAGGGGGCATTCTCCAATAAGAGTTTGGATTCTAGAATCTTATGTTAGAATTCTCCTGCGTTTTTGAAGAATATCACCCACCTCAGTCCATTGGTTGTTGTACTCGGTGATCAAGAAAATTCTTTTATCTGGTTCACGGCAATGGGACCTCAAAAGTGCCCTTTGGTCCTCCTTGCTTGGCTCTCTGAAAGGCCTCCGCAATGACTCTTCTTGAATAACCCCAGTTGCTGAATCTAGCTGTGAGCGATTTAGCATGTGTCTTGAACTCTGAGTCTGTGGTGCATTTCCGTCTGGTTCTCAAAAATTGCCCGATCGGTATTCCCCTCCTTAGGTGGTATGGGTGGAAGCTGGAGAATGTAAGCAATCCATTAGTGGCAGTTGGTGTGTGGTACAAAACGGTGGACAGTTTTCCCTCCTTATTGATCACCTCCAAATCAAGAAAAATTGCCCTCTCAGCTGATATAGAAGAGGTCAAAAAGATGTTGAAATTATTTTGATTGAGGGAGGAGAGGAAATCATTGGCCTCAGATTCAGTACCCTTCCAGAAAAATATGATGTCATCTATATAATATGAAGTCATCTATAAATTGGCTAGGCACTTGGGACCCATATGACTGGGTGTGTATGGGGTCCTAATGTGCCAAGGGACATAATTTATTTTGCATACTTTTTCATACATTACCCTTATGTCGATGTTATGTCCTTTATTGCATGATTTGGTGTCTTGGGACATCTATGTGAGTGTATATGTGTAAAATATACATAGAGTAAGCCTTCCTTCTATGCTTAATGGGTGCTTTTATATACATAAAGTGATCACCAATGTAGGATAGCCTGGCACTTGGGGTGCGTGTGGCAAGACATGCACAAGTTCCTATTGTGCCAAGTAACATCATTCACTTCTTGTAATTAAGCTACATATGTTCATCCTTTCTGGAATGAATCTATGTAAAACATGCATATCTAATCATATGCAGGCACCTTGTAACAGCATTAGTGCTTTAGCAATGTGGCTTCCACATTGTTATACTGCCTTCTGTTTCGTAGCCTTTTTAATCATTGCATTGTTTGGCTGTAACTGTCATGACCATTGAATACCAGGAAAATTGCTTCTAATTGTTTCCTAGTACTACTAGCATTCCCAGAGACACAGCCATATGATCTATGACGTGATTTTGGCTACATCCTGTTTGGCCGTCTCTAGGTAACCAGATCATGTGACGTCGTCACTTCCGGCATAGCGATTTGTCTAGGCTGGTACCTAGCAACAGATGTCTTGTGACTTTGTTTGACTTCCGGTCCCGCGCCCTCTACTCACTGGCCGCATTGGGTAATTATGTTTTACTTCCAATATAAAAAGCCTCTATTTGCACAATTTGTGATTCACCCCTGACGAAGCTGCACTCACCTAGCAGCGGAACGCGTGGGGTAGGGCTGCGGGGCCGCACTGGCATGTATATCTCTCTCATGCCGGGTGACACAGCTATGGGCTCATGACCTGACATAAGTGACTTCTAACCTAATTATTTTGGGATCATCATAGATGCCTGTACTGAGAATTGCCCATGTAGCTATACTCTATGCATTATCAGTATTGCACCTGCTACCTCATTAAGTGATATGTTTACACACATGCTTTGATCTCTATAATTAGTATTTTGGAATTATATATATTGATTTTGCCACATACTATCGGGCTTATTGCCTGCCCTTTAAATCTAATATAATATTCCTTGGTATTATTTTTACTCCTGCATTTGCATTTTCCTAATCGTGATTATAGCATATTGATCATGCTCCTGAGTCCTATTTTGTAGACTGCCGAGACCCAACCAAAAACCCCGCCTCCCAGAAAATGACGCGACACCAATGTTTCTTTTAACCAACTTTATTTTGGAGAGGTAACGCTCTCATCTTTTTACCACACATTGGCATAAACAGGGTCACAGCTCTTTAACCCCTTCACCCCCGGGCCTATTTTGACCCTAATGACCAGGCCATTTTTGTCAATTCTGACCAGTGTCCCTTTATGAGGTAATATCTCTGGAACGCTTCATTGGATCCGAACGATTCTGAGATTGTTTTTTCGTGACATATTGGGCTTCATGTTAGTATTAAATTTAGGTCGATAATTTTTGCGATTATTGGTGAAAAAATTAAAAATTTGGCAAAAGTTTTTGAAAATTTTGCAATTTTCAAATTATGAATTTTTATTCTGCTAAACCAGAGAGGTATGTGCCACAAAATAGTTAATAAATAACATTTCCCACATGTCTACTTTACATCAGCACAATTTTGGGAAAAAAAAAAATTTTTGTTCGGACGTTGTAAGGGTTCAAAGTTCATCAGCAATTTTTCATTTTTCCAGCAAAATTTACAAAACCATTTTTTTTTGTGACCACATCACATTTGAAGTCCCTTTGAGGGGTTTACATGACAGAAAACACCCAAAAGTGACACCATTTCAAAAACTGCACCCCTCAAGCTACTCAAAACTACATTCAAGAAGATTATTAACCCTTCAGGTGCTTCACGGGAACTAAAGCAAAGTGGAAGGAAAAAATGGTAATTTTAATTTTTCCAACAAAAATGTTCTTTTAGCCTCAATTCTTTCATTTTCACATGGGCAACAGGATAAAATGGATCCTAAAAATTGTTGGGCAATTTCTCCTGAGTACATCGATATCTCATATGTGGTCATAAACCACTGTTTGGGCACACGGCAGGGCTCAGAAGGGAGGGAGCGCAATTTGACTTTTGGAGCTAATTTTCCGTTCAAAAAGTCAAATGGCGCTCCTTCCCTTCTGAGCCCTGCTGTGTGCCCAAACAGTGGTTTATGACCACATATGAGGTATCGGTGTACTCAGAAGAAATTGCCCAACAATCTTTAGCATCCATTTTATCCTGTTCCCCATGTGAAAATGAAAAAGTTTAGGCTAAAAGAAAATTTTTGTAGAAAAAAAAGTACTTTTTCATTTTTACGGATGAATTTGTGAAGCACCTGGGGGTTCAAAATGCTCACCACCCATCTAGATAAATTCCCTGGGGGGTCTAGTTTCCAAAATGGGGTCACTTGTGGGGAGCTCCAATGTATAGGCACACAGGGGCTCTCCAAACGCGACATGGTGTCCGCTAACAATTTGAGCTGATTTTTCAGTCAAATTGTTAGCGGACACCATGTTGCATTTGGAGAGCCCCTGTGTGCCTAAACATTGGAGCTCCCCTACAAGTGACCCCATTTTGGAAACTAGACCCCCCAGGGAACTTATCTAGATGGGTGGTGAGCATTTTAAATACCCCAGTGCTTCACAAATTAATCTTTTATAATGAAAAAAGAAAATTTTGTAGAAAAAAAAGTACTTTTTCATTTTTACGGATGAATTTGTGAAGCACCTGGGGGTTCAAAATGCTCACCACCCATCTAGATAAATTCCCTGGGGGTCTAATTTCCAAAATGTGGTCACTTGTGGGGGAGCTCCAATGTGTAGGCACACAGGGCTCTCCAAACGCGACATGGTGTCCGCTAACAATTTGAGCTGATTTTTCAGTCAAATTGTTAGCGGACACCATGTTGCATTTGGAGAGCCCCTGTGTGCCTACACATTGGAGCTCCCCCACAAGTGACCCCATTTTGGAAACTAGACCCCCCAGGGAACTTATCTAGATGGGTGTTGAGCATTTTGAATACCCCAGTGCTTCACAAATTAATCTGTAAAAATGAAAAAAACAAAATTTATGTAGAAAAAAAAGTACTTTTTCATTTTTACGGATGAATTTGTGAAGCACCTGGGGGTTCAAAATGCTCACCACCCATCTAGATAAATTCCCTGGGGGTCTAATTTCCAATATGGGGTCACTTGTGGGGGAGCTCCAATGTGTAGGCACACAGGGGCTCTCCAAACGCGACATGGTGTCCGCTAACAATTTGAGCTGATTTTTCAGTCAAATTGTTAGCGGACACCATGTTGCATTTGGAGAGCCCCTGTGTGCCTAAACATTGGAGCTCCCCCACAAGTGACCACATTTTGGAAACTAGACCCCCCAGGGAACTTATCTAGATGGGTGGTGAGCATTTTGAATACCCTAGTGCTTCACAAATTAATCTGTAAAAATGAAAAAAGAAAATGTTTATGAAAAAAAAAGTACTTTTTCATTTTTACGGATGAATTTGTGAAGCACCTGGGGGTTCAAAATGCTCACCACACATCTATATAAGTTCCCTGGGGGCTCTAGTTTCCAAAATGGGGTCACTTGTGAGGGAGCTCCAATGTTTAGGCACACAGGGGCTCTCCAAACGCGACATAGTGTCCGCTAACAATTTGAAAAATTAGCTCCAATTGTTAGCGGACACCATGTCGCGTTTGGAGAGCCCCTGTGTGCCTAAACATTGTAGCTCCCCCACAAGTGACCCCATTTTGGAAACTAGACCCCCCAGGGAACTTAGCTAGATGGGTGGTGAGCATTTTGAACACCCCGGTGCTTCACAAAATAATCTGTAAAAATAAAAAAAGAATTTTTTTGTGGAAAAAAAGTACTTATTCAATTTTACAGATGAATTTGTGAAGCACCTGGGGGTTCAAAATGTTCACAACTAATCTAGATACGTTTCCTGGGAGGTCTAGTTTCCAAAATGGGGTCACTTGGGGGGGAGCTCCAATGTTTAGGCACACAGGGGCTCTCCATACGCGACATGGTGTCCGCTAACTATTGGAATTGTTAGCAGACACCATGTCGCGTATGGAGAGCCCATGTGTACCCAAACATTGGAGCTACCCCACAAGTGACCTCATTTTGGAAACTAGACCCCCCAAGGTATGTATCTAGATGCATAGTGAGCACTTTGAACCCCCAGGTGCTTCACAAATTGATCCGTAAGAAGGAAAAAGTACATTTGTTTTCACAAAATTTTCTTTTTTCATTTTTTACGGATCAATTTGTGAAGCACCTGGGGGTTCAAAGTGCTCATTACGCATCTAGATATGTTCCTTGGGGGGTCTAGTTTCCAAAATGGGGTCACTTGTAGGGGAGCTCCAATGTTTAGGCACACAGGGGCTCTCCATACGCGACATGGTGTCCGCTAACTATTGGAATCATTAGCGGACACCATGTCGTGTATGGAGAGCCCCTGTGTGCCCAAACATTGGAGCTCCCCCACAAATGACCCCATTTTGGAAACTAGACCCCCCAAGGAATGCATCTAGATGCATAGTGAGCACTTTGATCCCCCAGGTGCTTCACAAATTGATCCGTAAGAAGGAAAAAGTACATTTGTTTTCACACAAATTTTCTTTTTTCATTTTTACGGATCAATTTGTAAAGCACCTGGGGGTTCAAAGTGCTCACTATGCATCTAGATTTGTTCCTTGGGGGGTCTAGTTTCCAAAATGGGGTCACTTGTAGGGGAACTCCAATGTTTAGGCACACAGGGGCTCTCCATACGCGACATGGTGTCCGCTAACTATTGGAATCATTAGCGGACACCATGTCGTGTATGGAGAGCCCCTGTGTGCCCAAACATTGGAGCTCCCCCACAAATGACCCCATTTTGGAAACTAGAGCCCCCAAGGAATGCATCTAGATGCATAGTGAGCACTTTGATCCCCAGGTGCTTCACAAATTGATCCGTAAGAAGGAAAAAGTACATTTGTTTTCACACAAATTTTCTTTTTTCATTTTTACGGATCAATTTGTGAAGCACCTGGGGGTTCAAAGTGTTCACTAAGCATCTAAATACAGCGAAGCCCATTTTTTTTTTTCTAGGACTAATTTTAGAAAAAAAATGGCGTAGGGCTCCGCCATATTTTTGGTCCAGCCAGGTACAACTTGGTAGCTACGGACTGCCAGCAACCCCCAGCTGCCTCATTGTACCTGGCTGGCAACCAAAAATACAGCAAAGCCCATTTTTATTTTTTTTCTAGGACTAATTCTAGAAAAAAAATGGTGTGGGGCTCCGCCATATTTTTGGTCCAGCCAGGTACAACTTGGCAGCTACGGATTGCCACCAACCCCCAGCTGCCTTGTTGTACCTGGCTGGCCACCAAAAATACAGCAAAGTCCTTTTTTTTCTTCTAGAACTAATTTTAGAAAAAAAATGACATGGGGCTCCGCCATATTTTTGGTCCAGCCAGGTACAACTAGGCAGCTGGGGGCTGGAATCCGCAGCATGGAGAGGCCCAAGCGTTCTGGGCCCCCCATGCTGCGAATTTCAGCCCGCAGCCGCCCCAGAAAATGGCGCATTCATTGAAGCGCCATTTTCTGGCGCTGTACCCAGACTCTTCCAGTTGCCCTGGTGCCGGTGGCAAACTGGGTAATAAAGGGCTTAATGCCAGCTTTTTATTGGCAGCTGGCACTAAGCCCGAGATTCATAATATAGGGCCAATGTTAGACCCGCCATTAGGAATCTCTGGTAAATAGTCAGAAAATACACACAGAGAAAAATCTTTTTATTTGAAAAAAAAACACAAACAAAATTCGGACTCCATCTTCATTATAAAGATCCGACGTAGTCCACAACGAAGGTCCCACGACGTTCGATCGCCTATGACGTAGTCCACAACGAAGGTCCCACGACGCACGATCGCCTCCGACGTAGTCCACAACGAAGGTCCCACGACGCTCGATCGCCTCTGGTCAATCCAGAGACTGCAGCAAGGGATGAAGTGTCCTCTTCTTACAGTCTCTGGGGTCAGAGTTATGGTGCACTGTATGACAATGATCTGTCATACAGTGCACCATGACTATGATCCCAGAGACTACAACAAGAGGACACTTGATCCCTTGTTGCACCCATCCATCCACCTATGCACCCATCATCCACGCACGCACACGTCTATGCACACACACATCTATGCACGCACACGTCCACACACATGTCCACACACGCACACGTCTACGCACACATCCATCTATGCACACATCCACGCACGCACACGTCTATGCACACACACATCTATGCACGCACACGTCCACACACATGTCCACACACGCACACGTCTACGCACGCACAGGTCTACGCACACTCACGTCCACGCACGCTCATGTACGCTCACGTCCACCCATGCACCCCCTATCCATTCACCCACCATCAATTCATTCATTCATTCATACATACATACATACATACATAGATACATACACATACATACATACATACATACACATACATAGATACAAACATACACATACATACATACATACATAGATACATACACATACACACATACATACACATACATACACATACATACATACATAGATACATACACATACATACATACATACATACACATACATACATACACATACATGCATACATACATGCATGCATACATACACATACATTCATACATACACATGCATGCATACATACACATGCATGCATACACACACATGCATGCATACATACACATACATGCATACATACACATACATGCATACATACACATACATACATACATACACATACATGCATACATACACATACATACTTACCTCCCTCGTTCCACCGATGAGCAGGAGGAGGCCGGGAGAGGAGGCGGGGCCACAGACCGGCGGGCCGGGCAGAGAAGGAGGAGCTGCAGCAGCGGCGGCGGCGGCAGCAGCGGCGGGTGCACGGAAGTGTGCAGCCCGCCGCAGGAGGTGAGGGGGGGGCCAGGCACAGGGCCCGGAGGTGGGGGCAGCCTGGGGGGAGCACCAGCGCAGGGGAGCAGGCAGTGTTGCCGGCGGGCGCACGCGGGTGCAGCCCGCCGGCAGATACATTATGATAGAGGGGGCGGGCGGTTGGGGGGGACGGCGGGGGGGCCCTGGACAGTCCTGGAGCTGGAGGGGGGTGAGGAGGGGTGGGCACTTGCCGATCCGCCCCTCCAGATCTGATTGGAGAGCTCCAATCAGATCTGGAGGGGTGAATCCCTGTGATTCCCTCCGATCGGCAGTTTCACTTTTAAACTGCCGATCGGAGGGGTCCTGGGCACGGGGGGGTTAATCCACCCCCTGTGGGGTCATCTACAGGTTGTCACAGAGCAGCAGCATCTGTGACACCTGAGCGACCCCACTCACAGGAGCTGCAGCAGCTCAAATCTGCCAGGACGTTGTGCAACGTCCTGTGTCGGGAACGGGCAGAAACACAGGACGTTGCACAACGTCCTATGTTGGGAAGGGGTTTAAACGGGCAAACTGCCCACCAAACTAGGGTTCGGGAAGAATTACCGCCTTTGGCCTTCCGTTGCGGGTTTCTTACCACCGGATAGCTACCCCTTTTCTGCCACTGTGACTTTACAAACAACCTCATAATACAAAAAACAGGGAGGGAGGGTGGGAAAACAGGTCCGGGTCCAAAAAGAGAGTGCCGGATGCTGTTGGGCAGCGGCTTTTAAGTAGGTGGGTGGACCACTCCAGGAGGGGGAGTCGTCCTCCTCCCACGTCATCTCTGGGAGGACTTAGGGAAAATGGTGGGGGCCCGGCAGTCAGGGGGCAGCAGCCTAAGCTGCGGCTGCAGTGCCCCACAATCAGGGTACACAGATGTTTATCTAGTATTGTCATACTTGTCATACTGACACAGATGCTGTACTTTATATGCTTTATTTTAATTGGGCTCTAGGTGCATTGTGGTATATATACGTATTTTTCCTAATATAATTTGCCTTAATTCTCTAGCAATATTCCTGTTGGATTTTCACATGTGTTATTGCAACATATTCCTGAATTATATTTATGTGTGAGGGGCATATCGATATCTATTATACTGATGCTTTAGGCTTGAACTGTATAGCATTACATAAGACATATTTATATGTCACCATTTTCTTTGACTTCATGGGCTAATAATATGGTCAACTCTAATCTATGTATGTATTTTTTGTCACACAATCTGGCATTCTGCCTGTATGATATTGTATTACCATTGGTCTGAGCCGGACTATATAATATATATTGTGCGTACCAAGATTTATATTATCCCTCTGGATTATTTGTCATCTATAGGGTACGCTTCCAACCTTCTTCTTGGTATCTGTAATGATGGTCTTTATTAACTGTTGCACACATATTTCATACTTTTATACTGTATGCCAGTTTGAGGGTCCCCTTTATTTCACTTGTGTGTATTTTAAATTATTTTATTATTGTCTGTTCACAACTTGTAAACAAAGGTTTTTGGATTATATTTACGATATTTTCTAGTATTGGTGTGCTCCCTATATATACATATGCCGAATCTTCTTCTTGTTGTCCAAATTATCTACAATCGGCATGGTGAGCACCTACTTTTTTGATTATCTACTATTTGGGTGGTGCTACTCGTCCCCTTCTTTATCATCTAGGGAGGTCAGCCACAGTGCCATGGGCTTTAAACTTCTTGAAAAACTGACGAGAGATTTCAACGCAAGATTGTGCGGATGTGGATAAAGAACCTCGACTAACATCCAAACAAGTTCAAGCTGCCCTGCAGTCTGAGGGTACAACAGTGTCAACCGTACTATCCGTCGGCGTCTGAATGAAAAGGGACTGTATGGTAGGATACCCAGGAAGACCCCACTTCTTACCCCAAGACATAAAAAAGCCAGGCTGGAGTTTGCCAAAACTTACCTGAGAAAGCCTAAAACGTTTTGGAAGAATGTTCTCTGGTCAGATGAGACAAAAGTAGAGCTTTTTGGGCAAAGGCATCAACATAGAGTTTACAGGAGAAAAAAAGAGGCATTCAAAGAAAAGAACACGGTCCCTACAGTCAAACATGGCGGAGGTTCCCTGATGTTTTGGGGTTGCTTTGCTGCCTCTGGCACTGGACTGCTTGACCGTGTGCATGGCAATATGAAGTCTGAAGACAACCAACAAATTTTCCAGCATAATGTAGGGCCCAGTGTGAGAAAGCTGGGTCTCCCTCAGAGGTCATGGGTCTTCCAGCAGGACAATGACCCAAAACACACTTCAAAAAGCACTAGAAAATGGTTTGAGAGAAAGCGCTGGAGACTTCTAAGGTGGCCAGCAATGAGTCCAGACCTGAATCCCATAGAACACCTGTGGAGAGATCTAATCAAATATCAGGGAGCAGTTTTCCAAAGAAGAATAGTCTAAAATTCCTGCAGAGCATTGTAAGAAACTCATTGATGGTTACCGGAAGCGGTTGATCGCAGTTATTTTGGCTAAAGGTTGTGCAACCAAGTATTAGGATGAGGGTGCCAATACTTTTGTCTGGCCCATTTTTGGAGTTTTGTGTGAAATGATCAATGTTTTGCTTTTTGCTTCATTCTCTTTTGTGTTTTTTCATTGAAGACAAATTAAATTAAGATAATAATACCAAAGAATTTGTGATCGCAATAATTTTCAGGAAGAAACTGAGTTTTATCTGACAGAATTGCAGGGGTGTCAATACTTTTGGCCCCAACTGTTTGCCAGATCAGAACCCCAAACTGCAGATGCTGCGTTTCAGGGTGACTGCCCCTCATCAGTGCAGTGTGTGGGAATTCTGACCTGGCTGTATGAGAGGCTGAGACGAGGTCTGGGGAAATCTGTGAAATTTACAAATTGTCACTTCAGTGAGGAAGTGAAAAACTCTAATGCCACCCAATAAGGGTAGCATAAATGTAAGAATATGTGGGAATTACGTTATGTGTGAATGTATCCTAAGGCTAGGGTCACACTTAGCAGGGCACTTACGTGTGTGTTTTTTCATTGAAGATAAATTAAATGAAGATAATAATACCAAAGAATTTGTGATTGCAATAATTTTCAGGAAGAAACTGAGTATTATCTCATAGAATTGCAGGGGTGTCAGTACTTTTGGCCACAACTGTAATCATTAGCATAAGATAGGATAAAATTCAAAAAGGTGCTTGTGCAATCTGACATGGGGTTAGAGTAGAGGCCATGGGCACTAAATGCAATTCATAAACATATATACATATAGCACTTCTAAGTAGAGATGATCCACCACCCTATTGTTCTAATTCGATTCGGTTCACCGAATTGGGCGTTTGTTCGTCGAGTGTTCATCGAGTGTTCGTCGAACACCGTCGAATCTCATTGAAAAGAATGGCAGCCAAACACAAACACATACAAACACATAGAAACACATAGAAAACCTTCTAAAGTGTCCAAAAGGTGACAAACTGCTCAGAAGATACAACAAACATATGGAAAAGTGAAAACTACATATAAAAATGCGACAAGAAAAGAGATAGACAAGTAAAAGGGGGAGGAGACACAGATATAGGCATGTGATGCCCTTCCAAAATCAGTTTTTACTACAGTAGTTGTAAGGCATCATGCACACGATGAGTAGTTGTTGAGTTTTACTTCATTATCTGTAAGGCCACGTCAAGAAGATGATTATTTGGCCTGTTTTACTTCAGTATCTGGAAGGCCATGTGCAGATGATGATTATTTGGTGCGTTTCACTTCAGTATCCGTAAGGCCATGTTCAGATGATGATTATTTGGTGCGTTTCACTTCAGTATCTGTAAGGCATGTGCAGATTATTATTTTTTATTATTATTATTTATTTATATAGCACCATTAGGTTCTATGGTGCTTTACATGAGGATAAGGGAGACAAGGACAAGTACACTAACTCTAGACAATAATGACATACAGGTACAGGAGGGAAGGGGGACTCTGTCCACAAGGGCTCGCAGTCTACGAGGGGCGGGTGGGGGTACAGTAGGATAAGGGAATGTCAGTGATGGGGCGGTTGCCTGGGTCTCATGGCAGGTTGTAGGCTTGGCGGAATAGGTGAGTCTTCAGGTGACACTTGAAGGTTCTAAGGGTTGGAGAGTGTCTGACGTGTTTGGGCAGGGAGTTCCAGAGTATGGCAAATGCCTGGGAGAAGTCCTGAACGCAGTTGCGCGAAGAGGAGATGAGGGGGAGCAGAGTTCTTGGGAGGATCGGAGGTTGCGTGAGGGTGGGTATCAGGGGACCAGGTCGAAGATGTATGGTGGGGACAAGTTGTGTATGGCATTGTATACCATGGTTAGTGTTTTCTCTCTCCAGGACCAAGTGCCACCAGATCCGCGTAAGTGTTTTATTGGTGTCGTGGCTAAGGAAGGAGCTGATCCATGAGATGTTTCTTAGCTGGAGCCGGAGGGATGTGGGGAGGGCCTCGATGTGGGGCTTGAAGGATAGGGAGGAGTCAAGGATTACCCCGAGGCACTTGGCTTGGGGGACTGGGGAGAGAGCACAGTCATTGACGCAGATGGATAGGTTGGGAAGTGGGGGGGAATTTCTTGGGGGGAAAACGATGAATTCAGTTTTGTCCATGTTGAGTTTAAGGAAGCGAGCAGAGAAAAAGGATGAAGATGGTGGCAAGGCAATGTGGGATTTTGGAGTGTAGGGAGGTGATTTCAGGGCCGGACAGGTAGATTTGGGTGACGTTGGCGTAGAGGTGGTACTGAAAGCCGTGGGACTCAATGAGTTGACCTAGGCCGAGAGTGTATATGGAGAAAAGTAGCGATCCCAGGACCGAACCTCTGGGGACTCCGACAGAAAGGGGAAACGGCGAGGAGGAGGTGTGGGAGTGGAAGAAGCTGAAGGTCCGGTCCGCTAGGTATGAGGAGATCCAAGAGAGGGAAAGGTGGGTGGATTCCAGGATCCGAAGAAGAAGTGAGTGGTTAACCGTGTCAAAAGCGGCAGACAGGTCAAGGAGGAGGAGGATGGAGTAGTGGCGTTTGTTCTTGGTGGTCAGTAAATCGTTGGTGACTTTGGTCAGGTCTGTTTCAGTGGAGTAGAGGGGTCGGAAGCCGGATTGTAGGCGGTCGAAGTTGGAGCAGGAGGAGAGGTGGGAGGACAGTTCGGAGTGGACGTGCGGTTCAAGTAGCTTAGAGGTGAATGGGAGAAGAGCACAGAGCACAGAGCTCACATCAAACACACCTTACTGGCCCATGACGTCCTCCTATGTCATAGGTCGGGAAGGGGTTAACTTCAGTATCTGTAAGGCCATGTGCAGATGATGATTATTTGGTGCGTTTCACTTCAGTATCTGTAAGGCCATGTGCAGATGATGATAATTTGGTGCATTTTACCTCAGTATCTGGAAGGCCTTGTGCAGGCGATGAGTATTTGGTGCGGTTTTTAACGCAGCATCTGGAATGCTTCGTGTACACACTGAGCATTGTTTCACATTTAGGGGACTACAAGAGTCTCCATTTTTCCCCAAAATTTGGGCCCAGACACCACTTCAGTGGCATCAATTGGCCAGAAGTTGCAAGCTGAAAATGGTTGGTTAGGTGACTTTCATGCAGCACATTACAAAATCCACAAGCCTTTAGTCTCCCCATGTTATCTGTAAGATTTGTCACCAAAATGTAAGTAGTGGCCAAAAAATCTGGGTAACTATGAAGACAGCAGGAAAAGGGGCTGCTGTCCAAGTCTTGCCATCCTCACGAGTTCTGCGTCAATCGTCAGTATGTAGAAGTTCCTCCACTGTCAGTATGTAGAAGTTCCTCCACTGCTTTTGCCTCCTCAACTTCGTCTCAGTCCTCCACCTGCACCCAAAGCCTGTCTGGTAATGCCACCTACGTTCTAACTGCGCATAAGGAATCCTGCACATCTCCTTACTATGATGGCAGCAGGGCTCAACGGCATCAGGCGGTCTTTACCTTGAAATGTATGAGAAATGTGAGACACACAGCTGAGGAGTTTTGGTCTGCTGTGGAGGCCGAGTTTCATCAATGCTTGTGTCCACTGAACCTGCAGCCAGGGAAGGCCGTGTGTGACAATGATGCAATGCTGGGTGCAGCCCTCCTCCGGGGCAATGTGACACACGTGCCTTGCATGGCAAATTTTTGCACACTATCTGTCCCTAGATGGTCTTCAGCAGGGGGCATGGTCGCTGTGTGCTCACTTCCGCCGTTCGCATCCCGTAGCTCAACGCCTTGCATCTCTACAAAAGTCGTTCGGCCTGCCAGTTCACCGGCTGAAATGTTATGTGCCAACACGATGGAATTCAACTCTGCACATGTTGCAGCAACTGTGGCAGCACCGACAAGCAATGGTGCAATATGTCATGACGTATAACCTGGGCTACAAGATCCAGAGGTGGAGCAAATCACACTGCTGGAGTGGTCTGAAATGAAGGACCTATGCACCATTCTGTACAGTATTGAAATGTCGACAAAGATGTTTAGTGATGCTTATGCCATTATCAGCATGACTATTCCTGACATTTACATGCTGGAGCACACTTTAAACAGTATTCAGAGTCAGGGGTGTGGCACTAGAGGAGGGGGAGGAAGTACAGGAGGAGATGCATGCGGAAGGGCTCACAGGATCTCCAAGGTGCAGTTGACACTTTATGAATGAGAGTCTACATTATGCTTGCTCAGAACCTTCTTTATCTGGGCCTGGATCCGACTCCAAAAGCTTCTGGGCATCAGTGCAGGTCATTACCTCGTCTTGACTCACAAAAGCTTTTGAGCAGACCTCTGATTCCCAGGCGATAGTATGAGTGAAGAGCGATGCATAGTCAACCATCTGTCTTACCCAGGGCCGGCCTTATGTTGAATGGTGCCCTGTGCGAATTTGCCTTATGGCGCCCCCACGCCATTACTTACTCAGAACACATGAGCATACATGTTTGTACATGATCTATTCATGGTCTTCAAGGAGAGCAGGGAGGGGCGTTGCTATGCTAGGGTCAGAAAAAAATCAGGGACCCAAGACCTATATTCTCTCCCACCTGTCATTACCAACCCTCCCATATATAGAGGTGTTACCTGTCATCTTACAGGAGGAGGAGGTGAGCTGTGATATCACCTATTGTGAATGGTGGATCCTGTGTTATCTACTGTATATAGAGGTGTTATCAGTCATTGTACAGGAGGAGGAGGTGAGCTATGATATCACCTATTGTGAATGGTGGATCCTGTGTTATCTATTGTATATAGAGGTGTTATCAGTCATTGTACAGGAGGAGGTGAGCTGTGATATCACCTATTGTGAATGGTGGATCCTGTGTTATCTACTGTATATAGAGGTGTTATCAGTCATTGTACAGGAGGAGGAGGTGAGCTGTGACATCACCTATTGTGAATGGTGGATCCTGTGTTATCTACTTACAGTATATAGAGGTGTTATCAGTTATTGTGCAGGAGGAGGTGAGCTGTGATATCACCTATTGTGAATGGTGGATCCTGTGTTATCTACTTATATAGAGGTGTTATCAGTCATTGTACAGGAGGAGGTGAGCTGTGATATCACCTATTGTGAATGGCGGATCCTGTGTTATCTACTGTATATAGAGGTGTTATCAGTCATTGTACAGGAGGAGGTGAGCTGTGATATCACCTATTGTGAATGGTGGATCCTGTGTTATCTACTGTATATAGAGGTGTTATCAGTCATTGTACAGGAGGAGGTGAGCTGTGATATCACCTATTGTGAATGGTGGATCCTGTGTTATCTACTGTATACAGAGGTGTTATCAGTCATTGTACAGGAGGAGGTGAGCTGTGATATCACCTATTGTGAATGGTGGATCCTGTGTTATCTACTGTATATAGAGGTGTTATCAGTCATTGTACAGGAGGAGGTGAGCTGTGATATCACCTATTGTGAATGGTGGATCCTGTGTTATCTACTGTATATAGAGGTGTTATCAGTCATTGTACAGGAGGAGGTGAGCTGTGATATCATCTATTGTGAATGGTGGATCCTGTGTTATCTACTGTATATAGAGGTGTTATCAGTCATTGTACAGGAGGAGGAGAGCTGTGATATCACCTATTGAGAATGGTGGATCCTGTGTTATTTACTGTATATGGAGGTGTTATCAGTCATTGTACAGGAGGAGGAGGTGAGCTGTGATATCACCTATTGTGAATGGTGGATCCTGTGTTATATACTGTATATAGAGGTGTTATCAGTCATTGTACAGGAGGAGGAGAGCTGTGATATCACCTATTGTGAATGGTGGATCCTGTGTTATCTACTGTATATAGAGGTGTTATCAGTCATTGTACAGGAGGAGGTGAGCTGTGACATCATCTATTGTGAATGGTGGATCCTGTTTTATCTGCTGTATAGGATAGGAGAGTAGCAAGAAAGGCTAGTCCCTGGTGAATTCACCCCATTTGCGTGTATACGCAGAGACCGGTCACTCAAGGCAGTCAGCAGGGAGAAGCCTTCAGGGAACAGACTTTCTGACTAGTCTCCAGCAAGATTTGATCCCTGACAGAACCCCCCCCCCCATAGTATTCCACATAGTATATTGCACCCCCAAATTCCTCCATATATTATGCACCCCAATAGACCTCCATATAATATAATGCACCCCCATAGTCCTCAATATAGAATAATGCACCACCACAGTCCTACATATAGTATACTAGATGGCGGCCCGATTCTAAAGAATCGGGTAGTCTAGAATTCATATATAGTTTATTTACTAATAGTTAGGGGAGTGCGGTGAAATGAATTGTGTGTATACAGGTGGCTCAGTGGGTAGCAGAGTATACGGTTGCTCAGTGGTTAGCACTGCGCGGTGGCTCAGTGGTTAGCACTGCGCGGTGGCTCAGTGGTTAGCACTGCGCGGTGGCTCAGTGGTTAGCACTGGGTGGTGGCTCAGTGGTTAGCACTGCGCGGTGGCTGAGTGGTTAGCAGTGAGTGCGGTGGCTCAGTGGTTAGCAGTGAGTGCGTGGGCAGAGTGGTCAGCGCAGCGCCGTGGGTAGAGTGGTCAGCACAGCGCCGTGGGCAGAGTGGTCAGCACAGCGCCGTGGGCAGAGTGGGCAGCGCAGTGCCGTGGGCAGGGTGGTCAGCGCAGCGCCGTGGGCAGGGTGGTCAGCGGTGGGGGGGACGGACACACACTCCGATATATTTACCACCGTCCCTGCTTCTTCCCTGCCACCTGCGTCTTCCTGAGTCCTCTGTTCTGCCGACATGTCGCCGCACCCAGGACTGGATCCAATATGGCGTCCGGGAACTCTCGGTGGCCCGATTCTAACTCATCGGGTATTTTAGAATATAGAAATAGAGATTGCATGGGGAAGGCGGTGAGGGCTGAATTGGGAGGAACTTTGAAGAAGGAGCGGCCGGTGAAGAACGGCGTGGCTTGGGGGAGGAGGGAGGACAGAACAGCAGGGGGGAGGAGGATGGAGGACAGAGGAGGTAGCGGCGGGGTGTGGGAGGATGTAGCAGCACAGGCAGGGGGAGGAAGGAACGGCAGGGGAGGATGGAGCACAGAGCGGCAGGGGGAGGAGGACGGAGGATGAAGCGGCGGGGTGGGGGAGGATGGAGCAGCACAGGCAGGGGGAGGACAGAGAATGGAGTGGCAGAGGGGAGGAGGACAAAGGAAGGAGGAGGAAGTGTTGCGGTGGGGGAGGATGGAAGCGGCACAGGCAGGGGGAGATGGAGCGGCGGGGGAGGTGGAGGACAGGATGAAGCGGGCGGGGTGGGAGAGAACGGAGCAGCATAGGCAGGGGGAGGACGGAGGATAGAGTGGCGGAGGTGAGGAAGGCAAAGGAAGGAGGAGGAAGCGGTGGGGTGGGGGAGGATGGAGTGGCACAGGCAGGGGGAGGACGAAGCGGCATGGGGAGGACGAAGCACAGAGTGGCGGGAGGGAGAGGGTGTAGGATGAAGCAGCGAGGTGGGGGAGGACGAAGCAGCACGGGCAGGGGGAGGACGGGGGATGGAGTGGCGGAGGTGAAGAGGACAAAGGAAGGAGGAGGAAGCGGTGGGGGAGGATGGAGCGGCACAGGCAGGGGGAGGACTGAACGACAGTGGTTAGCACTGCGCGGTGGCTCATTGGTTAGCACTGCGCGGTGGCTCAGTGGTTAGCACTGCGCGGTGGCTCAGTGGTTAGCACTGCGCGGTGGCTCAGTGGTTAGCACTGGGCTGTGGCTCAGTGGTTAGCACTGCGCGGTGGCTCAGTGGTTAGCAGCGAGTGCGGTGGGCAGAGTGGTCAGCGCAGCGGCGCTGTGTGGGCAGGGTGGTCAGCGCAGCGGTGCTGTGTGGGCAGGGTGGTCAGCGCAGCGGCGCTGTATGGGCAGGGTGGTCAGCGCAGCGGCGCTGTGTGGGCAGGGTGGTCAGCGCAGCAGCGCGGTGGGCAGGGTGGTCAGCACAGCAGCGCGGTGGGCAGGGTGGTCAGCACAGCAGCGCGGTGGGCAGGGTGGTCAGCACAGCAGCGCGGTGGGCAGGGTGGTCAGCACAGCAGCGCGGTGGGCAGGGTGGTCAGCACAGCAGCGCGGTGGGCAGGGTTGTAAGCGCAGCAGCACGGTGGGCAGGGTGGTCAGCGCAGCAGCGCGGTGGGCAGGGTGGTCAGTGCAGCAGGGCTGTGTGGGCAGGGTGGTGAGCGCAGCGGCGCTGTGTGGGCAGGGTGGTCAGCGCAGCGGCGCTGTGTGGGCAGAGTGGTCAGCGCAGCGGCGCTGTGTGGGCAGAGTGGTCAGCGCAGGGCAGAGTGGTCAGCGGTGGGCAGAGTGGTCAGCGGTGGGGCGGACGGACACACACTCCGATATACTTACCACCGTCCCTGCTTCTTCCCTGGCGCCTGCGTCTTCCTGAGTCCCGACATGTCGCTGCACCCAGGACAGGATCCAATATGGCGTCCGGGAACTCTCGCGAGACTTCCCGGACGCCATCTTGGAGAAAGTATGTCGCCACCCCTGGAGCCATGGATCCAATATGGCGTACTTCCCGGACGCCGTATTGGATCCAGTTCTCCAGGGGCGGCGACATGTCGGCGGTGGAGAAGACGGAGGAGAGGTGGTAAGTATAGGCGACTGTGTGTGCGTGTGTTGTGTGTGTTGTGTGTGTATGTGTTAGGGGCTGCCATAAGCGTAGCGGGCTCTATGAGTCCCGGCTCCCGCTTACGGCCGCCATCTTGGCTCACCCTGAGCGGGTGTAGCTCTGCCGGACGTTGGGACAAAGTGACGGATGTGAGGTCACAAATCCTTCCGGCTTTTATATACAAGATTGCACACCCACAGACCTCCATATAGAATAATGCACCCCCACATTTCTCCATATAGAATAATGCACCCACACAGTTCTCTATCTAGAATGCACACCCAAAGTCCTCCATTTAGTATAATGCACGCCACAGTCCTCCGTATAGTATATTGCACACTTAAAGCATGACATATAGTACAATACACCCCCACATTCCTCCATATAGTATAATGCTCCGCTCTGTACACCTCGTACACTCACGGCTCTGCTTGGTACACCTCGTACACACTTGGCTCCACTCCATACACCTCGTACACATTCGGCTCCGCTCCGTACACTTCGTACACACGCGGCTCTGCTCCATACACCTCATACACACTCTGCTCCACTCCATACACGTCGTACACACTCGGCTCCACTCCATACACGTCGTACACACTCGGCTCCACTCCATACACCTCGTACACATTCGGCTTCGCTCCATACACCTCGTACACATTCGGCTCCGCTCCATACACCTCGTACACATTCGGCTCCGCTCCATACACCTCGTACACACACGGCTCCGCTCTGTACACCTCGTACACACGTGGCTCCGCTCCATACACCTCGTACACACACGGCTCTGCTTGGTACACCTCGTACAAACTCGGCTCCACTCTGGAAACACACGGCTCCGCACACCTCGTATACGTGGCTCAGCTCCGTACACACGTTACTCTGCTTAGTACACCTCATACACACTCAGCTCCGCTCCATACACACGCGACTCCGCTCCGTACACCTCGTGCACACTCGGCTCAGCTCCGTACACCTAGTACACACTGGGCTCAGCTCCGTACACCTAGTACACACTGGGCTCAGCTCCGTACACCTAGTACACACTGGGCTCAGCTCCGTACACCTAGTACACACTGGGCTCAGCTCCGTACACCTAGTACACACTGGGCTCAGCTCCGTACACCTAGTACACACTGGGCTCAGCTCCGTACACCTAGTACACACTGGGCTCAGCTCCGTACACCTAGTACACACTGGGCTCAGCTCCGTACACCTAGTACACACTGGGCTCAGCTCCGTACACCTAGTACACACTGGGCTCAGCTCCGTACACCTAGTACACACTGGGCTCAGCTCCGTACACCTAGTACACACTGGGCTCAGCTCCGTACACCTAGTACACACTGGGCTCCGCTCTGTACACCTCGTACACGCGGCTCCGCTCTGTACACCACGTACACACACGTCTCCGCTCCGTACACCTCATACACACTCGGCTCTGCTCCGTACACCTCGTACACACTCGGCTCCGCTCTGTACACCTCGTACACACGTGGCTCCGCTCCATACACCTCGTACACAAACGGCTCTGCTTGGTACACCTCGTACAAACTCGGCTCCACTCTGGAAACACACGGCTCCGCACACCTCGTACACGTGGCTCAGCTCCGTACACACGTTACTCTGCTCAGTACACCTCATACACACTCAGCTCCGCTCCGTACACACGCGGCTCCGCTCCGTACACCTCGTGCACACTCGGCTCAGCTCCGTACACCTAGTACACACTGGGCTCAGCTCCGTACACCTAGTACACACTGGGCTCAGCTCCGTACACCTAGTACACACTGGGCTCAGCTCCGTACACCTAGTACACACTGGGCTCAGCTCCGTACACCTAGTACACACTGGGCTCAGCTCCGTACACCTAGTACACACTGGGCTCAGCTCCGTACACCTAGTACACACTGGGCTCAGCTCCGTACACCTAGTACACACTGGGCTCAGCTCCGTACACCTAGTACACACTGGGCTCAGCTCCGTACACCTAGTACACACTGGGCTCAGCTCCGTACACCTAGTACACACTGGGCTCAGCTCCGTACACCTAGTACACACTGGGCTCAGCTCCGTACACCTAGTACACACTGGGCTCCGCTCTGTACACCTCGTACACGCGGCTCCGCTCCGTACACCACGTACACACACGTCTCCGCTTCGTACACCTCGTACACACTCGGCTCTGCTCCGTACACCTCGTACACACTCGGCTCAGCTCTGTACACCTCATACGCACACGGCTCTGCTCCGTACACCTCGTACACACTCGGCTCCGCTCCGTACACCTCGTACACACTCGGCTCAGCTCCGTACACCTCATACACACTCGGCTCAGCTCCGTACACCTCATACACACTCGGCTCAGCTCCGTACACCTCATACACACTCGGCTCAGCTCCGTACACCTCATACACACTTGGCTCAGCTCCGTACACCTCATACACACTCGGCTCCGCTCCGTACACCTCATACACACTCGGCTCCGCTCCGTACACCTCATACACACTCGGCTCCGCTCCGTAGACCTCGTGCACACGCGACTCCGCTTCAACACCTCATACACACTCGGCTCTGCTCCGAACACCTCATACACACTCGGCTCAGCTCCGTACACCTCATACACACTCGGCTCCGCTCCGTACACCTCATACACACTCGGCTCCGCTCCGTACACCTCATACACACTCGGCTCCGCTCCGTAGACCTCGTGCACACGCGACTCCGCTTCATACACCTCATACACACTCGGCTCTGCTCCGAACACCTCATACACACTCAGCTCCATACACCTTGTACACACTCGGCTCCACTCCTTACACCTCATACACACGCAGCTCTGCTACATTCACACTATACATCCCTCTTGATCCCACACAAACTCACCTCATCCATTTCTTCACCTCTTCACTTCCTGCTTGGTGGAAGCTGCCCTGCATACTCGGAGATGCTGATCATGTGATCCCTGACTCCTCCCCTCCATTGACATCATCACAGGTCCTGTAAGCACAGGCCTGTGCAGCTCCACAGGTGGGCTCACACTGCAGGGTGGGGGGGATAACGCGGCGGCAGCGGCCAGGACTATAGTAGAGAGAGTGGCATCAGCAGGGAGCCCGCGCTACCACCGGGCGCCCCTGCGGATGCCGTCCTCTGTCTACTAGCAGCCGCACAGATCTAGCAAAGCCCCTGGGGGAGCGGGAGCAGGGCAGCAAATAACAATGACAGCTGTCTCCCTGCGGCGCCCCCTGGAGCGTGGCGCCCTGTGCGGCCGCACGACTCGCACATGCCAAAGGCCGGCCCTGGTCTTACCCCATACTCAGATGGGTGGCTCGATACTTGGGAGCTGTGTGTAAGCAAGTGGGATTGTGGTGACACCTCTGAGGACTGGTGTATTTGAGAAGTAGAAGTTGAGGTGGAGGAGAGCCCACTTGCTGAAGCACTTGCTATCCATTCAAGTGCCTGCTCTTTTTGTGCCTCATCTAGAATTGGTATTGATTGTCGTCTGAGTCGTGTCCGTACGAAAGGGATCATATCAGAATCTCCAAGGAAAGAAGTGGACATCTTACTTTGGCTGGAAGATGCTCTTTCTCCAGAAGATGTTACTCTTGCTTTCCCACGTACCGCACGGACACAAACTGTTTTTTTCCTTTCCACCACGCCTTTTTTCCCTTCCACTAGCAGCAGGCCTTTTGCCACTCATTTTGTATGTGAACAAATTGGCAACTCTGCAGTTGTTGGCAAAAAATATTCTGATGGAAATCGAGCACAGCTGATTGGCCAGACAGTGGTACTAGGCACAAAATATTACGTTTCCTTGTTCCAGTAAAAAATTATTAGAATGAACTACACTCAAAGTGTATTTGGTTGTATTAAACGTGGCTTACAGTGAAGGTTTAGTGAACACTGCTTTTAAGCAAGAAATGACAGGTTAGCTTGTTGCAGTAAAAAAGTTGTAGAATGAACTACACTCAAGGTGTATTTGGTTGTATTAAACGTTAGTGAACACTGCTTTTAAAGGGAACCTGTCACCTGAATCTAAGGCCCTACACTATCACTACCTGTCCCTACACCTTCCTAGCTGCTCTCTATCTATTCCTTTCTCATCTAAAGTGGCCCTATTAAACATCAGAAAAATAAGTTTTAACTTACAGAAGTCCCTGAGGCTGGGGGATTGGAAAGGCGGGCCCACGCTCCATTCAGCACTCTTCGATTGTGTAGTGCACGCCCCGCTGAGCGGTATTATTCTTTATTCCTCGCCACCCCACCATTTGGAATCACCCGCCCTCTGTGACATAGTATGCACCGGCCGCAACGTCACATCCGGCGCGATGCATTATGGGGCCGATCCCGTGATTGGCCCTAGTGCATTATGGGCCGATCACATGATCGGCCCGGCTTCAATAAGCACATTGCGCATGCGCGGAGCTGGGCCGATCTCGTGATCAAGCCCATAATGCACTGGGGTCGATGACGTGATCGGCCCCATAATGCACCACGCCGGATATGACGTCGCGGCCGGCGCATACTATGTCACAGAGGGCAGGAGATTCCAAATGGTGGGGGCAGCAAGGAATAAAGAATAATGCCGCCCAGCGGGGCGTGCACTACACGATCAAGGAGTGCTGAATGGAGCATGGGCCCGCCTTTCCAGTCCCCCAGCCTCAGGGACTTCTGTAAGTTAAAACTTATTATTCTGATGTTTAATAGGGCCACCTTTTGATGAGAAAGGGATAGATAGGGAGCAGCTAGGAAGGTGTAGGGACAGGTAGTGATAGTGTAAGGCCTTAGATTCAGGTGACAGGTTCCCTTTAAAGGGATCCTGTCACCTCCAAAACGCCTCCTAAGCTAGCAAAACATGTCCCTGCACCATCCTATCACTAATCTCACACTGTTTTTGTCTCCTAAAAGCATCCTGTGAAAGTGCATAAAAACGTTTTAATACTTACTCATTAGTGATTATAATTAGCAGTGACTATTCTTTAGTCACCAAGGCGGGCTGTTTTGCAACTCCAGGATCCACCCTGTCTCTGTGTGTTCTGCTGTGATGTGCAGGCATTGCCCTCCCCCCTCTCTATCACTCACAGAATGCAAATCATTAGTCCTGCCTTCAGTTTCAGTTTCACAGCAGCACAGACAGAGAGAGGGAGGATCCTGGAGCTGCTAAACAACACCCCCTGGTGACTAAAGAATATGGCCCCTGCTAATTATAATCACTAATGAGTGAGTATTAAAACGTTTTTCTCCACTTTCACAGGATGCTTTTAGGAGACAAAAAGAGTGTGAGATTAGTGATAGGATGCTGCAGGGACATGTTTTGGTAGCTTAGGAGGCGTGTTGGAGGTGACAGGATCCCTTTAAGCAAAAAATGACAGGATTGCTTGTTGCAGTAAAAAAGTAGTAGAATGAACTACACTCAAGGTGTATTTGCTTGTATTAAGCGTGGCCTACGGTGAAGGTTTATTGAACAAAAACTGACAGGTTTGCTTGTTGCAGTAAAAAATTAGTAGAATTAACTACACTGAAGGTGTAGCTTCTCTCACAAGTGGGCTACACCACTGTGCGACCACCGCTAGTCTGCTACTAGCCCGAACAAAGTGCCTGGACTAGCTGCAGCAAAAAAAATGCCTAATTAAGATAGGTGGTGTAGCTTTCTTCACAGCAGTGCTATACTACCTGCCCTAATGGATTCAAAAAGCTATATTACTGTGGCCAGATGGTGTAAGAAAGACTTGCACAGCACTGGCACACACTTGACACACACCTGCCTGGCAAAAACTAATAGAGACTGCTTTAGCCTAGCCCTCAAAAGGGCTGAAATTAAAACTAGTCCCTGCTTCTATGAAGTAGCCCCAAAAAGGGCTGATAGACTACTAGTCCCTAGTCCCTATCCCTAATCGCTACTCCTATGGAGCCACCCTAAAAAGGTCTGATATTACTAGTCCCTACTCTCTAAACCCATCTACCTAACTTTGTATTCGCTCACTAGCTGACTGAGAGAACACAATTTAGTTTGCACTGTTTAGAGGTCACACACAGCAGCAGCTGTGGGTGCCATCTAAAACCTGCAGCAGCTATCATCAAAATGGTGACGATCTTTAAGATGGCCGGGTTTTAAAGGGCTAGGACATGTGACAAACACAGCCAATGATGACATTAGTTGTGTGAAAAAATGCACTTTGCAATGTGGCACTGTGATTGGCTAGCAGCCTGAACCGCCCCACTGTGCATGCTTTAGGAGAAAAAAAAAGAGCGCGACCTTATTGCTGCAGCTCTGATACAAGCCCCCACCTGCACAATATATATGCACAAACTGGATATTAACATTCATTTGCAGTATTAGGGCTAGGTTTAGGGTTTTGTGGATCGAAGCGTTATCGAACATGTACTAGAACTGCCGAATTTCAAGCAAATTGTTCTAATTCAGCGAATGACCCGAACAACGCCAAAAACAGCTCGAATTTGAGATTGGCGAATAATTTGAATCGAACATCGCTCATCTCTACTCCTAAGTATCACTGTCAGCCAACAAAAAGTGGACTAGTTCGTTATATTACAATAAGTCGAAAGATGTATGGACTTATTCATAGGCCCAGTGAATCCCACCATCTAATTAGTATAGGAGCAGTCAACATATATATGTCAGATACTCATCTAACATAAATCAGGACTATTGCATATAAGGTAATTACATGCTTACAATATGTGATATATGCTGGCATTAGGGTAGTAGTACTATATAGTTGCGGCAGTGTATGAGCTTTTTGTGGACTACTCCTATACTAATTGGATGGTTGGATTTATTGGGCCTATGAACAGGTCCATACATCTTCTGACTAGTTGCAATATAAGAACTAGTCTACATATTTGCTGGTTAAATGTGATATGATTAGTACCCCTGCTTGATACACCAAAAGTGGTAGTGTATGAGCTCTTATATATGTTGACCGCTCCTATACTAAGTAGATGGTTGGATTCACTGGGCCTATGAATAAGTCCATACATCTTTTGACCAATTGTATATAGCGAACTAGTCCACTTTTTGTTGGCTGACGATGATACTTAGGGTACCGTCACACCTATCCACATCACCAGAGATATCACCAGAGACGCACGGGAGTGCGCACGTTTTTGGCGCCCCACCAGCATCGCCATCATGTCTTTACACGAGGCAATACCTCTGTCGACGCACCGGCGATGTTACAAGCGACATCGCTGCTGCTGATGTGTACACATCGCCCCAGAGTGCTCGCCTGGTTTAAGAGCAGTGCTGCGAAATCAGGCGACAACTCTAAGGTGATTTTTCACCTCATTATCGCCCCTTTACACTAGGCGACGCGCCGGCGATAAGCCACGCCCTTGCATTGGCTATGAAATCGCCGGCGAAGTGTCCAGGTGTGGCGGTACTCTTAGGAGTGCTATATGTGTATATGTTTATGAATTGCATTTAGTGCCCATAGCCTCTTCTCTAACCCCATGTCAGATTGCACAAGCACCTTTTTGGATTTTATCCTATTTTATGCCAATGATTATATACATTGTATTCCTGTATTGTTATGTCTATGTAACGTGGTTTTTTTATATTGTATGTTTCCCACCTGCATCCTTGATTAAGCACCTCTTTGATAAATAAAGATTTTTCACATATATTAGACCCTGAGATTGCCTTGGTTCTTTGGTTTATTCTCTGCTGGATTGGGCTGAAATAGGGACATACAGTGCCTACAAGTAGTATTCAACCCCCTGCAGATTTAGGTGGTTTGATAAGATGCAAATAAGTTAGAGCCTTCAAACTGCAAACGAGAGAAGGATTTATTAACAGAAGCATAAATCTTACAAACCAAAAAGTTATGTTGCTCAGTTGAATTTTAATACATTTTAAACATAAAAGTGTGGGTCAATTATTATTCAACCCCTAGGTTTAATATTTTGTGGAATAACCCTTGTTTGCAATTACAGCTAATAATCGTCTTTTATAAGACCTGATCAGGCCGGCACAGGTCTCTGGAGTTATCTTGGCCCACTCCTCCATGCAGATCTTCTCCAAGTTATCTAGGTTCTTTGGGTGTCTCATGTGGACTTTAATCTTGAGCTCCTTCCACAAGTTTTCAATTGGGTTAAGGTCAGGGGACTGACTTGGCCACTCCATCACCTTGATTTTTTCCCTCTTGAACCAGGCCTTGGTTTTCTTGGCTGTATGCTTTGGGTCGTTGTCTTGTTGGAAGATGAAATTACGACCCATCTTAAGATCCTTGATGGAGGAGCGGAGGTTCTTGGCCAAAATCTCCAGGTAGGCCGTGCTATCCATCTTCCCATGGATGCGGACCAGATGGCCAGGCCCCTTGGCTAAGAAACAGCCCCACAGCATGATGCTGCCACCACCATGCTTGACTGTAGGGATGGTATTCTTGGGGTCGTATGCAGTGCCATCCAGTCTCCAAACGTCACGTGTGTGGTTGGCACCAAAGATCTCGATCTTGGTCTCATCAGACCATAGAACCTTGAACCAGTCTGTCTCAGAGTCCTCCAAGTGATCATGAGCAAACTAGACGAGCCTTGACATGACGCTTTGAAAGTAAAGGTACCTCATGATCCTGGAATTTTTCATTTTTCATTTTTGTTTTTTGCTCCCCTGCTTCCAAGAGCCATAACTTTTTTTTTCCTGTCAATATAGACATATGACATCTTGTCTTTTTGCAGGACGAGTTGTACTTTCAAATGCAATCATTTATTTTACCATATAGTGTACAGGGAAATTGCAAAAAAATTCCAAGTGCAGTGAAATTGCAAAAAAAAGTGCAATTACACTTTTGTTTTTTTAGTTTTTTTAGTCGCCGTGTTCACTATATGGTAAAACCGAAAAGACGGTGTGATGCCTCGGCTTTACTGGCATCTAAGTGGTGAAAAAAAATCACACTTTTTGCGCTATGTTCTGTGGCCCATAGCGTTCTCATTTTTTGGGATCTGGAGCTGTGTGACAGCTTATTTTTTGCGTCTTGAGCTAACGTTTCTAATACCATTTTTGGGTGGATGCGCTGTCTTGATTGCACGTTATTGCATTTTATAGCAATGTTGCGGCAACCAAAAAATGTAATTTTAGCGTTTGGACATTTTTTTCTGTTAAGCAGTTTACGGCTCCAATTAATTCATTTTATATCTTGATAGATCGGGCGTTTCTGAACGTGGCGATACCAAACGTGTATTTTTTATTTTTTTAATACTTTCATTGTCAATGGGGGAAAAGGGGGGTGAGTTGAACTTTTACTTTTTTTTTACATGTTTATAAAAACTTTATTCATTTATTCTTACTTTTACACTGCCCCATAGAGAGAGGCAACCTGCTGCTCTATACGGTTGCTTCTGACAGAGACCGATGAGCTGCAGCACATCGGTATCTGCCAGCATTGTGGACGGTAAGTGGTTGGCAGCGCTTGCCAATCACTCACCGGAAATGCTCCATGACAGCTTCTGGGGTCAAGCCAGGACCCCAGGCTGTTATGTGAGCGCCGGAGATCCTGCGATATTATCGCGAGATCTCCGGTGCAGGCGGGGAACAGCGTGTTCCCCGCCACGGCACCTTTGAATCCCGCTGTCAGTGATTGACAGCGAGATACAAAGGGTTAACGGCACCGATCGGATCCCAGATCCGATTGGTGCTGTTAGCCCGACATCTCAGCTGATGAGATGGGTCGTGAATGGGTGAGGTGTTTTACTATATGCTATAAGGTCACTTTACTGAATTGAGATATGATGGAAGGTCTGTCATATATATGTTGCCATCATAAAAGTGTCTCATGGATAAAAAAAACAAACAATACAATCATACATTTTTCCATGAAAGAAAGGAACAAAGCCTAAACAAGTTAGTTCTTTATTTTAATTATAATGGCCTAAATGGCGAGTCGCACAGTCAACCAAAAATGAGGTGTCCTAATACAGAATATTAAAGGGGCTTCGTGTCTTATGGAATTATTCAAGTAGTTACGTCCCAAAAACATGAGACCACAATAACAATTTTGTTTTATATATTATGCCCATTATTCTTCATAATATTTTTATTCATGGATCACTGATAAGTTCTCTTGTTTTTCAGTTACTGTATTCACACAAATTACAAATAGATATGGATCACAAACACAGCCATGTCCAGTAAATGTGACTGTGCTACCTATTGTCTTCCGCAATACATCTAGTAACCCACATCCTCAACTGGAACTGTAAGTCAAGTCTGTAAAGATTTGTAAGAAGAGTTATCAAAGTTTGATTTCTTATATTAACATTATTTTCCTTTTTGTAGATTTCAAGAGAGCTTGAAAAATCTTTCCACACTTGTGTTAATGGGAAATCATATTGAGATTCGAAACTATGTTGTTTTGTTAACCACAGTCCTAAATCGACTTTATATAGAGGAGAGTAATATGGCTTTTGGGATTCAATTAGAAATTAGAAACAAACTCATTTTCATTGTTCAAGGCTTATCTTTTAGTAACCAGGTAAAGCTGTCTATTGTAACTTTATGCATATACATGTATATACCATAAAAGGGACTGTGAAGATGTAAAATAACAAATAGCCAATTAGCAGTTATATTATTATTCCAATACGTAATATTAATAAGTTGTTTTAAGCACAGTATAAAACACTATGAAAAAGCTACAATATTGTATATCAAAATCTGTTGGAATTTTCTTAAAACAAACGCCCCCCCCAAAAAAAACAAAAAAAAAAAACAAGTCGTACACATAGTAAGTTTTAATATAATGTAACTTTTTAAGTACAAACTAAATGTCTACATTTTTTTGCTCAAATATTTTTTATTGCAGGATGAACTGAGTGATATTATGTCAATGCTTAAAGATCTCTGTAATACAACAAATCAGGTGTGTATAAGGGTACAAAATAGTTAGAAATGTAGAATGTGCTCAAAAGATAAAATGTATACATACATCTTTCTACAGTAGTGTGAAAAGTGTTTGCCCCTTCCTGATATCTTATTCTTTTTCTTGTTTGTCTAACTTAAATGATTCAAATCACCAAACCAATTTAAATATTAGACAAAGATAACACAAGTAAACACAAAATGCAGTTTATAAATAAAGATCTATTATTAATGGAAAAAGAAATCCAAACCTACAGGTCCTTGTGTGAAAAAGTAATTTCCCATAAACCTAATAACTGGTTGGGCCACCATTAGCAGCAACAACTGCAATCAAGCATTTCCGATAACTAGCAATGAGTCATTTAGACCACTCTGGAGGAAATTTGGCCCATTTACCTTTTTAGAATTGTAATTCAGCCACATTGGAGGGTTTTTGAGCATGAACTCCCTTTTTAAGGTCATGCCACAGCATCTCAATCGGATTAAGGTCAGGACTTTAATTAGGCCAGTCCAAAATCTTAATTTTCTATTTCTTAAGCCTTACTGGTTTGTTTTGGATCATTGTTCTGCTGCATAACCCAAGTGCGCTTCAGATTGAGTTTACAAACAGATGGCCATACATTTTTTGGCAGACAGCAAAATTCATGGTTACATTTACCGTAGCAAGTCTTCCAGGTTTTGAATCAGCAAAACAGTCCCAGACCATAATATTACTACCACCATATTTTACTGTTGGAATGAGGTACCTTTTCTGAAATGCTGCGTTACTTCTATGACAGATGTAATTGGACATGCACCTTCCAGAACGTTTAACTTTTGCCTCATCAGTCCAAAGAGTATCCTCCCAAAAGACATCAAGATGTTTTCTGGCAAAGCTGAGAGGAGCCTTTATTTTTTTTTTGTTCAGCGGTAGTTTTCATCTTGGAACTCTGACATGAGGCCATTTTTATCCACTTTCTTATGGTGGAGTCATGAACACTGAGCTGAGGCTAGTGAGACCTCCAGATGTTTGGATGTAGTTGTAGGGTCTTTTCTGACCTCTTGGATGAGTCATTGCTGCACAGTTGGCGTAATTTAGGTCGGCCAGCCACTCCTGGAAGTTCTACTGTATCCTATCCACTCCCTTGTGATCCTCTTTGAGATGGTTCTACTCCTTCATTGGAGTCAGGTGTGTTTAATTAAACTGATAGGACTTGATTTGGAAAGGCACACATTGGTCTATATAAGACTTCACAGCTCACAGTGCATGTCAGACCAAATGAGAATCATGAGGTTAAAGGAACTGCCCAAGGAGCTAAGAGACAGAATTGTGGCAATGCACAGATTTGGCCGCTCTACCTCAACAAGGTAACCCGCATCAGAGCAGTTCCTATCTGTTGCATTTAAAAACCTGACCATGTGTATTGGTACCTGTATGAGCAGGATCCAGACAGGTCCAATCTCTGACATGGACTGGCTGCAGAAGACGGCTTTTTATGTGCAGGGCTCAAAGGGAGGGGTGGGCGACTCCCTTCTCTTGCAGAAACAATAAACAAACTAGAAGAAACAAACTTTACAATTCAGAATATTGATCAAAATGTTTTTGTACTATGAAAATTTTGCAGGCTAGAGCCTGATAACTGTTTTAACTAGTGCTGTGTGTATCATTAAGATTTATGAATATTTAAGCATAATTCTCTTAGACTACGTTTGTCTTTTTTAGGCATATAGATTTTTTCAATTCTATACAATTCCCTAATCTCAGACTTCAGTACATAGGAATATGGCAGATATTGATCAATTCAATATTAAATTAAATAAATCTGTTAAATTCAGATGTCAGTTTACTCTTATAAATCATTGTATCAGAGTGTATATGGCTAGGGTCACACATGGCAGGCTGTTTTTCTGGGTTTTGCAAACCTGATTCCGTTTTTGGAATTTGCCATGATTGCTTCTAAAAAACACTATGCGTTAACGCATGGTACCTATATGTACCATGCATTAACGGATGAATTTCCCATAGGGCCCGATGTTAAAAAAAAACGCTATGTGTCTTTTTACTGCACCCAAAGACGTTGCTTGCAGTGTTTTTTGATGCAGTTTCAAAAACGCATAGTGTTTTTTTAATGCACTTTTGCCACTGCATTTTTTGCATTGCAGCCTATGGATCCGTTAATGGATCAGTTTTTCAACAAAATCAAAGTTGAAAAAGGATGCTTTTAGCGGATCCAAGGGCTTATGTGTGACCCTAGCCTAAGCTAAATAAGTAATAATTTATTTCCATTTTTTTTAATCATAATATTCCATGTTTAACAGGTTACAGTGGAGAGTGCCATGCTTATTATTAAATATACACAATCAATAATCAAAGAGAACTTTGAGTACACAGAGAAAGGAAAACATATAATACAGAAGAAACTAGTTGAAAATGTCATTTTGTTGGTATCTACTGCTATTGAGATATATTCCAGATGGTATAACGAGACAACTTTATTTGAAATTGGAGTGGAGTGTATGACTGCAATTATGTTGGTGAGTCTCATTAAACAAATATAGTATTTATCTTTGCCCACAATCTCAACAGCAACATTTTTTAAAATTGTTCTTGATATTACCTTAAGAATAAATATATTTTTGTTTTTGCAAGGCTGGTTTCACACTTGAGTTCAGGTGTGATAAGGCTGAAAATGCGTTTAACTGCATCTGGATTTGTTTGTTCAACCACAGCATTTCTTTGCCTGATCTGACACTCGGATCAGGCATAATTCTGGTGCGGTTGCATCCGGTAGCATCTGTTTTTGGCCTGATCCATCTAAAAGTTGAAACTTTTCATAGGACAGGCCTATAAAAAATGTATACATACATTGTTCTAGGGAAATTCAAATGCTTTGTTTTTAAAATCAAGCTGTAAAATGGATCTATTTCTGGAACGTTTCTGTTTGTACATGGATTTCTCTATTAAATGTGGACAGTTTGATTGCTGTGGCATGGGAAAAGGAACATAGAAGATTGAGATGGAGACAACGTCGGCGATATTGGTTGCACCCCCTTACTTCGCTACGAGAGACACTTGATACATTCTCTCGCTTTATACAGTGGAGCTACAGAAACACCTTGAAAATGTTTTGGACTACACATGGATGACTGCTGAAACCTTCGATTACTTCATGCGTCCCGAGGCTTTATCATCAGCCAGGACAAGACATCTGTTTCTCCTGAGGAACGTCTGATGGTGACACTCAGGTACAACAATTTTTTTTAACGCATCTTTTATATACTAGTACTATTGGGAACATCTACTAACATTTTGTTTAATTCTGTTCTGCAGATTTCTGGCTACTGGAGAGACGTTATCATCGTTACAATTCCAGTTCAGGCTTGGAATTTCCACCATCTTTGGAATTATCCAAGACCTCTGCCAGGCTTTTGGGGAAGTCTTAAATGAGGAATTCATCTCCCATCCCACAGCAGAAAACTGAATTGAAATTGCAGAGAACTTTCAGGAGATCTGTCAATTTCCAAACTTTGGGCTCTTGATGGGAAACATTTGGATTATTACTGGATCTGAGTATTACAGCTATAAGAAATACATTTTCATTGTTTTGATGGCAATTGCTGATGCAGAATACCGTTTTGTAGCAATGGACATTGGCGCATATGGACGCTCGAATGACTCTTAGGTTTTCAAAGTTTCTGCAATGGGATGTCGGTTATATGACAATGATTTTATTTTCCCACCACCAACACTTTTTCCAAACACTGAAGGGGACCACTAATGCTGTTTGTTGTAGTTTTGGAAGAAGCATTTAAAATGTGTGGAAACCTGCTCAAGCTGTACTCCAGTTGTGGGCTGACTGCTACAAAAAAGATCTTCAACAACAGACTGACAAGGGCCAGAAGAACTGTTGAGTGTGCCTTTGGACTTCTAACAGAAAAGTGGAGAATGTTGGGCAGAGACATTAATTTGAAAACTGAGACTGTGGATGAAATAGTGAAAGTGTGTGTTATTCTCCACAAGTATTTATTGGCCAAAGAGTGACCTCAGTTGGAGCTGAATGAACTTGTAGAAAGCACATTGGACAATTATCAATATATATGTCACGACAGTCTCTCTTATATAGGAGACTTGTGACTGGTTTGGGACCTCTTTTATATGTCTGTATTGGGACTCCATATTGAATGTGTTTTTTTACCTTGAAAGTTGAGGAGTTAATGTCAGTTTCTGTTTGCTAGCAAGCTAGCTAGTTCTTGTCCATGTGTGGCTATTCTGTGATTACTTCCACCCCCTTTATATGGTCACTTGGTTCCAGCATACTTTGCTTGCCCTACCTGGCCAAACTTCCTGAGGAGAAGGAAGTTCTCTGGAGGGATGACCACTGCTAGGTCAACTGCTGTTAAAGAGTGTGGCGGCAAGAATAAAGTTGTTTGTTGTTCCTTGTCTGTCTCCCCTTCCCTCTTGGCTTGTTTATTGCAGTGGTTGGGACTAGTGCTCTCACTGGCCATTCTCTATTGAGGACTAACATCAGGGCCAGCAAGGGACTAGGTATCCTGCTCGGCGATCGGTTGAAAGAACTCGTATAGGGATGGTAGGGAAATCGGGGCACAGCCGCAGGAGGTCATCTCCTCCCCATTTCCTATGAGCAGGGCCCTCCAATGAATTTCCCCTCCTGTGTGTTTCATAATCTGTAGTTTTTGTGTAGTGCGCTGGACCTTGTTGGTCCGTGTGTCCTCCCTCTCGAGCACGGTAGCTGGACACCCCCTAAGTTCAGTGTGACATAATCACCAGCCATACTTTTTTTGTGGTCCATTATGAATCATGCTGCTTTTTTTGCACACTTTAAGCATTTTTTCCCCAATATGGAGCTTAGAGTTTGCCACATGGTTTTTTTTTTGCCTTCCTCTGGATCAACATGTTAGACTATGGGTTGAACTAGATGGACTTAAATTCTACCTTCAACCTTAAGAACTATGAAACTATGACTTGTCACAAGAGTTTGAGATCACAGATGTACACCAAGATGCCTTGCACTGTTAAAATGAATTAGATCGGGTAAACCATAATATTTTGTTTTAATTATAACTACATGTTGGAAATAAAATATTTTCCATTACAATAACCCTTTCTAGCAACTCAAATAGATGTGTTTGTAGTGCAGTAAACAAGAAATACACAAGAAATGTAAAACCCCCAAAAATAATTTATCTATTTATAAATTCATATATTTTGGAGGGGTAGTTTTGGCTATCGAGGGAATGATGGGACCAAGGGTGTGTAAGGAAAGGATGAGGGAACCGAAGTATGGGATTCAGGTGAAAAGGTGAAGGGTTGGTGAAGATAATGGTATGGGAACGGACGGAGTTTGAACCAGTTCTGCGGTGGATGTAGTCGAGCTGAATAAGGGAGGCGGAGAAGATAAGACTGGAGGGGAGGTAGAGGATCAACAAGAGGCCTGGGAGATGGTCGAAGAATGTGTTTTCACCACTTTTTTCTTAACTGATAGTTAAGGTGTTTTGTAATGTTATTAACACCAGTGATCATTTTTTCAGTATGTACCTTAACCGCTTAATGAAAAACCGAGCTAAGGTGGAAAAACTCTGGCATGATGGTCCTATCCGAATCCCTTTGGAGCTGCCAAGATGACTCAAACCAGCAGCATCAGAGGGGTGGGATAGTGAAAAAACTGAGGGACCAGCTTCCTGCCCACCAGCTTGTGAAGGCTGCCAGGATGCTCCTGTGCTGATGGATGGCTGAGAGAAGATGGTGGACAGGTTACTGGCTGTCTCTTGAAGGACCACTCCATGAGAGGAAGCTGCAGGCTTTAAGGTGTTGCCAATGGTTCTGTGGAGAAAAAAAAAGGAAAAACAAAACAATTAATAAATACAGTTGTGCTCAAAAGTTCACATACCCCTGCAGATGTTTTGCTTTCCTTTCCTTTTTTTCAGAGAATATGAATGATAACTCAAAAATTTGCTTTCCACTCATGGGTGGTGGTTGGGTGAAGCCATTTATTATCAAACTACTGTGTTTTCTCTTTTTAAATAATAAAATGGAAATAAATCATATTGACAACCGAAAACATCCAAATGACCCTGATCAAAAGTTCACATACCCTGGTGATTTTAGCCTGATAACATGCACAGAAGTTGACACAAATGGGGAGAACTCAAGCACGCAGTTCATGCAAGAAAGCCCAGGAATTTACAGGAACTGGAGGCTTTTTGCCAAGAAGAATGGGCAGCTTTACCATCTGAGAAAATATAGAGCCTCATCCAAAACTACCACAAAAGACTTCAAGTTGTCATTAATGATAGAGCCGCAATTGACATTTGGATTATTCCTATAAACTGCTGATCACCTGTTACTCTTTTTAAATTTGCACCCACATGTGAACTCTGTATTTTCTCCCCTCTCTCTTTTTTGGAGAAAGTATTTTAATTGTTTTTAATTTGTACATTACAGAAATCCACTATTTTGTCCCTCAGTTTGTTGTTCTGCGATTTCAACTTTAGCCTGGATCGGATCCTTGTGGAAGAAAAAAACGTCATGAAATAAAGCAAGCTTGGAATTATTACTGTTTATTTATGGATCTATTCCTTATGACTGAAGGAGAGAAAAAATATTGACACCTGTGTGGGTTGTATTTGGCCCTGCTTTGAATATGGTACATTAGATTTCTGTATGTTCACTTTTATATACTCTGTATTTGTTACCTTTCTCTGTTCCTCTGTATACACTGTATTTGGTGCTCAGTGTATGTAATACTAGATTAAGCCTAGTCTTAGGTGGCCCCCACCAACCCTTGTACTGTCCTGGCCCTGCCAGTAACTGTTGTGGTGTGATTGGTGCTGGAAATGTGAGGCGTGCATACGTGGGAGCTATGGTGATGCATTCTGGCTCCCGCACATGTGCAATGCTCACCGGCGGCCGACACGTCACTTCCGGTTGGTGGAGATTGTTGACAGCTGCATGCAATTATGCTGACATGTGGAGGGACCGGTGATCTGAACAAAGGCTTTATTTAAAGAGGACCTGTCACCCCCCTGCTGCATGGCACCTAAATGCAGCACTGAATGCAGCATGTCTGTGTGTCGCCTGGGCAGTGGAATACTCTGCTATCCGGGCCCTTTTCCGCTGTGGTCGGGGGAGATGTCCCTGGTGGCCTGCCAGGACCCATGGCCCTGGGAAACAGACTTTTAAATAGGGGGTAATAGGAATGGGATAAATAATAGTTTATAATATAGTTCTTGTGACACCACCCGCAGCTTCTGGTGATTGAGCACCAGTGCCGCTTCAGTCTTCCGGAGGGCGATGGTATAGCGGCCTTGATGGTACAGCTCCCTGCAGGTAGAGCTAACCCCCGGGGCAGGGTTGCATCGGTGATAGTAAGGGTGCTGGTAATGGATGGATGGAAGAGCAGGGACCTGGCCAGATGGTTGGATGACGGGACAGTCTCTGAGGATGACAGGGGCGCGGGGAAGGAACTGACATACACACCGCTGGTTGCTCTTTACCTTTTTACTGGTGTTGAATCAGGTAAATCGTCCAGAGTACCACCGGTGTTCAGGATGCACTTCTGTGTCTCCACAGCAAGTGGGTATAAGGCCTCCTCTTTACTTTCCCTGTGTGTGTGTGTGAAGCCCCGGCCTGTGTAAAACTTGGCTGGCCTCCTCTGCTCTCTCGTTCTCCTTCTTGTGCAGTCATCGGAATACCTTCTGCTGACTACCGCTGATTCTCTCCCCGCGGTGCCTAGCTCCCTGGTATGTGACTGCCTAGGAGTCCGGGAGACTGAAGTCTCCATGGTTTTCTAGTGTTCTCCACTGGATCTGGTGCACTCCAGTGGACACGGACTCCAGTGTCCGGTGGTTGCTCTGGGGTGAACCTAACGCTGGCTCCTAGGTTCCCCCACTTTTCTGCCTCTTCTCTTTGCCTCTCGACCCCACTCTTGCACCTTCCAGGGCTACCGTAGACTGGTCAGGGTCACTGGCTCGGGCCTAACGCAGCACTGAACACCAGCACTTCTTTGCAGCTCTTGTAGAGTCTGCCACACTCTGTCTAACTCCGCCCCCAGCACCAGTATTTATATATAGGGGATCCTGCCTAACAGCAGCAGGTTGGGCTCACCCTACTGTGCTGGAAGGTGTTGTTTGGAACTGTGTACCCGCTGTGGAAACACATCCATGCTGCGGGTGAGTCTCTGGGTACCTGTGGTTAGCAGGGCGCCATATCTGCTGCATTCAGGGAAGGGGTCCCCCATGTGTCTGTGTGCTGTGTATCCCGAGATATAGCCTTTGTAAAACTTAGTTAGAAGCCATGGAGGTAGTCACTGTGGCTGGAGGGTGCTTGATTGACTGTGGCCATAACATCCCCCACTGCCTCTCTGTGTTTCTTCTGCTGTGCTGTTTATGCTTTGTCAGGGCAGGACTCTGGAGCTGACGTCAGGACAAATGATTTGCATGCTGTGAGTGACAGAGAGGAGGAGGATAGAGCCATCACAGCAGAAGCAGCACAGAGAGCCTGGGCCAGAAATGAATCTTATTACAATATCATGCCCATCGGGGCGTAATAAAGGATCATGGAGGCTGCAAACCAACATGCCCAGGGGGACTATTGCATATAGCCCCCACTTCATTATCATCCTAATGAGTAAGTATAAAAACATTTTTTACAACATTGAAAGCAAGCATTTAGCAGAGAGATGGATAGTTATAATGGTAATAGGAAGGTGCAGGGACATGTATTGATAGGTTAGGTGGCTTTTAGGAGGTGACAGGTTCCCTTTAAAGAGGACCTGTCACCAAACCAGGCATGGTGATCTAATTACACACTTAATGCAGCATGTCTGCTGCATCCAGGCAAGGGGTCCCCCAGCCCTTCAGCCCCCCTGTACCCTGAGATGATACACTTTGAAAACTTCATTGTGGAGCCAAATAGGAGGTGACTTGTGGCTGGAGCCAAAGGGCAGTTTCACACCCCCTGCATGTTTAATCTGCCCACCGCTGCCTCCCTGATGGCAATCATTGTCTCCCTCACCTTCAGCATAACACAGAGCTTATTGCAGTGATGGCCGCTTTACCCCGCCCCCTGAGGTGATGTCACCGCTTATACCCGCCCTGCTCCATGATTAACATGGAGCAGGGTGGGGAAAGGTGGTGATGTCAGAGCAGGAGGCCGGCCGCCCTGCCTCCTGCAGTGACATCACTGCTTATACCCACCCTGCTCCATGTTAACCATGGAGCAGGGCGGGTATAAGCGGTGACATCACCTCAGGGGGCGGGGTAAAGCGGCCATCACTGCAATAAGCTCTGTGTTATGCTGAAGGTGAGGGAGACAATGATTGGCATCAGGGAGGCAGCGGTGCGCAGATTAAACATGCAGGGGTTGTGAAACTGCCCTTTGGCTCCAGCCACAAGCCACCTCCTATTTGGCTCCACAATGTAAGTTGTCAAAGTGTATTATCTCAGGGTACAGGGGGGGTTCAAGGGCTGGGGGACCCCTTGCCTGGATGCAGCAGACATGCTGCATTCAGTGCTGTAATTAGATCACCATGTGTGGTTGGTGACAAGTCCTCTTTAAAGCATTTCTAAACCGGATAACAATGCAGGGACATCTCCCTGAGGAAGGTGGTGCCACCATGCTATACCAGTGAAACGCTGCATTGGGATCTTCGCATTTCCTTCTCTGTGGTGGTTACTTTGCCCTGTGAGATAGTGCACGCCTGAAGGACTCGCTTGCAGCACAATTGATACCAAACAACCATGTGTTAAAGTAAGTAAAAGTCCAGCCGTTTATTAAAGTGCCTCATAAACTGCATGTAGTGCATAGTTTACACATATGCGGGACATACACATCATATATGACTGTCCCAATGGCCGGTATAACACACTTATATCCTGATCAGTTCATAGGAGGGAATCCCTGACCTTAGGCCCAGGTGAGAGAGCTCCTGCTCCTGGAGGTTCAGATTCTTGTCTGCCCGTGTTCCGACCAGGATTGGGCTCCCTGAGCCCCAGGATGAACCTGGCTTCCCAAGGTCTCCTCACCTGTCAGAGACTCTGACAAGCCTCTCATTCCGATCATCAGGCTCTCCACTTCCTGTGTGAAGGACCTGTTCTAATGTCACAGCCCATGTGACCAGGAGGGAGGCAGCCTATATGTGATCTGACACACCCATGGGAGGAACCCAGTTCATCAGACACTTCCATGGCTTTTTTAATCATCTGCTATGTAGCACATATAATGCATAACATGAACTTGTGGAACCTCAAGTCCCAGCAATATGCATAACTGAAAATATGCTGAACTACAAGTCCCAGCATAGTTATTTGAAATACAGCGAGCTGCTCCATCACAGCCCGTATTTGGTGCAATTTGGTATTATAGGTATGTGTTACTGATGTTTTGTGGCTAATGCTTGTATCCTGTATTGAAATTATGGAGTTGTGATTTCCCTCCTTCATGTCTACCAGCAATCATACCTTAGTTCAATGTTGTATTGACACAGCAGTATGAGCACATTCACTTTATCACTGGTGGATTGTGTATAGAGAAGGTATTATAATCAGGTCCAGGTGTACTATGTATATTCTGGACTGTGATACATGCATGTTTAGCATTAGGCCTCCTTTTTATGTATTAAATCCATGTTAATACCTCATATAATTCTGGGATCCAAGTGATCACTTTTCTTCTGTTATATTGTATCCACTGTCATGTATTTGTCACACGCTTAGATGGCGCTGACACTGTTGGATGCTTCTGTGTATGTGGTTTGTCTTTAAGAGCCTCCTGTGGTGTGCTCCAGAACTGCAGTTACTATTATGTTCAATTGCTGGTTCAGGAGTTAATGTGTGACTCACCTGGAATCCCCTCACCCTGGCTTTAAATAGCCTTCCCTCTCCTCTGTCAGGTGCTGCTGATAGCTATGTGCTCTAGGTCTTGGTGCTGTGCTGATGCTTAGCTGCTGGGCTAAAGTCTTTCCTTGGGAGAAGCTGTGATTCCTGACCAATGGGTAAAGGTAGGGGCCCTCAGCCTAGGGATAATCAGGAGTTTTAGGGTACAGGGTGGCGGCTTGGAACTCCTCACCATCAGAGGTACCTCCAAGATCAGGGAGGGCCAGGGACCCCAGCATCAGGGTCAGATTAGGCTCTCCTGACCCCTTTTTGCCTAATTCACCTACCTGTTACCTGATTCCCTTACCTTCCAAGCATGACAGGTAATGACTGACACACATGAGCTGGGAGTAGTTCTCGTACCTTTTACTGATGACAACCAGGCACTGTCCAGGGTACACTTCCAGTTGGTCGGGAAGCACTTCAGGATCTCCACATCTAGTGAGTTATAAGGCCTCCTTGTCTTTCTCCTTCTCACGCTGAAGCCCTGACCTGTTTAGAACCTGGCCTGGCCTTCTCTGTTTCTCTCTCCCATGTTAACTGCACTGAGAACCCTCTGTAGGTTGTAGCTAGTGTCCTGCTGTTCCTGGCTCTCATGTTGAAGGTGCTGCTGGTGGCCGGGAGATTGGAGTCTCCTCGGTATACCGATGTTTTCTGCTGGGCTAAACTCTCCCTGGCAGACTCGGACTCCGGTGTCTGGGATGCTTCTTTTGGGGTCAGCCGGTATGGTCCCTCTGCCCCTGTTGCTCTGTTCCTCGCCTTGCCTTCGTCCCTCACTCACGGGTACCTCACACTGGCTAAGGCTTCTTTCTGGTTCGGGCCTAGCGTGGCTCCGCTACCAGGGTGACTTCACATTACTACTCCGTACTGCATGGACTCTAACTGACTCTGCCTTCTTCACAGTCCTCTCAGGAACTGCACTGCCTAACTCCGTTCCCAGCACCTGTATTTATATGGGATCTTTCCTAAGGGCAGCAAGTGGAGCTCCCCCTACAGGCGTGGGGTGGAATGTGTTGTATGTGTGAGGTGTACCAGATGTGGAAATTCCTTCATGCTCTAGGTGTTCCTGTGGCTTCCTGTAGCGCAGGGTGCCACATTATCCCCAAGCCAAACCCTCCCTCTCTCCCTCTTTCCATCTTCCTGTTTGACTGTGATCATTACAAGCAGTAGAAGACCCTCCCTCCCCTCCAGTCTCTACACGTCCTGAATTGTCTACTCTCACACACTGGGGCAGATTCCTGCTATTGTCAGTGCAGATCACAGGATGGGGATCTGTCTATGGAGCATGCTGGGAGTTGTAGTGTCTTTGGCTCAGGATCTGCAGATCCAGAGACACTACAACCCCCAGCATGCTCCATCGCACAGTCTGCAGATTCAGAGACACTACAACTCCCAGCATGCTCCATAGACTGATCCCCAATCCTGTGATCTGTACTGAGAATAGAGGGATCTGTCCAGGTCTGTGAGAGGAGACAAATCAGGACATGTAGAGACTGGAGGGGGGGGGGGCTTCTACTCTTTGTGACAATCACAGTCAAGCAGGGAGATGGAGGGAGAGAGGGAGGGGGTGTTTGGATTAGAGAAAACAGGGCAGTAATACAAAGAAACCCAGCACCTGTGAGGGCACCTTTACATGCCGCCACCGTGGCGAGAAATCTGACTGACAATCTGTAGCCCCGTCACCATCGCCGTGAAATGACCTCGAAATTGCGGTGTGTAATTGGGCAATTTGGCGGTGATTAAAAAGGTTGCACCTGGTTCCGATTTCACAGCACTGCTCCAAAATCAGAGGCAATCATGAAGGCGAAATTCCCGGCTTTTGGCGTGTGAACGGGCGATAGGAATGGAATCTGCGACGCCTACTGATTTCCCGGAGGCGTGCCACAGCGTGCTGGATACCGCGTCCCGTCCGCGATCATTGGTGGTGGCTACTGTGTTTCCATTGGCTGTCCCTTCACAGGGCACCATATTTGAAGAGCTGTCACTTCAGCACCACACACATCTGCACCTACACAACCATCCACTACATCAGTACAATTACGCGTGCATTCTATAGTGCAAGCTATGCTATGCCCGTGCATTGTAACTTTCACTGTGTGCACCATACTGCCACACAAGACAGTGCAGATGTTGGTGTACACATCGCACATGGGTGCCATGGGCAGTGCACTGCAATAGTTTTTGAATTTGGTGACGCTGATGGCCATATTACGCTACTCCCGCTTCGCGGACGGCTACCTTGTTAGCGTCCTCAATGTTGTTTGGTGGCGCTAGTGTGCGTGATGACGTCATGATGTTTGTTTTGGTGACTCCTTGCCTGCCAGGTGCCTGCCTCTCCCCTGCACATAGGAGAGGAGTCATGGCCGCCGCACAGCGCGCTGCCACATGGGGTCTGGCGGAGCTAATGCTCCTCATAGATATGGCTGACCGCCATGATTATTGGTGTGCCCAGCGTCACCGGCACCCAAGGCTGTGCAAACGCAGCATACTGCTGAGGGTCCAGCGGGCCCTGATCACCAACCTGGGGGTTGAGAGGACCTGCAAACAGATCCAGAAAAAAATCGCAGACCTGAAGCATAAGTTCCCAGGGCGCATTGTGGATCTGCATGCCAGGATTGCCAGGCTGTGTGGTGAATATGTGGCAATGCCAAACACACACACGGCAAGCTAAATACTGCAAACACTACACAAACATCATGTGGTATTGTGGCATGACACATAATGTTGCCTAAGTCACCATGTGGAGCTGTCATCAATGTGGATCATGTTGGTTACAGTGCAACATGAAGGTGTATGAAACACTCATTTGTCATACAAATGGTGACGGCTACAGTGGTCCTTGATGTGTGTTGTGTCATAAATAGTGGTGTCCTGACTGCAAAGGTGACAAAAACACAATAATGTGATGTTCAACACACACGACACCTTGCAGCACATATGTGTGACCTGTGACACATTCAATTGTTCGACACAATCATCACAATACAGAACACAGCATACAATCTCACTGCTATGTGTTGGTGACGCACACCAGGGGCCAGGGTTACTCCCGGTTTAGACAGGCGATTCTTCTCCTTCCTTGTCACGGGTGGACCGCGCCTGCCGGTAGTGGGGCCCGGTGTAGTGCAGATCAAAATTGAGGTCGTCTTACGGGAACAGATTAAAAAGGGGTTTTAATTTGTTTTCTTCGTGACGCCACCTATGAGTAGATTCGGTAAGGGCTACCGACGCTGCGGAACCTCCCGGGGTGATGGACAGCAGCAAGATGTTACGCTCCCCACAGGCTGAGCGGTGATCCCCGGGGGCTGGAGCTGCTCAAGATGTTGTGCGGCAGCTGCGGTTACCTTAAGTTCATGACGGACAGTTCATAAGGAGACACGGACACAGATAGTCTCTGCAACGGTTCTTTACTGTAACCAGCAGGCAGTACATGGCTTACAGTGGTTGAGTAGAAGACCGGGTGGACTTAGCAGTGATAGTGCTCCTCAGAGATCCGCAGTGTACCTCCTCTCTACCTCCTTAGCTTCTCTTGCCAGCGTCGCCCAGGAATACCAGGTCGGGTACGGGGAGGCTGCTTCAATGCCCTATCCATGATGTACGTTCTGGATTCTTTGGGGAGCCTTGGGTCCCTCGGTGGGTACACCGCTGGTTAGACGACTGGAAACTGGCTGGTGGTGGGGTGCTCCTATAAAGCTGCTCCTCCACGGGGCTGGTTCGCGTGACAGAGGTGAACTGCTGCCAGCTTCGGTACCAGTGAACCGGCTGTAAGTTGTGGGCACGGGAGTCTTTTGGGAACCCGTGTAGAAATGCCCATTCCCGGTGGTTAAGGCCTCAGGTGCGGACACCCGACCGGTGACGGCCCAGGGGCCCGCACGGAGTGCGGAGCCCCCGCTCCACTCCAAGTTCTAGTCTGCTCTCTTCAAGCTCTAGACTACGTTCAAACTCACTGTCTAGATTATTGTGTTCTCTTCACTACCCTAACACTCCACCCACCAGGACCTATGATTGGTCCCCTGTTCTAGGTGTTGTATGTTGGGTTGGATCTCTGAGTTAACTATTTCACTGCTTTGTCTAGAGAGTATTGCGGCTGCAATACTCCCTTGTGACGCACTCGTTGCGGGGCGCCACACTCCCCCTTGGTTAAATCAGCTTGTCCCCAAGCGTCAAACTACTCACATTACAGAGGTTTTTACATTTTTATACATATATGACACACTTTTATTAAAATAGAAAAACAGGTAAAGAAATGCTTTGATGTTATAAGCAAAGAAACAGGTAATCACTTTGTGCGGACCCGGCGGGCGGTCGGCTGTACTTTAACTAGAGTCCAGGCTGTAGCCGCGAGATCACACAGTCAATGATTAACGGGAACAGAGTCATTGATGAAGTTCAAGTTTTAAAGTCACTGGCTCTGAGGGTGATGGCGTACCCGGATAGCGAACCACCCATCTGCACAAGCATAGCGCTCGTAGGTGATTATATCGCCCCGGTATAGGTCGCGATCGGGATGTCCTCTTGGCAAGTTGGACTCAACGTCCCGGCGCCCCACAAACACCTCCTCATTCAAACCCACCTCCCAAGCGAACCCCCACCCGGTATTTAAATTAAAGGTGGAAATTCTACCTTCACGGCGGAGTTCATCAGGCAGCGGCGGCTGGCGGCGAGCCTCGGCACGGGCCTCCATGTTGGCGCGTTCTCGGGCTTGCCACTCCTCTCGTCGTCTCTGGCGTACATCTCCGTCGTTACGGCTCAGGGTGTAAAGATGAGTAATGGAGCTGGTGGTTTGGCGGGAAGCTTGAACTTGGCGGGCTGTCTGTATCGGAACCCGGTGGAACGGCACAGGGGAAGGTGTCGGCAGTGCACCCGACCAGTGTACCCGAGCTGTGTGCCCGGAAGGAAGTTCTTTGTTGTCTCCCCAAGCGAACCCGGTGTCGAAATCCTCAGCGGTGCTGTGGGTCTCGTCGTCATCCTCTCCGACTTCTTCCTCGATGACCACATCAGGCTGCTCGTTGATGAAAGACGTTAAAGCTTGTTCCGTTGTACAACGGGGCGGTAGTGCTGCGGATCCTTCCGTAGGGACGTCCTGCAGGGCTTCCAGGCTGCCTGCCTCTTCATCTGTTTCCGCAGGTAAAGGTGTTTCAATCCCGGTTACCAGGTAGGCCTCTGTGGTTGCAGAGGAGGCCTCCGGTTCAAGGGAGAAACAAGCGACAGTCTCGGTAGGGTGGAAACTAGTCGCGGGTTCCGCAGGTGGAACCTGGTAGAGATCGAGTTCTTCCATGGAGCGTGTTATGAGCTCCGGCTCAAGAACGGAATCGGTTGCGATGTTGGTCGCTGGAACGGGTCGAGTTGCGGCCTCCACCGGAATGACACAGTCTATTGGCTCAGGTGACGGAGCAGGACAGGTGGTAGGCGAGGGTGAGGCGGTCGAGAAGCTGGTGACGTCGTCTGGGCTTGGAGAAGCTGCACCCGGTCGGCTCTGCTGCATCGCATGGTGTAGTCGTCTGCCTAGGGTCGCGCTCCAGCTACGGATCGTCCATTCCACTGTCTCTAGTAACCGCACCCGGAGGTCTTGTAGAGCCTCTAGCCAGAAGTCGGGGCTGCCGTCTATGGTAAGGGCAGGATCCGGACCCGGTTGGCTTATGGCTGCTCTGGCCTCCGCCTCGACCTCCCGCATCAGGTCTTGGAGTCTCATGCTGTCCATTCTTCTTTGGAGGGAAACCACACCCGATCAACCGGTAAGACGTTCTGGTTGAGCTGGTGAAGATGTCTTCTCTCTCTGTCGGTGTGTCTAGGTATGACACTCCCATCTCCTCTGGGCTTTTGTAGTCCAATCGTGGGAAAAGTCTTTGGGATCCGCCCCCATGGTTGATTCGAGCAATCAGGGCGGACAAAGAGTTTGGCGCCTTTTGTCTTTGGCCCTCCCACAGTGAGGGGGGGGGTTGACTCACTCTTGGGCTTCACGTGGCGGCTTCTTGTGGCGGGAACGCCATCTTGGGCGCCATCTTGACCCAATGGTGTAAAGGCGGGAAAGTTCTTTTTAGGACGAACAAAGTCCAATTGTAGACAATAAAGTCCAGTTTAAGCACAACATACCCGTTGGTAACGGGCCTGCTCGTATCCTGTTCGTGACGCCATTTTCTGACGCACACCAGGGGCCAGGGTTACTCCCGGTTTAGACAGGCGATTCTTCTCCTTCCTTGTCACGGGTGGACCGCGCCTGCCGGTAGTGGGGCCCGGTGTAGTGCAGATCAAAATTGAGGTCGTCTTACGGGAACAGATTAAAAAGGGGTTTTAATTTGTTTTCTTCGTGACGCCACCTATGAGTAGATTCGGTAAGGGCTACCGACGCTGCGGAACCTCCCGGGGTGATGGACAGCAGCAAGATGTTACGCTCCCCACAGGCTGAGCGGTGATCCCCGGGGGCTGGAGCTGCTCAAGATGTTGTGCGGCAGCTGCGGTTACCTTAAGTTCATGACGGACAGTTCATAAGGAGACACGGACACAGATAGTCTCTGCAACGGTTCTTTACTGTAACCAGCAGGCAGTACATGGCTTACAGTGGTTGAGTAGAAGACCGGGTGGACTTAGCAGTGATAGTGCTCCTCAGAGATCCGCAGTGTACCTCCTCTCTACCTCCTTAGCTTCTCTTGCCAGCGTCGCCCAGGAATACCAGGTCGGGTACGGGGAGGCTGCTTCAATGCCCTATCCATGATGTACGTTCTGGATTCTTTGGGGAGCCTTGGGTCCCTCGGTGGGTACACCGCTGGTTAGACGACTGGAAACTGGCTGGTGGTGGGGTGCTCCTATAAAGCTGCTCCTCCACGGGGCTGGTTCGCGTGACAGAGGTGAACTGCTGCCAGCTTCGGTACCAGTGAACCGGCTGTAAGTTGTGGGCACGGGAGTCTTTTGGGAACCCGTGTAGAAATGCCCATTCCCGGTGGTTAAGGCCTCAGGTGCGGACACCCGACCGGTGACGGCCCAGGGGCCCGCACGGAGTGCGGAGCCCCCGCTCCACTCCAAGTTCTAGTCTGCTCTCTTCAAGTTCTAGACTACGTTCAAACTCACTGTCTAGATTATTGTGTTCTCTTCACTACCCTAACACTCCACCCACCAGGACCTATGATTGGTCCCCTGTTCTAGGTGTTGTATGTTGGGTTGGATCTCTGAGTTAACTATTTCACTGCTTTGTCTAGAGAGTATTGCGGCTGCAATACTCCCTTGTGACGCACTCGTTGCGGGGCGCCACATTGGCCCCCATGCAGCCAGCACATAAGGCTTACTGGCTGTTCTTGTGTTTAAGATTCAAATACCTACCATGCTAAGCCAAGGGTTATGTAACATTCAAAATATGTGGGCACTGGTGTTGAACTAATGTGCCAAACCAGAATGGGCCCTCACCAGAGGGTATGCGGCCACCATACCCTTTGACTGTATCCTTCACGCCCTCATCAAATTAATACACACACACAATGTTTTTGCCATCTGTTGTGTGCCTTTTCTTGCATTTGTCTGTTATAATGTTTGTGATTACAGATGACAAGGACTCTGTGTCTGGGGAAGCTCCACAGTCCCCACCGTCATCCGGGACACCCCCACCACCTGCCCCAGAGGGCCCAGCCACTCCCTCCCCAGCAGGCACTCCACCAGCCCCGTCCCCGGAGGGCCCAGCCACTCCCTCCCCAGCAGGGACTCAGTACATGGCTGCACCCAGCCCTGGAGCCCTGGAGCCCTGTGAGCACACCACCCCACCATCTCCAGCTCCTGGACTAGCCCTAGTGTCTTGGTGGTCACATACCCTCCCCTTCAGCCTGCTGCTGCAGTGTATGGTGATAAGTGTCTGCTAAGGCCTACCAGCTTGCTAATGTAGTTATTGTTGTGTTCTCCACACACATGTATGTGAGTTCTGTTTTTTTTCATGATGAAGGAGAAGGAGCCCATGCTGCTGGCTGGGTTGTTAACCCATCACCATCTCCGACAGATGTGACCCGGGATGGTGCTGTGCTGCATACGTATATTCACTAATAAGTAGCTCAAACACCCACCCACACATACACAGGTTACTCAGCTAATGTCCTTCTTTCCCATACAGGTGTCCCAACCATTGAGGAGCTGCAGCTGGCTCACCAGAAGTCACAGCAGCATTTGGAGAAGGCATACCAAGAAGGGCAGCAATACCTTGCCCGCTTGGGTGCCCTGATCAATGCCCTCCACACAGCCCAGTCCGGCAGGGCCCATAATCCCTCAACACCCACCCAATAAGGGGAACATACTCCCATAATAACTGTTGTCCATGTTGGACCCTTGTTTTGTTGCCATGTTGGCACCTGTTTTTTTGGCCACGTTGGCCTCTTTTCTTATAGTGTCCCACATTGGGTAAGTGGGTAGTCTGTCTTGGCTACTCCTAAGCTCACCAAGGCTTTTGGTTAGTGATGGCAATGTTTTCACAACATTTAGTTATGTAATAAAAATCTTGCCACCTACATCCTGTGTCATCCTTTGTTGCAACACACACAGGTTACATTTTGTGAGGTTATTTGTCACCAATCACACTGGGCCACGGTTTACCTAGAGCTATATGGTGTGACATAGTAAACATGTCACCATAATGGACCATTACAGACGTCGTGCCCCCCAATATGACTTCAATGTCTCCTATATGACACCCACATAACCCCACACACACACATACTGGTGTACGTGACACAGATATGGACATAGTGTTGGATAAATTAAAGATTTATTTGTTGTTTTTTTTTTTTTAGATTTTGCTTTGTAAAAAAAAATAAAAGGGCCACACCTGGCCAATCAAATTAAAGCAAAAACGTTTTGGCCAAGGTTGTGCATTGGCTAGTAGTTCTCTTGTTCTTCCTCCTCCTCTGCTGGATCAGACAATGGGGCCTCCCCCTCCTCATACACCCAGCAGCCTTGTTATGTTCCTGCTCTGCTGGGCTGTCTCCTTGGGGAGGTGTGGTATCCCGAGTTTGTGGCCTCCTCACCATGCATCTGGCGTGCACAGTGGGCCCTGGGGTGGTCTTTCGGGGGAACGTCCAGGACGCCCCCCATCGCAGGGGCCCATCCACGCCCACCTCCAGGACACAAAACATGGCCCGCTCTGCGATGTTTCGCTCCTCTGGCTCCATGCGGACCAGCATCTTGCTGGCGATGTACCCGAACCGAGAGTCGGGGGTCCTCTCACGGTCAAGGAGGACCCGTTTCGCCCAGGTACCCAGCTCCGTGTTGGTGGGGCTGGTGGTCTTCGACGTCTTATCTCAGAGCTGGGACCTGGGCTCGGCCCCCCACCACTAGTCCCGGGCACTGGCTCTCCCGCTGATGTTGATGGGAGAGCCTGGCCAGGTGCTGGCTCCTCTTCACTGGAGCCAGGCGCCAGAGGGGCCTGAAAAAAAAAAACATCAGCCACATGTTGCAATGTAATTGATGATAATACCACAACCAAACACCCCAGACAACATAGAACCAAGTTCACCAAGGCTAACACCAAAAGCCACAGGAGCAGAGTTTAGATAAGAAAAAGCCACACAAGGCCACAAGTGCAGTATAATATAATATATTAATATTTAATAATATTTATTCATTTATATAGCGCTATTAATTACATAGCACTTTACATACATGAGAAATGCTGTCTCTCTTGGAGCTCACAATCTAAACATCCTATCAGTATGTCTTTACAATGTGGGAGGAAACCAGAGTACCCGGAGGAAACCCACACAAACACAGGGAGAACATACAAACTCCTTGCAAATGTTGTCTTTAGTGTCCTTGGTGGGAATTGAACCCAGGACCTCAGGACCCCAGTGCTGCAAAGGCTGCAGTGCTAACCACTAGAGCCACCGTGCTGCCCGTATACTCACCTGAGGGTCCACATTGATATGTAAAGTGGCCACAAATAAAACAAAAGAATCTATCAAAACACAGACCACTAAACAGATAGAAAAGAACAGTGAACAGGATTGGTGGTTGAAAAGCACAATGGTGACTACCACATGTGCCACAAACCCCACATCAGTGCTAAAACTATGCTGGGTAGATCAAACACACAAACACAATTACCCACCTCCTGCGACGGGGCAGGGTCTTGGGCTGCAGCTACAGCTGGCTGTGGGTGGCGCCTGCTGCACCGTGTTCCACGAGGCCCCTCTTGGCCCAGGGTGAAGCTGAGGAGGTCATAGTACCAGAGAGTTGGCCTAGGAACCTCCTCAGCTCCAGCCCCGTACCGGGCCTCCATCCACTTTTTCTGTGTTTTGGTGAACACGGTGCGCAGGCTTTTGATCTTGTTCGCAACCAGCGCTGCTGTCCAGATCTTATGTGGTTGGAAACGGTTTGACAGCTCCACCAGCGGCACAGCACGTAGGCCGCAGCCCGCACTGCCTGGTCATGATACGCAGGCAGCGACACCCGCCACAGGCATTCGTGTTCCTTGTACATGGTGATGAGTTGGGTCACAAACTCGTGATACTCAGCCATCTGAGAAAAAGAAAATCAGAGAAAAAAAAACGTCATGCAAACAAACACATGGCCAACAGAGGTCACACCCTACTCTGTGTGTCCTGCCCATGTCCTGCAAGACTAATAACATGTGTTCTGGTATTCAGGTTGGCTGGTGCAAATCATTGTTGGCGTTAACGTGGGTCCATACATGGCCCATGTTGGCTAGGTGACGTGATATATGTATTTGGGCCCACTGCACTTCAATATGTCAAGGTCTAGCATTACAAATGCCACACATTGTGTAACTAAGGACATTTCAACACACACACCAGATACACACATATTTTGGGCTAAACAGTGCTGGAGTACACATATTGTGCTGCCAAGAATCTCACTGAACATTATGTCTGCTACATAACACTGAGTGTATTTACGATGCATACACATCGCTAAATACACTTCTACAGGACGCTACCTGAAGCCATACCAAATGCGCACAAATATCAGCCAACATATGGGTGTACGAAAAAAAGGGAGAGAAGGGGCGTATGTGTAGGATCACTATAGCTCAGTTAATATGGCGTTATTACAGGTGGACACTCATCTGTTTGGGTTGTGCACGACCTGCACAACCCGGTGAAATGGCCTCTGATATATGGGGGACCCCCGGCTATGTGCACGCTCCACTCCTTCAACCTCGCTGGTCCTCAGCTGTCCGTATAGGACCTTTCCGGTCACGTGGCGCCGGTCCCGGATGTGCGTCACTGCTTGTTATCTAGGGAACGCCAGGTCCTTCACCACTGTGCCCTCACTGTGCTGCTCCAGCCGCTGATCCCTCAGGGGAATAGAAGCTTGCAAGAAAATGATTTAGCGGTCTTGTAGAAGCGCTTCTAAAGCTCAGGCACCAGGATGATGAGGTTTATAAACAGCAATCTTTATTTTCCCCTCACAACTCCACAACATGTTTCAACTGCTCAAGTCAGAGAACATCTCTATATAATGTGATGTCACAGTTCACCCCCTTACACTACCTGAGGAAGACTGCCTTGAGCAGTTGAAACATGTTGTGGAGCTGTGAGGGGAAAATAAAGATTGCTGTTTATAAACCTCATCATCCTGGTGCCTGAGCTTTAGTAGCGCTTCTACAAGACCGCTAAATCATTTTCTTGTAAACATACGGGTGTACAGCACACAGAAAATAACGTCTAGCCGTTCCCAATAGCATGTGCCCCCCTTACTGTCTGTCCAACAGAGAACTTGTGATGAGACACTACTAGCTCAATGCATATTCCAGTCGGGGTAGGGGTTACGCCCCAGCACGTGCTTATTTAAACACAATCTGACCAATCACAAATGCACAATTGCGCCTCAAGATTGGTCCCACCTGCGTACGCCCAGGCGGCTACGTCGATTACAAGACGCCGCTGCGTTCTGATTGGTTACTTCACATATAAAATGCGCTCAAGGCCGATGTGGGACACGCTTGCTGCCCAGAGTCATTAAGTAAGTACTGATGTGCAAACATGATCTGTGATGTGGGTGTGTTTCGTGTACAGGCCCTTACCATTTGGGGTCGCTATTGTTTAGTGTAGGTGACACTCAAGTGGTGGGATATGTAGTTACTCGTGTTTTTTGGGGCCATATATACTATTGTGTGCTGACAAATGGATGCATGAGTGTTTTCCCAAATCAAACTGTATCCTCATTGAAAAGCCATTTTGCCTTTGCCATACAGGATCATGTTTGAAGGATGCGTGTGTCTTTAGTTGCGGGGAGCATCTGAATTGAGGACACATAGTACTGTCGTGGACCAAACACAATGGGACGTTTAAGTCAAAAAAAGATGTGGAGTGGGGCGTGTTGCATCTAAGAATGTCGGACTCTGGACATCCTGCATTCACAACACATCAGGGAAGTGTATTGGACATGATGAGTATTCAATAGTCTGCTTCGTGGGGTGATATTTTGAGCATGAGACACAAAGGCTGGGGTAGTGTATAATGAAATTGTATAGATGCATTATGAAAAAATATGCAATTAATGTGAACTACGTGTAGGGCCATGCCTTGTGTTCACACATGAACATTATCGCCACGTATCTGGCCTTAGCCTCATGATGTATTCATTTCACAAGGGAGATGTATTGTACAGGAGGGCCAGGGTTGTCGAGTGACCAGGTTTGGGTATCAGCCTGTGCAATGCTGGGTTTGGCCCTGGAATGGGGATATATATGTGTGTGGGCTGATGTTCACAGTTGGGTATGCAGTGGTAAAGTAGGCATGGGATGTATAGGGAAGGAGGTGGTGCCCTGTAGATGATGTGTGATGAAGTGTGCTTGTACTGATGATTCTTTTTCTCACTTTTGCATGGGTTGGTACGTGAGATGATGTCCGACCCTGATGGAGATGTTATCGTGGCTCTTGCCTTGGTGGAAGAGCAATTGTGGCTGGAGGATAGATATGAGAGGTTGCGGGATCACAGACCACGGCGTGTGTGGACTTGGGATTGGCTTCGCCGCCGGGACACCCGGAGCCACATGCAGCTGGTGTGTGAGCTGGAGGATCCCATTCCGCATGATTTCAGGAACTACCTCCGTATGTCTAAGGACTTTTTCACATTCCTTTTGGAACGCATACGGCCATTGATAGCCCGTTAGGACACTGTGATGCGTCAAGCTGTGCCACCTGAGGAGTGTTTGGCAGTAACTTTGCGGTTCCTGGCTACAGGTCGGTCAAGGACCGACCTGCAATACACTTCACGTGTATCACTGTTCCTGCTGAGCTGCCTGATCCCCGAGATGTGTGAGGCCATCTGGAGTAGTCTGCTGCCATATTATTTGCAGTTTCCCACAACACCCGCTGAATGGATGGAAGTAGCCAGAGGGTTTGAGGACCGCTGGCAATTTCCAAACTGCGGCAGTGCATTGGATGGTAAGCATGTGAGGATAACTAAACCCCCAAACTCGGGGTCTTTGTATTATAATTACAAAGGATATTTTAGTATTGTCCTCATGGCCCTGGTGGATGCGAACTATGAGTTCCTCTACGTCGACGTTGGAATGAACGGGCGTATCTCAGATGGGGGTGTGTTCGCACACTGCTCCTTGGCGCAAGACCTAAGGACAGGTGGGCTGAACTTGCCCTCAAATCAAGAGACAACCCATCATCTCAACTTTGCGTTTGTGGGGGATGAAGTGTTCCCACTTCAGGCACACCTACTACGTCCATATCCCCTGATGACACTTACTTCTGAGCAGCGCCATTTCAATTACCGGCTATCCCAGGCCTGCCGTGTGGTTGAAAATGCGTTCGGGATCATGGCCAATACATTCCGGGTTATTGATACACGTCTGCATATGAAACTGGAATCTATTGATGTGGTAGTGCTGGCCTGCTTTGTGCTGCATAACTTCCTGCGTCGTAGGGATCGATCATCATACACGCCGGCAAGTTATGTGGATTCAGAGGACCCCACAACAGGAGAGGTCCGTGCAGGGGCTTGGCGTGCTACCGACCATAGTGTGGCGTCACTTAAGCCGCTGAGCCACGGTCGGACTCAGCAGGAGGCCAGGAACAGTAGAGACGCATACTGCTCCTATTTTAATGGCCTTGGGGCAGTGGCCTGGCAGCACCAGCAGGTGTAGGGTGGCTGGTGCTGTGAAGCATGAGCATGATGACGATGGTGTAGTCACCAGGGTGGCTGCACCATAAGGATTTTGTTTTGGTTTTTCTGTGTGCACAATCTTTAGTTAGTTAGTTAGTGATGTTTTTTTTTGGTGCACACTTTGCCATGTTTCTTGTTTCACCTTATTTCTCATCATGTTCCATTTCTTTGTGAGATGTTAACACTTCTGTTTTGTTATTTTGTGTGTGTTGTTGTCCTTATATTTTTATGTGCACAAAAATAATACCGTTTACAAGTTGGATCCAAACAACTACGTGTGTGTGTCGTTACTTGGGGATACAGGGCAGTTGCACATAGCTTTATGCTGTGCACAGAGGTATGTGACCCATCCAAAGCTATTGATGGGTCCGTGAAACATTGTGTGTTAATATGCAGTACCCAGGTTCAGCCCTTTGGGCCACAGTGTTGACGCAACTGTGTGTACATATCCATTGTGATGTGTTGTGGCCACAGGGGCACATGTCCACACACATTCATCAAGCAACGGTTTTTGTGGGTGATGTAGGTACAGTCCATTACACAAAAACATGAGTACACACACACAGTTGAGTAGTGCCATGGCAGCTGTGCCATGGCATGGACCAATGTAGCCATATATGGGCAAAGTATTGGGTGTATGTTCCCACCTTCAGCTACAGACGCACACATAGCAAACCATTGTGTGATGCTTGAGCGCCTCGAAAGTGTCTCGCAGCCGCCACTTGTCACGACATGAGCGTGTATTCCTTGAAAATTCTGCGACAATGGTATCACGTATTAGCCAGCCTTCCAGTGCAGGCTGGCCAATCAGGACGCTATTGCGTTGTCCAATGAGCGTGTTTGGGGCGCGGTGAAAACAACTTGGCATGCCTATGTTTTCGCCGCGCTGAACAGGTACGCCCACATTCCTTTGGTGATTGCGATACGTGAGGCGGCGACTGGAGTCTACCGAATGGTTCCCGCTGTTGGTGTGGCATCTTCCGGGGCAACACATCGCCTTAGGTTGAGGGCGGAATAGCGGCATTTAAAAGCGCCTTCGGCGTTCGGAGGCAACTATGAGAAATGTGCACGCGCACGTTAGATTGCCTCCGAACACTGTCAAAAGTGGCGGCGTGTAAAGGTACCCTTATGCTATTGTGCTGCACATAGCTTCCCCTTGTTGCACACTTCCTAAGGACTTCTATATGATTTATCTTTACATTCATACATGTAATCATTAAAGTAAAGATATGATTGTATTCAGTGTCCCGGAGCCTGTAAGGAACTGCCTTCACTTAGCCCTAAGGGTACCTTTACACACGGCTACATTTGTAGCTTGTCACCAGGTAACTTACTGGTTGCAGTGAAATCATGGATACATGATTCCATTTGTACACAGCAACAAGATAGAACCATGTATCCATGATTTCACTGCAACCAGTAAGTTACCTGGTGACAAGCTACAAATGTAGCCGTGTGTAAAGGTACCCTAAGGGTACCTTTACACACGGCTACATTTGTAGCTTGTCACCAGGTAACTTACTGGTTGCAGTGAAATCATGGATACATGATTCCATTTGTACACAGCAACAAGATAGAACCATGTATCCATGATTTCACTGCAACCAGTAAGTTACCTGGTGACAAGCTACAAATGTAGCCGTGTGTAAAGGTACCCTAAGGCCACGTGCATACTCCAAGTATTTGATGAGTTTTTTTCCCTCAGGATTTGTAGCCAAAAGCAGGAGTGGATAATTAAGTACAGAAGTGGTGCAGGTGTTTCTATTAAGGCCACGTCACACACACAGATATTTGAGTCCAATATCTGAACAGATCTCTGGTTGCAGTGAAATCATGGATACATTGCTCCATGTTGTACACAGCCACAAAATGGAACAATGTATCCATGATTTCACTGCAACCAGAGATCTGTTCAGATATTGGACTCAGTTATCTGTGTGTGTAAAGTGGCCTTAAAGGTACCTTTACACGCCGCCACAACAGGATGGATACAACCCGCTACAGGCTACAAATGTAGCTTGTCGCGCCAATATCGCCCGTAGTAGCGGCGTGTGAAGACGGGACGACACAGCCGGCTACAGATACCTCTGTATCCGTGCACTGCCCATAAACATATGGCTACATCGCCGAGTGTAGCGAGCTGTATCGGCGTGTAAAGAGGCTACAGAAGGGAACTCTGGACACCCGGCGATGTAGCTGCAATGTAGCTAAGGCGTCACCCAGGCTCCGTGATACCGCGCCCCATCTGCGATCATTGGTGGAAGATGGTGCGGTCCGATTGGTTGTCGGCGCACAGGGCGGCATATTTAAGGAGTTGACGAGTCACACTACACAATTGCTCGAGCGTCAAACATTAATCAGCCTCCTGCGATGCCTGGCCAATCATGGTATTATTGCTTTGTCCTATCAGCGTACGGACGTCTCGTAATCCACAATTGTAGCACGCCTATGTGCTGTCCCTGCTGCACCAGGTCCACCCATAGTAGCTGGTTATAGCGGTGTGTAAATGAGCTACAGACGGCTACTTGCGACACCCGGCGATGTAGCTAGCTATAGATGTAGCGTAGCGTAGCGCACCTTGTGGCGGCGTGTAAAGAGGGTGCGGTTCCCGTTGGTAACCGTTCGGCCGTGCTCGTGCACGTGAAGTTGCCGTTGGTATCCATCCTGTTGTGGCGGCGTGTAAAGGTACCATTAGACTTTTCCTCTGATTGCTCCACTCCTGATTTTGTCCAAAAATCCTGAGGTTAAAAACTCATCAAATACTGAACGTGTGCACATGGCTTTAAACATTTATAAGCTTGTCTGTGGTTTTAGTTAAACAAACTAAGGCCTCGTGCACACGCTGAGTATTTGATCAGTTTTTTACCTCAGGATTTGTAGACAAAACCAGGAGTGGAGCAATCAGAGGAAAAGTCTAATAGAAACACCTGCACCACTTCTGTATTTAATTATACACTACTGGTTTTGGCTACAAATCCTGAGGTAAAAAACTCATCAAATACTCAGCGTGTGCACGTGGCCTAAGGGCCCCTTTACACACGGCTACATTTGTAGCTTGTCACCAGGTAACTTACTGGTTGCAGTGAAATCATGGAAACATGGTTCTATCTTGTTGCTGTGTACAAATGGAATCATGTATCCATGATTTCACTGCAACCATAAGTTCCTGTTGTCCAACTACAAATGTAAACCGTGGTAAAGTACCTAAGGGTACCTTTACACACGTCTAAGTTTTGTAGTTTGTCACCAGTAACTTACTGGTTGCAGTGAAATCATTGATACATGATTTCCAATTTGTACACAGCAACAAGATAGAACCATGATCCATGATTTAACTGATACCAGTAAGTTACCTGGTGACAAGCTACAAATCTAGCCGTGTGTAAAGGTACCCTAAGGGTACCTTTACACGTTGCAACATTGCATGCAATTTCACTTGCAACTTACTGGTTGCAGTGAAATCATGGACTCATTGTTAGGCCTGGTTCACATCACAATTTCAAGGCATCCGAGTGTATCCGTTTCAAAATGGATACACTCGGATCCGAAATCGGATCCCATGTATCCCTATGGGGCTCGGATCGGATCGGATGTGTGCCTTTTGCCATCCGATTTTGGCACCATCCGATCCTGTCCGATTTCAGCGCGGACACAAAAACGCAGCCTGCTGCATTTTTGTGTCCGAGAATGAAATCGGACAGCCTCGGATCAGAGCCGATCTGAGCCGATCTGAGCCCCGATAGCATAGGAGCCTATTGACATCGGATCCGAGTTCAACTCGGATCCGATGTCAGCTCCATGCTTATGTACTGAGCATGCCCAGAGGCAGTGCTCAGTACATAATTAACCCTGTCTGTCCCTGTCTGTCCCTGCCTGTCCCTCTTCTATCTCTGCTCTCCTCTCCGGAACGTGTAAGTAAAAAAAAAGAAATCCTCCCAGACGATACTTTACCTTCTGGCGGCTGCTGCAGGGCTGTGACAGTCTCCTGATCTTCTGGTGACTGAAGATCCTGTGGTGATGTCACAGAGCCGGTCAGATGGTGAAAGGCTCTGTGACATCACCACAGGATCTTCAGTCACCAGAAGATCAGGAGACTGTCACAGCCCTGCAGCATCAGCAGTCGCCGGAAGGTAAAGTATCCTCTGGGAGGATTTTTTTTTTTATTTACAAATTCCGGAGGGGAGAGGACAGGGGGAGGATGAGGGGGAGCATAGAGAGAGCAAGATAGAGGAGACAGATGGGACAGATAGGGAGTGACAGGGACAGATAGAGAAGAAGCAGGGAGAACAGGATCCACACGGATCCTGCATAGACTATTTGCCATCCGAGTGCAGGGATCCATGTGGATCTGTGCCTGTCCGTGGGATCCTCCTTCAAACTTGGATCCCACGGACAGGCACAAAATCGTGATGTGAACCCGGCCTTACATTTTGTTGCTGTGTACAAATGTAACAATGTGTCCATGATTTCACTGCAACCAGTAAGCTGCAAGTGAAATTTCATGCAATGTTGCAACGTGTAAAGGTACCCTAAAGGCTGCTTTACACGTCACGATATCGCAAAGGAACTACGATAAAAAGTCACGTGGTAGGGGCATTGCAGTTGATATCATTCGTGCGTTGTGTCGTGTAAATGGGCAACTCAAAAATGATGCAACTACGATATCGTTTTTGAATTGTGCAGGCTCTTCAACCGTGCAATATTGGCTTGACGATCTGGCAGGATCGTGCTGTGTGACAGCGCAACTACGATTTGGAGTGCAATTTCCCCTATTCACTCCAATGTTAATTGGTCGTTCCCTGAGTTGCTCAGACACAGTGTGCAAGAGGGGCGTGCGACATCGTAGTTGCGTTGCCTGCCGATATCTCCCTGTGTAACATCTCCTATGCGATTTTGGACAAGTGCTAAAAACGTGCGCGCTCCCGTGAAGTTACGTGCAATATCGGAACGATATTGCGATGTGTAAAGCGACCTTAACACTTTGCATATGCATTTGTGGTACAAATTTAATAATCTTTATAGGTAGGGAAAAAACCACAAAGATCAAAAATAGTTTTTTTTCTGTATTTAATTATTTTTCGGTCCGGCTAAATAAAATATAAACTTCATATGATTACACTTCTGCTCAGAAATCTGAATGTTTTTATGTATTTTCATCCTGCAGTTTTTATTATCAATATAAAAATCTATTACTAATATCTTTTTCTTTCTTTATTTTGTCCTCAGAAATTCATTATGCTTAATAATGAAAATAAATTTACAGTTAGCACAAATTTGTTAGAATTTCAGACCGTTGTGCATGAAAATGTAAATAATAACATCCTAAAGATTGGATCCTCAACATTTTATTTGCCAAAAATATTGGACAGTCTGAACAGAAGACAAAACACCAGTATGAAATGTTACATTAGCCAGCTGACATCTTATAAGAAAAATCTACACTTTTGGGATAAATTGCCTTCTGAGGTAGGTCAATGTATGCTCAGTCACTTGTCTCTCCTGCATCAAAATGCACATTTTTGCTCAAGGAAACAGCCAATAAGGTTCCTGACAAATATAGCCATAGTGTTATGTTCCCATGATGAGCTTTTGGTGAGTTTTTGATGTTGCAGAGTTTCTGCACCATTTCGACATTCTGGAGCAACGTACTTAAAACGTGTGTTTTTTTACCTGCAAATTTTCCACATCTAATGTACCGTATATACTCGTGTATAAGCCGACCCGTGTATAAGCCGACCCCCCTACTTTTGCCCCAAAAATCTGGAAAAACCTATTGACTCGTGTATAAGCCGAGGGTGGACCCCAGCACAGGTATACAGCCCCCAGCAGTGTGGTATACAGGCATCACCAGTGGTAGTATATAGCAGCCCCAGTGGTAGTATACAGCAGCCCCAGTGGTAGTATATAGCAGCCCCAGTGGTAGTATACAGCAGCCCCAGTGGTAGTATACAGCAGCCCCAGTGGTAGTATACAGCAGGCCCCCAGGGGTACATATAGCAGCCCCCAGGAGGTACCCAGCAGCCCCCTGGGGGTACACAGCAGCCCCCAGGGGGGACACAGCAGCCCCCTGGGGGTCCCCAGCAGCCCCCAGGGGGTACACAGCAGCCCCCTGGGGGTCCCCAGCAGCCCCCAGGAGGTCCCCAGCAGCCCCCTGGGGGTCCCCAGCAGCCCCCAAATACTAGCACTCGCCCCCCCTTGCAAGGGCCCCCCCCGCTTCTCTTACCATTCCGGACTTCTGATCCGCGCCGCTCCTCGGCGCTCCTCGCTGCTCCGTATGGTAATATAACCATCCGGGATGGGGGGCCCTTACAAGGGGGGGTGAGTGCCAGCATTTGGGGGCTATATGCACTGCTTCCCCCTGCCGCTGATTGACAGGGGGAAGCAGTGCATATTTAATGAGCGGCCCCACGTGACGGGGCCGCTCATACAGCAGCCTCCCCCCGCCTCCTGCAGCCTCCACAGCCCCGGACACAGCCCCCCCCGTATTGACTCGTGTATATGCCGAGGGGGAGACTTTTCAGCCCAAATTTTGGGCTGAAAAACTCGGCTTATACACGAGTATATACGGTAATTCTATGAGAAAAATCTGCACATTAGACTCAGCATACCCGCAAGCGAAATTGACATGTTGGGGGTTTTAAGTACCAACTATTGATAAATCTATGCTGAGTAAAAACTAAGCACAGTGGGAATTAGATTTCTATAAATCTGATCCAATTTGCTGGAATGGTAAGACACTGTATATTTGATGCGAAAATCTGCATCGTCAAAAACTCACCAAAAGCTCATTGTGGGAACGTAGCCTAAGGTTATATTGACAAAGGCTGCGTTCACACATTTGCGTATTTTGCTGCGCTTTTTTGCGCGCGCTTTTTGCCGCGTTTTTCGGCTGCGCAAAAAAGCGCAACAAAATACGCAGGGGCTTTCACACACTGCTTTATTTACTCCAGAAAGCGCAGTGATGTCACAGAGGGGAGGAAGAATCCTGCTTCCTCCTCCCCTCTGTGACAGCCCCATTAGATTTCGCAGTGTATTAATATACACTGTGAAATCTTAATTAAACAAAAGCAAGTGAATGAAAAATAAAAAAGAATGAATACTTTACCTCTCCGACGCCTTCTCCCGCTGTCTGGTCTCCGGTTCCAAGTGAGAGGTGTTCTGACAGGACCTGTGGTGACGTCAGAGGGGCGTTCCCAGCGCTGATTGGCTGCTTGTGGTCATGTGATATGTATCACATGACCGCGAGTGCCCTGGAACGCCCCTCTGACGTCACCACAGGTCCTGTCAGAACACCTCTCACTTGGAACCGGAGACCGGACACCGGGAAAAGTCGTCGGAGAGGTAAAGTATTCATTGTTTTTTATTTTTCATTCACTTGCTTTTGTTTAATTTAGATTTCGCAGTGTATATTAATTCACTGTGAAATCTAATGGGCGGCCACAGCTGTCACAGAGGGGAGGAGGAAGCAGGATTCTTCCTCCCCTCTGTGACATCAGAGGGAGAATACGCAGGAGCAGCTGCGTAAACAATTGACATATCAATTCTTTACGCAGCTGCGCTTTCTCCCTGAAAACCCACTGCGTATTTTTGCGCAATGTCTGCACTGCAAAGTGAATTTCACATTCACTTTGCAGGCAGACAAAAGACACATTGCGTATTTTGAAAAGCGTGCGTAAAAAAGCGCAGCAAAATACCCAATGTGTGAATGCAGCCAAACTGCGTTTTTTCTGTGTTTTTGTAATCCGTTTTATATCATGGTTTTATACTAATCTCTGCTAATCTAAACCTGTGTTTTTGATTCCCAGCAAAACCCATGTGATTCACAGAAACCTGCACAGGTTTTACTGCGTATTTGAAAGAATGAGCATGTCAATTGTTTTCTGCATTTTCACAATGTTCTATAGGGGAAAACGCAGCAAAAATGCGGTGAAAAAGCAGTTAACCCACAGCAAAAACCACAGGTTTTCTCCTGCCAACAAATCAGGAGTTACTAGAAACCCCTAGGGCTATGTTCTGACAGCAAAAATGCAGCAAAACCTTTGGGGTTTCTATTTACTCCAGATTTTTTGGCAGGAGGAAACCTGAATTTTTTTATGTGTTTCTTTGCGTTTTTGATAACACTGCAAAAATGAAGAAAACAATTGCCCTTCTCATTTTTTCAAAAATGGGAACAAAACTTGTGGTGTTTACACTTTCTGCAATGAAATAAAACCTGTGGTGTTTACAGTTTCTGAAAAGAAACACAACCAATGTGTGTGGACAGTTTTGCCCTAAATCACATAGGTTTTGCTGGGAATCTAAATTACAGGTTTATATTAGCATAAAATCAAGGTAAAAACTGAGCTCAAAAACAGTACAAATGCCCTGTATGAACATAGACTAAAGGTTTTGCTGAGGTTTTTTTTTGCACCAAAACCTTGCGTGTGTGAACATAGCCTCAGGGCCGCTTTACACACAACAACTTCTGTGTCCAATATCTGAACAGATCTCTGGTTGCAATGAAATCATGGACACATTGTTCCATTTGTACACAGCCAACAGTTTAACAGATATTCTGGTGATAATTTGGTATACACTGGAGCTAGTCAATAAGGGGAACTTTGTCTCACCTAATGAGCAAAGTTAATTATGTTAATTCTTGTAGCTGCTAGATAGCCTTGGGGGATTACCGTGTATTATCCCACCTGAGGTCACTAAGGGCCACTTTACACACACCAACTTCTGTGACCAACTTCTGAACAACTTACTGGTTGCAGTGAAATCATGGACACATTGTTCTATGTGTACACAGCCACAAAATGGAACAATGTGTCCATGATTTCACTGCAACCAGATATCTGTTCAGAAGTTGGTCACAGAAGTTGGTGTGTGGAAACCGGCCCTAAGATATAAATTGATAGGGGCCCACCGCTATCAATAAAACCCTTAAGGCCCAGTTACACACACAGATAATTGTGCAGAGATTGTTCGCAGATCTCTGGTTGCAGTGAAATCATGGACACATTGTTCCATTTTGTGGCTGTGTACAAATGAACAATGTGTCCATTGATGTGGCCAGGGCTGTGGGGGGTACTCGGTCACCGGGTCTGCTGAGTAGGGAGTCACAGGTGGACGGTATCCCGGTGCCGTGCCCTGGGGATCATTTGAAGGGGATGAGGGAATTATTTACAGGGGGACGTGACGCCACCTGTAGTGTCCGGTAAGGTGGTACCGGCACTGCTAGCCGGCCGCTGAGGTGATGGAGGGGGCAGCACAGTGTGGTACAGCTCCCCACAGGTGGAGCTTTACCTCAGGGCAGCAATAAAGGAAGATGTGAGGGAGGGCAGTGAAGGAGGAATATGGTGGGTTATAGCCGATGAACAGTCACACATACACACAGGGATAGTTGTTCCGGTACCTTTTACTGGTAGTCACAAAACAGGTACAGTCCTCAGTAATAACCGGGTCCCTGGTGCAATTTAGGATCAACTCCTTAGAAGGATATGAGGCCTCCTTTATCTCTATTCTTTCTCTTGAGGGATGAGTCTTGCCTGAGTTTTAACTTTCCAATTCTCTATTGTCTAAAACTAACAATCAGGCCCTTCTGCGGGAACCCGGTTTATCCTGTGGCCCCTGGTCCTCTGTTTGGTTAGTTTTTAATGTCTCTAGTCTCTTCCTTCAGGGCTAAACTTCTCCTGAAATTGCTGGGCTTTTACTGTGGCTATACAAGCCCACAGCATCGGACTCCAGTGTCCGTTTGTCCTCAAGGGGAAATATCTTTTAGTCCCTCTTCTTATTCCCTACCTCTTCTCCTTGCCTCCGGCCCCTTCCCTGGGGTGTGAACAGCTGACAAAATCGTCCCTTCTGGTCCTGGCATCTGTCTTTTCCAGAGACCAGCAGCTCAGCCTCCTCCTTTCTTCCTCTCCTCACATGAACTACTCCCTAGCAACTGTCTACTAGGACCAACTGTCTCCTCCTCTCAGCCTGGATCTCATTAAAGGGGAACTGACTTAATGCAGCCAGTAGAGCTCCCCCTTCAGGTCTGGAGTGGAAGGTGTTGTGTGCTGAACAAACCAAGGTGTCAATCCTTCCTTGCACCAGTGTAACCTGTGGCAATCCCCCGCAGGGGTGCCACATTCCCCCCTAGTTAAACACAGTCCTCCGGGACTGAAACATTTTTCATAAACACAACTATTTACATTTGATTATTGAACAAAGTCTTAAAAAATGAAAAATTTACAAAAACCAAGGAAAAATAAGAAAACAGGTTACCAGTCCATCGCTAGTCCATCCGCTGCAGGCTGTTTAGGGGGTGTTGAAACAGGGATTTGCCACTACCAGTCCTGTGGCTATGGTCCATTTTGAAAATAACAAAAAGGGAAAGTTCAAAAGTTCAACAGGTCAAGTCTCTTAAAAATTAAAAATCATAACTATATACAATATGGGTGTATCTGCTTAGGAGGCCTGGCTTCACTTATACCACCCCCAGGCACTTTCTTTTCCTAACTTAATATGCATGGGAGCTAGTCCAGTTCCTCCACCCTTCTATACACTACCATTAATAACATATTTTCATTCTGAACATATTTACATTTTTTCCACATGTTATGACCTATTCTCTGTACCTAAGTGGTGGGTGTCCTAGATTGACACGTGTTGACCTACGTAACACTGGTGTAGGGTCTGTGAGAGTGTGTCTATGTGTAACTGGTAAACTGAGTAGCAGTCTGCAACTACCTGATCTCATAGTAGGAATGGCAGGTATACCGATTGCAGGGATCTCTGGTTCCAGTACAACGGGTGGTTCTTGTATTCTTGGCACTTCTACTGCTGATGGAAACATTAAAGTTGGGATTAGATATGTACCTTCTATTTGAGGCCAATCTGCTGGTAACTCTCCAATGATTGTCTGGACTGTCTTTGACTTCTCTTGCTCTTCTGGCTTTGGACAAGGTACATCTTCTGGTTGAAGCTGTTGAGGGCACTTTTTCAAATGATCTCTGGACACTGTTGCTGTAGTTTCACCATGATCTTTACTGATTAAACAGGTTTTCTGATTGTCAAAATTGGATGGTAATACAGTGTATGGTTCTTTTTCCCACTGATCATCTAGTTTGTGCATTCTCCTTTTTTTTCTCAAAACCAATTCACCTGGTGTTAAGGGCGTTCCTTGCGCACTCTTGTTGAAGTTGGTTTCTTGTCTTCCTCTTGATCGTTCCAAACTTCTCTCAACGCATTCTTGGATTTTCTGGTATTGTTCCTTCCTTCTACTATCCCAATCGGTATCTGTAGTATCTGCTTCAGGAACTACTATGCCTATCTTAAAGTCTGCTGGCAATTTTCCTGGTCTTGCTCTCATGAGATATGCAGGGGTGCAATTTGTTGAACTTACTGGGATGTTGTTGTAAATGTCAACTAGATCTGGTAACTTTTCTGGCCACTGGTTGCGCTCTTGTAAGGGCAGAGTTTTTAACATTTCAATTACCACGTGATTCATCTTTTCGCACATTCCATTTGTTTGAGGATGGTAAGACGTAGTGCGTATTTTCTTGCATCCGTATAGGCGACAGAACTCTTGAAATATTTCAGCTTCAAAGGCGGGTCCTTGGTCTGTCAATACCTGGTCTGGATAGCCATGGGGTCTGCAGAAATAAGCTTGAAATGTTCTTGCTGCTGTCTCAGCTGTTAAATCATTTACTGGAGCTACCACAAGGAATCTAGAATAATGGTCTACCATGGTAAGAGCATAGGTGTAGCCTGATTTGCTAGGTGTAAGCTTGACATGATCTATGGCTACCAGTTCTAATGGTTCTTTGGTGATGATAGGTTTGAGGGGTGCTTTCTGGCTGTTACGGTCTTTTCTTCTTAATGAGCATGGTCCACATTTTTTACACCATCTCTCTATGGAGGCTCTCATGCTGATCCAATAGAATCTTTCACGTAACAGTATTTCTAATTTTCTCCATCCAAACTGTCCCGATTCATTGTGATATGCTTGCAATACCATTTGAACATCTCTCTTTGGAACCACAACTTGCCATACCAATTCATGCGTTCTTGGGTTGATATACCGCCTGCACAATTGACCTTGATAGATGAATAACCGGCTTCTTTCTTTCCACAGATGTTGGGCTTCTAGTGGAGCATTCTTTTCAAGTTTGGAATCTGGTTGAGTTATCAACTTCTTTACAAGACTTACTGCCGGATCACTGTCTTGGGTCTCTTTCCATCCATAGTGAGGCAACGGGTTTAGTTCAGCAGTCTGACGATTTTGGTAGACGCGATCTTCAGCAATTTGCCATTTTTTACTTTTATGGAAAGCTGGGAGTTCTATTTCCTCTAGGTCATCTTCCTCTTCTTCACTTCCTTGTGGATGTACTTGAGGATTTCTAGAAAGGGCATCTGAATTTGCGTTATTGCGGCCTGCTCGATATTTGATAGTAAAGTCAGAATTCCGACAGTCAAGCCATCCAACATTGCTCCAATGCTCCAAGTCTCGCGGTATCTAAATGTGTCAACGGGTTATTATCTGTAAAGATGGTGAACTTCGAAGCTGCGAGGTAATGCTTGAACCTTTCTGTTACAGCCCAGACCAAGGCTAGGAACTCCAACTTAAAGTAACTATAGTTTTCTGGGTTCCTCTCAGTGGGTCGAAGTTTTCTGCTAGCGTAGGCAATTACTCGTTCTTTACCATCTTGCATCTGAGAAAGGACTGCTCCCAAGCCTACATTGCTTGCGTCGGTGTAAAGGACAAATGGTAGGTTATAATCGGGGTAAGACAGAATTTCCTCACCGGTTAGAGCCTGCTTCATCTGTTGGAAGGAATTTTCTTGTTCCTCTCCCCATTCTAATGGTGACTCTGGAAATCTTCTCTTCTTAGATTGGCCTATTAGAAGATCTTGTAGGGGCGCAGCCATCTTTGTGTAGCCCTTAATGAATCTTCTATAGTATCCAACCAAACCTAAGAACTGACATACCTCGGTGATGGTCGTTGGTCTTTGCCAATCCTGGATTGCTGTTACCTTTTCCGGATCTGCACTGACCACGTGTCCCAGGTATTGGACTTTAGGTTTCAGCAGGTGACATTTAGATGGTTTGAGCTTCATCCCGTACTTTGCTAAAGCCTCAAATACCTCCGCCAGGTGTTTCAGGTGTTCTTCGTAGGATCTAGAGAACACATGACGTCGTCCAGGTATAAGAGCACGGTTTCGAAGTTTCGATGTCCCAGGCAACTTTCCATGATTCTCTGAAAGGTTCCTGGTGCGTTACATAACCCCTAATGGCATACTATTGAATTCGCATAGTCCCATTGGCGTTGTGAATGCAGTCTTCTCCCGGTCTTCTTCTGCAACGGAGACCTGCCAATACCCACTAGTGAGATTTAATGTGGAGAAATAATTAGCAGTCTTTAATGCAGCAAGAGACTCCTCTATTCGGGGTAACGGTAAGCATCTTTGTGAGTGATCTTATTGATCACCGCGGTCCTGACTTATCAGCAGCGGGAACTGCGTGCGCTGCACACTGGACCGGAGGGCATATTAGCTCTCCAGTCCTGTGTGCTGATCAGGTCCGCGGCTGTCAGGGTCCTCCCGGACAGCCACAGACCGGATCACTCCGCAGTGTGAAGCCGGCCTAACCCGATGTTTACCATGGATACGAGCTCCCAGCATAGGCAGCAAGGCACTGGGAGCTCGTTCATCATTGCTCTGCCGGTGTCACACGCAGCGATGCTGCGTGTCCACCGGCCGACCAATGATAGATTTGTGAACATGTTCACAAATCTTCAATCAATCAATCAAACGATTTTTCAAAGAATAATCACGTCACGCAGCGACGCACAAACGATATTGCTCAAGCGAGTAAAATCACGTCACACAGCGACGCACAAACGATATTGCTTAAACGATCAAAAAACCAGGTCGCTTAAACGATATCGTTCAGTAAATTGATGCATGTGACATGGCCCTAAGTGTCCATCAAACCCGTTCCATAAAATTCAGTGTAGTTTTATATCTAGTCCTCTGTATAGGGTTCCAATCTTTAGTGGACTTGTGTCCCCTTTATTTGTCTGTGGAGTCCTGAAAAGATATACTGAGTTAGGCTGCCTTCACATCACGATTTGTGGCTGTCCATGGAGATCCTTGTTTGTGCAGGATTCCCTGGACAGCTTCGGATCCACACGGATACCTGCAATCGGATGGCAAATAGCCATCCGTATCCGTGTCTATGCAGGATCCGTGAGGATCCTGTGGTCCCCGTCTCTCCCTGCATCTTCCCGGTCTGTCCCTGTTCTCCCTGTCTCTCCCTCCTCCATCTCCTCTCCCCCCTGTCTTCTAACCTGTCCCCCCTCTCCTCTGTCCTCTCCCCTCTGTCCCCCAACCCCCTCCAGTATGTAAAAAATAATAAAATTCCTCCTGGAGGATACTTCACCTTTTTGGCAGCTCCGGGGATGTGACCGTCTCCATCTGGGTACAGGACCTCTCGTGATGTCACAGAGCCGATCAGCTGATACGTCAGCTGATTGGCTCTGTGACACCACGAGAGGTCCTTCAGCCAGATGGAGACTGTCGCATCACCGGAGCTGCCGGAAAGGTGAAGTATCCTTTTTTTTTAACATTTGAAAGAGGAGGGGACAGGATAGGGACAGGATAGAGGAGCAGGGGGAGAGGAGCTAAAGGAGGGAGAGACAGGGAAGATGCAGGGAGAGAGAGTTATGTACTGAGCACTGCTTCTGGGCATGCTCAGTACATAACCACGGAGCCGACATCGGATCCGATGTAGACACGCATCTGATGTCCATATGCTCCCATTATATCTTCCTACAGAGCATCACGGATCCGTGGTGTCCGATTTTAGGCACGGACACCAAAATCGCAGCAGGCTGCGATTTTGGCTCTGTGACGTAAATCAGAAAGCCACGGATTGTGCTTAAATTGGATGGCAATAGAGACACATCCGAGCACATCCAAGCCCCATAGTGATACATGGGAGGCAAAATCGCATCCGAGTGTATCCGATTTGACATGGATACATTTGGATGCTCCAAAATCGTGATGTGAAGGCAGCCTCTAAGAGATCTTATATATCTTATACCTATGGATTACTTCTGGTGTATTTTACAAAAACAACCCCGTTTCACACTGCAGTTTTTTCACTGATCAGGTTCCATCCAGTTTGTGTGCCAGAACCAGGAGTGACTCCAAAACCCAGAACAGGTGTCAATCTTTCAATTATAGTTTTTCTCTGCAAGTTTCATTCCTGGTTTTGGCACAGAAACACTGATGAACACTGATCAGTGACATCATGCAGTGTGAAGGGGGCCTTAGGCTGGGTTCACATTTGCGGACCCCTCCGCAGCGTTCTGCAAACTCCTATCTTTATAATGGGAGCGCACGGTGCTGCGCTTGACAGCGCAGGAGCGTGCGCACCCATTCACTCCTATATGTGATCTGTGCGCAGGCGATGCCTGCGCACAGATCACACAGTCTTGTCCGCACCAGGGACGCGACATGCTGCGTCCCTGGTGCGGGCGGGAGCGTGTGATTTGTGCGCAGGCATCCGCCTGCGCACAGATCACATATGAGAGTGAATGGGTGCGCACGGTCCTGCGCTGTCAAGCGCAGCACCGTGCGTCCCCATTCTAAACACGCTGCGGAGGGGAACACCAGTGTGAAGGCAGCCTTAGACTGGCTTCACACTGCAGTTTTTTCACTGATCAGTCCATCCAGTTTGTGTGCCAAAACCAGTAGAGGAACCAGGAGAGGAACTTGCAGAGAAAAACTATAATTGAAAGATTGACACCTGTTCTGGGTTTTGGAGTCACTCCTGGTTTTGGCACACAAACCTGATCGAACCTGATCAGTGCAAAAACTGAAGCCAGCCTTACCTTTAGGGTGCCTTTAAGTATAGATAATTTCTTCTTGCTGAACAGCTGTCCCTCTCCTTGTGGCTGTTAAGGAATTTTAATTGAATAATTTAACTACTCATTGATATTGCACGTTGACAATAACAACTAACGTCTGATAAGTGGATACCTGTAATTCTTCTGATGAGTAGGATGTCTCTTGCGGTCTTGTTATTACATTTTACGTTATTGGAATTGCAATAGAGTCTTCTCCTAAAACATACGCATATCAGCAAATTATCTTTTCTACCTGGCACATGGAATGCTATCACCTGTACTAGGTGTCAGTAACTTATGTTTTTTTGCAGAACATCTAGGGCTAATTCCCTCTTCAGATTGGGGATTAGATATCTTGACTCTGTGGGGTGTAAATTTGAGGTTTATTGCTAATATGGTATGGAGATTCTTATACTTTGTACAGTCTTATGTGCAGTACTATCTTAATAAATCCAAAATTATTTGACTTCAGTGTTTGCCTGGTGATTATCCCAGCTAGTGCTAATTGATGTGCTGTAAATGTCTGGTTTGTTGTGTATATATCTTAATGTATGACCTATGTTGCACACCCTTTATAGTGTCTCTATTATGTATTTATTATCTCTGTTCTATGAGTGCTGTTAAATGATATTTAATAATGACACTGTGTGTCTGGCAATAAATTTTCCTTATGTCTAATTCTTGTTGTGATTCCTCTCTCTGTGATATAACCTTCTAACTGTGTCATTGTTTTAGTGTATTGTCTAATATCTCATAACTCTTATTATCTTGTGCTGTCCTTGTTTTTTGAATCTATACACAGTCTGCAAAACCCTATGTTCAGTGCTATTCCTTCGTACACATATATTAGCCCAGTTTCACTTTCGATTTAATGCTAAAACGCCTCAATGATTGCTGTCTGCTTTTGCTTACCTCCCACTGGTGTGTCGGTGTCCTGTGGCCAGCTTCCCTCCTTCCTCTAAGGGTGCTTTCACATAACGATTTTCGCATTTCCGATGCTGTCCGAAAAAAATCGGACAGCATCGGACCGATTTTCGGACCCCATGTATCCCTATGGGGATCGGACCGAATCGCATGTGCACTAAATGCCATCCGATTTGGTCCGATCCGATTCTGTCCGATTTTATTATCGGTGCTAAAATCGGAGCCTGCTCCGATTTTAGCACCGAAAATAAAATCGGACAGATTCGGATCGGACCAAATCGGATGGCATTTAGTGCACATCCGATTAGGTCCGATCCCTATAACATGGGGCCCTATGGAGAAGGGTCCGAGGAAACATCTATGTCTCCTCGGACCCCGTTTTACTGTACTGAGCATGCTCAGTACAGTAAAACTGCTCCTAACTAGGAGCACAAGTGTTAAAAAAAAAAAATAAAGTTTATTCTCACCTCCCCCCGAGCCCCCGCCGTCTTCCGCCATCTTCCTCTAGGTTCCCGGTGGCTCTCGCTGGCTGCCGGTGTCAGCAGAGGTGTACCTCTGCTGTACACAGGACCTGCGATGATGTCACAGTCACGTGATCGCGGGTTCACCATGGTGAACCCGCGGTCACATGACTGTGACATCACCGCAGGTCCTGAACAGCAGAGGTACACCTCTGCTGACACCGGCAGCCCGGCGCCGATTTTATGCCGGAATCAGGTGCCTATTTGGCACCCGATTCCAGGCATCAGAAGGGAGCCGATGCTGTCCGATTTATATCGGACAGCATCGGCTCCCTGAAAATCGGTATGTGAAAGTAGCCTTAGGCGTCCTCTCTCCTGATGCTTGCGGTCCACTCTTTAACTTTTTGGAGGTACCGCTTCCTGGTGTGTGTCACCCAGCACATCGCAGTGACGTGTTAACGTGGGCAGGGTGTGGGTGGAGTGAGGGTGGAGTTAGGCGGAGTCAGGCAGAGTGTGTCGGGCCAGTCACAGAATGGGATTGAAGCGATATTGTGGTCACTGCTTCACTCACACTGATGCATTTTAGGGGCTAGCGGCCCCCTTCCTCCGAGTGCTAGCCCCTGAAATGCATCAGTGTGAGTGAAGCAGTGACTGCAATACCGCTTAAATTCCCTTGGGACCCTATACAAAGAACTAGATATAAAACTACACTGAATTTTATGGAACGGGTTTGATGGACACACCATTGAGTTTTAAATTAAGAAGCAATTAACGCTTGTATATACAATTTTATTTTAAGATTTTAAAGCTTTGTTTTAATAAACATCCGGAAAAACGGTCGATTAACAAAACTGTAATGTATTCATTTAAAGCCATTGACTAAGGGTTGTTTTGATAGCGCTGGGCCCCTATCAACTTATAAACAGATATTCTATAATACGGTATGCTAGAGCTAGTTTGCACTTTATTGCACTTTATTGTATTACTGTATGGTGTCACATGTTAAAGGGGTTGTTCAGTTTACAATGTCTGCAGTGACTCCATGTGAATCTTCCCAGCGCAGACTCTGTGCACAGCGAGGATCTGTATCTGCACTGGGAACAGCGGTCAGTTATGCAATATACATACTCCTGGTCAGAATATTAATATAGTAATTTTAGCATGCATCCCACTTCTATACATCTTGACTAAGCATGTTTGACATCTGAAACGTGTTGGGGCAAAACAGGACATTTGGTGTGTGCCGTACATATGAAATTTGAATTCAATAAAAGAAGTTTGTGAAGCTGGAATCCGAATTTTGCCTTATCATACTTTTATCACTAAAACATGTTGCAAATTGACAATGGTTGCAAGTTGAAATAATGTCTTTTAATGTTTCTACTCTCTTAGGATACTGGTGATTTTACAAGCCTTAGTCTTTTTGACTGCTCTACTGAAAAAAAGCTGAGTGATCGAGATATTGTGACACCTGTGACTATGGAAATTGATATAAAAAATCAGGTAAGACATTTCATGTCTTAGCCTTTAATTAAATTTCAGTTTTTTAAAACTATGCTTATAATATGGCTCATGAGCCCGTCTGACATCTTAAGGCGCTGTCACACGGGGCGACATCGCCGCCAATTACATAGGCGACGTAGGGGCGTGGCCTATTGGCGGTGACATTACCCCTATGTCACCTCATGTAAAGGGGTAATGTCAGCGCCACCGGGAGGTCGCCAGGTTTCAGAGCAGTGCTCTGAAACTATGCGACCGATCTGGGTGGATGTGCACACATCGCCCCATGTAACTGGCCACCGGCGACCTGTCAGGCGATGGAAGCCATAGGCTCCCATTGTCCTGCATCGCCACTGGGGTTTTCAGACACCCCGGTGGCGATGCCGACTGTCAGCTCGCCGGTGCGGTGCTGGAGATGTCGCCCCATGTAAATGGGGGACGGCGACGCTGGCTGGGCGCCAAAAACATGCGCGCACCCGCCAGTCGCCACCGACATCTCCAGCCCCGTCGCCAGGTATGACAGGGCTTTTAGTGCCTTAATACAAGGTCTAGTCAATAGTTAAGAAAAGCAGGTCTCTAGATGGAGACTTTGAGCATCCCCAGACAGGAAATCAATTCTGGATGAACATTTACTGGTGAGCAGGGGGATAAATATGGTAAGATGGATATAGTATGTTATAGGTTGTTAACGTGGTGATAAAGCTTGATGCAGTGGTGTGGTGGGAGTACATTGTATGAGAATTCCAAATGGGATCTAAAGTGGGAACCAATGAAGCTTTGACCCATTGGGTAATTATGGACTCTGGTGACACTATGTTGGGAAAGGGCACTCTAGATATAGCTTGCAACTATGTCTCAAAAGTGAATGTGGCTTTCAAAGTGTAAGGCTGACTTCACATCACGATTTTGCTGCATCCGTGTGTCTCCGTGTCAAAACGGATACACACGGATCCGATTTTGCCTTCCATGCTTCCCTATGGGCAACGGATCGGTTCGGATGTGTCCCTATTGGCATCTGATTTTAGCACCATCCGTTGCTATCCGATTTACTCACTGAGCCAAAATAGTAGCCTGCTACGATTTTAGTCTCTGTGACTCAAATCGGACACCACGTATAAGTAACGGATCCGTTGCATTCCGCGTTACATAACATGGGAGTCTATGTATCTCGGATCCGTCAAAAAATCGGATCTGTAAAACAGATCCGATTTGCTGTACTGCGCATACTCAGAAGCAAGGTACAGCCCTATCTCTGCTACTGATGACGGATCCGTGGGAAACATGAATCCATGGGCATCAGTGGCATCTGTTGGCACAGTTCCGTGCCTTTCCGTGTAATCCTTGAAATTCAAGGATCACCATTGATGTGCAAAAATCATGATGTGAAACCAGCCTAACAAATGTTAAGGACCACTCTAAATTTATGGATACATGTGATGCCAATATCTAGTAATGGCGATACCAGTATTTGGAGTAATAAAATCATTGACATGTAAAAGTGGAAATACAACCTATATTTTCATGTTTGGGGATTTGGTTATATGGTCTAATAAAAGCAATATTTGTTATATAAATTAATGTTGCTTTATGTGTATAATCAGTATGAACACATTTTTTACTTTACAGAATGAAAATTGTAACAAAACTCAGTATATTTTATTTCGGGACAAAATAAATTTCCATCAGCTTTTTATGATTCCTAAGAACAAACAATCAGCACTGAAGATATCTATCCGCTTTTCTAAGCCCCAGACTAGGACTTTTCCTATATTGCTATTAATTAGGTATGTAAATAGTTATAATAGTTATTACTGTACTGCTAATGATGACTTATTTAAGTTGTAAATTGAGTAAAGTATAAGTATTTTATTTTTGCTATTGCAGAGTACTATAAAATAATCAATAGGCATTGTCAAATGGAATCTGTCATCCCATTTCAGCTAGGTAAACCAATAATATGGACATACTGGTTATCTACTATATAAATGCCTAATCGTGTCTGTCTGAGGCCGAAATCGCGCACCAGCTCGCCAGCGCTCATTGGTCGCCGCCAGCCGCGGCAACCAATGAGCGCAGCGTATGCAAAGCAGCCGCGCGCATTCAAAATCTGCCGACGGCGATGCATTAGCAACGCGGGATTGCCGTGACAGCGCTACACTCACATAGTGGGCGGGAAAGCCGACTTCACTGACGACTTTCCCGCCCCGCTATTTGAAATGAACAGCTGATGCTTTGGCATCAGCTGTTCATTCAGAGTAGCCGCCCAATACCTCCCCCCACTTTCCCGCTCCCGCTCACCCGTCGCTCACCCCGGAATTCCTCCTCTTTTCTTTCTTGGTGCATTGATGTGCGGTAATGAAAGGCCGCGGGGGCGGGGTTAACAGAGGGGGCATCATAATGGGCATGACCCATTATGACGCCCACCACATTAGGGCAGTGTTCTCGGTCCTGCCCATTACTACACCCCCTGTTTTAGCCTCGCCCCCCCATGGCCTTTCATTACCGAACATCAATGCAGCAAAAAGGAAAAGAGGAGGAAGAGGAAAAGTGTCGGGGTGAGTGGAGCCTCCTCCATCCTGCTATTCACTTGCAACTACCCCTGCTCACCCCTCTCACCCCAAACTGCCCCCACGGAACCTACACTGCCCCCACACTACCCCCCACTGAACCCACACTCTCCCCTCTCACCCCACACTGCACACTGAACCCACACTGCCCCCACAGAACCCACACTGCCCCCACACTACCCTCACTGAACCCACACTGCCCCCACAAAATTCCCACTGAACCCACACTGCCCCCCTCACCCCACACTGCGCACTGAACCCACACTGCCTCCACTGAACCCACACTGCCCCCACACTACCCCATTGAACCACACTGCCCCCACACTACCCCACTGAACCCACACTGCCCCCACAGATCCCACACTGCCCCCACACTAACCCTACTGAATCCACACTGCCCCCTTTCACCCCACACTGCACACTGAACCCACACTGCCCCACTGAACCCACACTACCCCCACACTACCCCCACTGAACCCACACTGCCCCCTCTCACCCCACACTGCACACTGAACCCACACTGCCCCCACAGAACCCACACTGCCCCCACTGAACCCACACTGCCCCCTCTCACCTCACACTGTGCACTGAACCCACACTACCCCCACAGAACCCACACTGCCCCCGCACTACCCCCACTGAACCCACACTGCGCACTGAACCCACACTTCCCCCACTGAACCCCACTCTCACCCGCTCAGCACCCAGTCACCTCCGCTCAGCACCAAGTGTCCTCCGCTCATCACCCAGTCACCTGTCTCAACACCCACTCACCCTCTCAACACCCACTCACCCGTCTCAACATCCACTCACCCGTCTCAGCATCCGCTCACCCGTCTCAGCATCCGCTCACCCGTCTCAGTACCCAGTCACCATCGCTCAGCACCCAGTAACCCCTGCTTAGCACCCACTCATCCCCGCTCAGCACTCACTCACCCTCGCTCAGCACCCACTCACCCCCGCTCAGCATTCACTCACCCCTTTCAGCACTCACTCACCCCCACTCAGCACCCACTTTCCCCTACTCAACACCGCTGTACACCAACACCGCTGTACATCAACACCACTGAACACCGACACTGATGCACACCGACTTCTGAACTCCCACAGCGCTGCACACTGACACCGCTGCACACTGACACCACTGAACTCCCACAGCGCTGCACACCGACACCGCTGCACACCAACACTGATGCACACTGACACCGCTGCACACTGACACCACTGAACCCCACGCGGCACACCGACACCGCTGCACACCACACTGAGCACACTGACACCGCTGCACACCGACACCACTGACTCCCCAGCGCTGCACACGACACTGCTGCACACTGACACCACTGAACTCCCACAGCGCTGCACACCGACACCACTGCACACTGACACCACTGAACTCCCACAGCGCTGTACACCGACACCGCTGCACACTGACACTGGTGTACACCAACACCGCTTAACACAGACACTGCTGCAGACCGACACTGCTGCAAACAGACACTGCTGCACACCGGCATCGCTGTACACAGACACTGCTGCCCACCGATCACTGCTGCACACCAACACCGCTGCGGCCAGCGACCAATCAGCGATATTGGCTGGGGATTTGTACCCAGCTTCACATTGCATTATTCTTACATATTCATAACTAAACTACTGTACATACATATTCTAGAATACCCGATGCCACCATCTAGTCTACTATATAATTGCCTAATCATGTCTGTCTGAGGCCGAAACCGTGCGCCAGCACTCATTGGTCGCAACCAGCCGCGGCGACCAGTGAGCACAGCGTATGCAAAAGAGTCGCGCGTGGAGGTCCGCGGTGAGCCAGCCAGGAGATGACCGGCGTAAGCACAAATGAGTGCTTCAGGACCTTTGATGATGTCACGATTATGGGTGGAGTCACAAATCAATTACCTGATCGTGACGTCATCAAAGGTCCTCTGCCGATCTACCCTGCTCTATCCACTGACGCCCTGCTGTGCCCACTGACCATGCCCACTGGCCCCCTGCTATGCCCACTGACCCCCGCTGTGCCCACTGACCCCTGCTGTGCCCACTGACCCCCGCTGTGCCCACTGACCATGCCCACTGACTCCTGCTGTGCCCACTGACCCCCCGCTGTGCCCACTGACTCCCTGCTGTGCCCACTGACCATGCCCACTGACCCCCTGCTGTGTCCACTGACCCCTCCCCTGCTGTGCCCTCTGACCCCCCCACTGTGCCCACTGACCCCTGTCTGCGCCCACTGACCCCCGCTGCGCCCTCTGTTCCCCTGCTGTGCCCACTGAGCCCCTGCTGTGCCCACTGAGCCCTGGCTGTAACCACTGACCCTCACTCTGCCCACTGACCCTGCTGTGCCTACTGACCCCCTGCCATGCCCACTGACCCCATGCTCTGCCCACTCACCCCCACTCTGCCCACTGACCCTTGCTCTGCCCACTGACTGTGCCCACTGACCCCCTGCTGTGCCCACTGACCCCCTGCTGTGCCCTCTGACCCCCTGCTGCACCCACTGAGCCCCTGCTGTGCCCACTGAGCCCTGGCTGTACCCACTGACCCTCACTCTGCCCACTGACCCTACTGTGCCTACTGACCCCCTGCTGTGCCCACTGACCCCATGCTCTGCCCACTCACCCCCACTCTGCGCAATGCGCTTATTGAAGCCGCCGATCACGTGATCAAGGCCATAATGCACTGGGGCCGATCACGTGATCAGCCCCATAATGCACTAGGGCCGATCACGTGACCGGCCCCATAATGCACCGCGCCGGATGTGACGTCCCGCCGGTGCATAGAACTACACAGAGGGCGGGAGATTCCAAATACTGGGGGCAGAGAGGACCCAGAATAATGCCGCACAGCGGGGCGTGCATTACAACACGAGGAGTGATGAAGGCAGCGTGGCCACGCCTACCCAGTCCCCCAACCACGGGGACTGCAGTAAGTTTATACTTCATTTACAGATGTTTAATAGGGACACTTTAGATAAGAAAGGGATAGATAGGGAGCTGCTAGGAAGGTGTAGGGACAGCTAGAGATAGTGTAGGGACTTAAAATCAGGTGACAGGTTCCCTTTAATGTTGGACCTATGCTTATTAACCCTACAATGTATTAACCCTTCCTCTATGTAGTCAGCATAATCTTGTATGACTATGCCTCCACCTTTATCAGCACTCTTGATAACTATATTCCTATTTCCTTGTAGGGCACGCAGAGCCGCCAGATCTTTGGTAGATATGTTATTATATCCAAGATTATGCTGACTACATAGAGGAAGCAAATAACATTCTGTCAGATGAGGAGTATTATAAAAAAAATTGATTGTGATCCATATCCAAACCTCATTAAAGACTACAACCTAATGATTAAAAGTGCTTTGGAAACAGGAATTATTAACAGGTCAAAGAAAAAGCTTCTTCATAGCAAATGTCCAACCACAACCTTTATGTACCATTTACCCAAAGTGCATAAAAATATGAAGAAACCCCCAGGGAGACCCATAATTTCAGGTATAGGTTCCCTTAGCAGTAATTTATCGCTGTACATTGATAAAATCCTACAATTTCATGTGCATGAATTGGATAGCTACCTGAGGGATTCAACACAATTAACATTTTGAGAGACTTTAATTGAATGATTCATTCTGCTTTGTAACCGTTGATGTAGCTTCCCTATATACCAACATAGAGCATGAATTTGGTATAGCTTGTGTTGAATCGTTCTTACAAGTTGACAACTGAATTCCTACAGCACAAAAGAATCTCAATAAACAAGGATTGGAGTTCATATTAAAAAATAACTATTTCACTTTCCTGGATAGTTATTATCACCAAATCAAGGGCGCCGCGATGGGTTCTAAGGTCGCATGCGCTTATGCACATCTTTTCATGGGAGTCTTTGAAGAAATCCACATATGTAATAATAAATTCAATAAGGGTTTAATGTTATATAAAAGATACATTGAAGATATTTTCATCATTTGGGACAGCAACCGTAGTGATATAAACAATATTTTTAGAGAGTTGTTTGATAATATAAGGGGACTTCGATTTGAACCACATATGGATAATAATACTATTGACTTTTTAGATCTGACAATTTATGGTGAATACAATATAATGACCAAGACCTTCTTTAAAAAAGTAGATAAAAACAGCTATGTCCATTTTTCCAGCGGACATTACAATAAATGGTTGAGGAACATTCCAATTAATCAATTCAATAGGATCAGAAAAAATTGTTCCGACAGTAATGTTTTTGCTGAACAATCTAATCTCTTGATAAATAGGTTTAAAACACGTAACTTTCCTACTGAGCTCATAAATAATGCATTTATCAAAAGCAAGGGAGTCACATAAAATTAATTACTACATCCCAACAAAGCAAACATAGATAATGATAGGATTGCTTTTAATTTCATCACTACCTTTAATAAGAAACACCGTGAAATTAAAGAAATCCTGAATCTTCATTGGCATATACTCCTGAATGATCCTATACTGGGGAAACTATTACCAAAAAAAACAAGGATCACATATCGCAGAGCACCGACGATCAAAAATATAGTGGCACCCAGCAGACTAAGAAAGCCCTTTGCTTCTCATAAGGAACAGACTGTCCCCGTGAGAGGGTCCACCAGATGCGGAAAAAAAGCGTTGTTTGTGTTGCAAATTAATACAGCAAACACAGGTTTTTAAATCCACAGTGAATGGTGAAGTACATCGAATTATGTTTGACATGAGCTCTGATACTTTCTTTGTGATTTACCTACTGGAGTGCCCCTGCGGGTACCAATATGTGGGACGGACTATGCAAGAATTACATTGTAGAGTTAATAAGCATAGGTCCAACATTAAAAAAAGGTTTCTTACAACATGGGGTCTCCCTTCACTTCAATGGAGTCCACAATAGAAATTTTAACACTTTAAAGGTGATGGCCATAGATGATATCCCGCTTAATACAATTAATAGGGTAGAGGCTCTCAATAAACGAGAAAAATATTGGATGTACAAACTTAACACGCTTGAGCCCAAAGGGTTGAATCTTGTATCCGAGATAATTCAATCACTCTACTATCCTGTTACATCCTTTGGTATGATCAGATTCTTGTTTTTCCACCCTATACAATTCTGAGATGTCAAACTACCTTAACCTGCATCCTTGATATAATACTAATGAGGATAGTGTTTGTAGCAGATTCTTGTTACTCTTACATCTATGAAATGTTCTGGATATCTGTAGGTCTCTTCAGCGATTTAGTATTTCATTTCTATCTTTATGTCCAGGTTATATGTTAACTCATTGAAATTTTAAAGATCGCACAATACGCTAGATCTCTACAGTCCAGTAATAGCATTCTTCTGAAAAATGAAGGAGAGTCCATGAAGTATATGTCTTACCCAATAATAGTTTCCCATTTATGATACCCATCGATATGCAATGAGAAGTAAGAAAAAATGAATAATAGAAACATTCTCATTTAGACAGTTTTTAGTTTTTTATTAATTTTTTGTTATGTTTTTTTATAAAAAACATTTAATAAGATTTTATTTACATTATAATATTTCATATGACACATAAATAGTGCAAGAAGAAAGGGATAACATACACACACGATTTTTTAGTAAATAAAGAATAATGTAATAATATTCCAATTAAAATAATAGTGAAGACAAAATAATTTTATTTGTTAATCGACCCTTGATGGGTCTTGTTATATTGTATAATCACACTCCCTCTATAAATCTCATATGAACAAAACCATTTAATATAATTTTACTACAATATAATAATTGATATAACTTTATATGTTACATATATAGTACAAGAGAAAGGGACAATATACACACAAAAGATTTATTTAATGAATAATGATTACTATAATAATAATTCAATAAAAGTAATAGTAATAATGTTAAATATTTTATTTTCATTTTAGGATGGGGCTAGTTACACTTTATAAACACACCCACCCCCCTTTCGGATTTTTTTCATGTTCTATTGTACCCCCTCTTGATATGTCCGATAAAGGATAAAAAAGATATTGGTTATATGTTGATACCAACACATGTTCCTCATGAGTGTCACGGTTTGCCAGGGAATATTTCGGTCCGAATTTTTTCCGGTTATTCTCTGATTAATTTTGTCCCAATAAATTTTCCCTGAAGCTTGATTCCCCAATTTTTGTTGATGCATACTGTTCCCTCTTTCTTTCTTCACTGTGGTGAGATCTGCGATGCAGATCGGCAGGATGGTGATTTGAACCGATGGAGTTGGATTATCACTTGCGGTGGATGAGTTTGAGTGGCTGCCAGGCAGTGTCAGCTAGCCCAGCTCTATATCCCAAATCATGTGAACACTTATTTATCCTTGATTTATCAATATATCGAGCACCATTTTATCATTTACTCTATTTATGTGCACACATGCGCAATGCGGTGCTTGAAGCCGGACGAGCGGCGTGGGTGTACTGACGTCCCCCAAACTGGAAATGACGTGATTCATGTCATTACATGCCCAGACAGCGATGTGCAAAGCAGGCAGCACCTGCCTAGAATATGAATACAAGATCACGCCCATTAGGAAGTGATCTTCTGATGAGAAAGGCATCAAAGCAACACACCCTAAGAGCTAAGGAATATGGTCCCTGCTCATTATAATGGATAATGAGTAAGTATAAAAACGTTTTTTAGTACTTTTAGAGTCAGCATTTAGCAGACAAAAGGATTGTGAGAATGGTCATAGGATGATGCAAGGACATGTCTTTATAGGTTTGGTGGTTTTTTGGAGGTGACAGGTTCCCTTTAAGTGGTCTTCCAGAAAGATATGACACACTTGTTACTACACTAGATGCACGGCCAGATGATATGCTCACATTAGAATATGTCAAAGGCAAGCTTGTAGATGAATTCAAGCGAAAAATGCACAATGTAAGAAGCAGTATTGAATCTAGAGCACAAACAGCATTAAAGACACGGGACTTTCCTAAAAATAAGAGCAATCTAAGGGAAACTCATGAATGTTTTGTCTGTAAAAAGCCCAGTCACCTTTAAGCAGACTGCAGAATTTGGAAAGCAAGAATGAGTAAGCTTTAAAAGAAAACAGTGATCAAAATGTGAAAACAGCTGTAAAGGATAAGTCTGCATGTGTTAAAGCTGCATTTAATACCAGTACAGGCTCATCTGCAAAGCATATATGGTGTATAGACTCTGGTGCTAGCAGCCATATGACGAATAACAATAATTTCTTCAATGACCTTGATGAAAGGAAGTCAGGAAAGGTCATCTTAGCGAATGGTCAATATATGACTTCAGAAGGAGTAGGAGACGGCTACCTGCACTGTCCCGTTTTGTCAGCACAAAGCAGAAAGATCCCAGTAAAGGATGTTCTCTATGTTCCCAGTCTTGAAAGCAATATTCTGTCTGTAAAGAAGCTTACGCAAAAAGGGAATGTAGTTACTGTGAAAGACAACAGCTGCATTATATCAAAGAAGGGTCACACTCTTGTAGAAGGAAATGTCCAAAATGAACTTTATCAGCTAAAATGCAAAGAAAGAGTGTACAGGCTAGACAAGATCTGCATAAGAACTGTATCCATGTATGGCATAGACATCTTGGGCACAGAAGCAGTAAGAAAGCTAGGTCAACTTGCAAATGGTGTTGAAATCAAGCAATGTAGTCAAATGATGAAGTGCACTAGCTGTCTTAAAGGGGAAATGTCCAGAAAATCCTTTCCTAAAGTAAGCACCACTACATCTGCACAGCCGCTGGATTTGATAAACACAGATGTTTGTGGTCCAATGAGTGTTCAAACTCCAAGCAAGAAGAGATATTGCCTCACATTTATTGATGACTACTCCAGATATACAGTTACATACCTGCTTCACAGTAAGGATGAACTTCCACAGAAACTTGAAGAATATCTTGCTGTAGTGTTTAACAAATTTGGAAGAATGCCAAAACCCCTGTGTGCAGATAATGGAACTGAATATGCAAGTGGTAAGGTGCAAACCATTTTAAAAAAGAATGGAATTGTGTTCCAGACTACCATTCCATACAACCCAGAACAGAATGGAATTGAAGAGAGTAAGAACCGCCTCTCTGTAAAAGTGGAAGAAGTATGTTGTTTGATGTGAATCTACCTAAAAAGGTATTGGGGAGAAGCCATCCTGACAGCTTGCTATCTTCAAAACAGACTGACAGGTAAAGCCACAAATAAAACTCCATGAGATATGGAACTGTGAGAAGCCTAACCTGAATCACCGCAGGATATTTGGAAGCAAAACGTTTGTATATGTTCTCAAAGAAAAAGCGTTCAAAGTGGGAATCACATGCAAAGCAAGGAGTCCTGTTGAGCTATAGCAAAACTCAAAAGGGATACAGAATCCTGTACTCAGAGACCAACACAGTAACAATCAGCAGAGACACAGTGATTGATGAGAACTCTGTTTCGCTCAAATTCCATGAAGTTACACCAGTCATTCAAAACAAGAACAAGAATCTCAGTCACCAATCTCAGACACTTTAAAAGAAAACACTGAAGTCTGAATAAGCTCTGAAGACAGCAAGGAAGAAACAGAAGAACCAAGTCAACCACCAGTCAGGAGACCAGAAAGACCAAACAAAGGTATCCCAGCTAGATGCCTTTCTTATATGGTCAGAACACTTCCTGAACCAGAGCCACAGTCATGGCAAGAGATGCAAAAACTGCCTGTCCACGAGAAGCAAAAGTGGATAAATGCCGCTAATGAAGAGATGGAGTATCTTCACCAACTCCAGACATGCGAGCGTACGGAGCTACCACAAGAAAAAGAGCTCTCAGAAGCCAAAGGTTTGTCAAAACTCCAGAAATGAAAATCACAGACAAGCAGTGGGGGCACTGCTGTCTATGAGGACAACCAAGAATTTATTAAGCTTGCCAGCAGTGATAAGATTAGTGCAAGGACTAAGCACATCAACGTTAAACATCACCACTTACGTGACTTAGTGGATGTAGCTGATGGTATGACAAAGCCATTGCCAAGAGCCAAGTTTGAGGACTTCAGAACCGCAATTGGACTAACAGGATAAGTAAAAATAATAATAATAATAATAATAATCTTTATTTATAGAGCACCAACATATTCCGCAGCGTTTCACAATTCAGAGGTATATATGTTGGAATATGTTTAGTGCAACAACACCATTCCTGTATATGTAAATGATCTATTGCTAGGTTTGCGTATTGTCTATAAAGTTAGATAAAAAAAAAACTCTCAGAGGCTCACACACAGGAAAGACAATGTGACTGTACCCAGTTTCCTGTGTCTGTGCATGAGAGGAGAAGCATCCTGCTGATGCTGCACAGAGACACTTAAGATATGTATATTCCTGATTCCACAAAGCCTATCATATCTCTACCTGTTTATTGCTAATTAAAGCTCTGTTCTGTTGTCAACACACTTGAAAGTATCCTGAATGTTCCACTGCCAACAATAACTCAAGAAAGAATAAAGTTGCATTAAAACCAAGCACACTATTGTATTCCTTATGAAATTTTCAATAAGTGTGATTTGTCACATGACCCTCTTCCCATTAAAAAAAATAAATTTGGATCCAAAATGTCCGACTTCAAAATGGTCAGCATTGTTACCACCCATCTAGAAAGGTTTTTCCCCTCTCATATACTAATGTACCACCAACCATTCCCATTTTATTTAGGTACATCCATATAAATGGCCCCCCCTGTATTATGGTATGATTGATTCACTGCTCCCCTGTACACAGTGTGATGGGCCCACACCTCTCCTGTACACAATGTGATGAGACCACAGCTCTCCTATACATAGTATGATACAGTGGATACAGAAAGTATTCAGACCCCTTTAAATTTTTCACTTTTTGTTTCATTGCAGCCATTTGGTAAATTCAAAAAAGTTCATTTTTTTCACATGAATATACACTATGCACCCAATCTTGACTGATTGCCATTAAAAATGCTCAAAACCGGATCAGGATCCGCAGCCCATAGGCTGCAATAGAAAACCCGGATTGCCCAAATGGCAATCCGGTTCCGGTTTTGCAGCCTGCGGTAAATTTCATGCAGGCTGCATCCATCGCAGCGGTTGCAATACCAGATCCGGTTTTTGTAACATGGGCGCCTATGGGACTGGATCCGGTACTGCAAGGTACATAAATGTACCTTGCGGTACCAGATCTGGTTCCGGATCCGGTTTTGAAAATTGTAAAAATCTTCATTCCAAAACTGGATGCATTAATGCATCCAGATCTGAAATGAGGACTGCATTTTCACAAAATTTAAGAAGTATGAAGGCACAGTCCAAAACCGCATCCGGTAAAGGATGCGGTTTCCGGATTGTGCCTTCTAATTGTGACCCTAGCCTATGATGTCAATTACAGGTCTCTCTCATTTCTTTAAGTGGGAGAACTTGCACAATTAGGCTGGTTTCACACTGCAATTTTTTTCCTGATCAGGTTCGATCAAGTTTGTGTGCCAAAACCAGGAAAGAAACCAGGAGAGGAACTTTCAGAGAAAAGCTAAAATTGAAAGATTGACACCTGTTCTGAGTTTTGGAGACACTCCTGGTTTTGACACACAAACCTGATCGAACCTGATCAGGGAAAAAACTACAGTGTGAAACCAGCCTTAGGGCGGCTTCACACTGATGCGTGATCCGGTCCAGGGCTGTCCAGGATGACCCTGACAGCCATGGACTGGATCAGAACACAGGAATTTGAGGGCTAATATGCCCTCTGGTCCGGTGTGCAGCCGCGCGCAGTTCCCGCTGCTGATAAGTCAGGACCGCAGCGCCGCGGTCCTGACCTGTCAGCGGCTGCAGCTGCGTGCGGCTGCACACCGGACCAGAGGGCATATTAGCCCTCCAGTCCTGTGTGCTGATACAGTCCGTGGCTGTCAGGGTCATCCTGGACAGCCCCGGACCGGATCACACCGCAGTGTGAAGGCACCCTTAGGGTATGTGCCCACAGGCAGGTTTTGCTGCGTTTGAGATCAGGTTTTGCCTTGGTTTTATGTAAATCTATGCTAATCTAATTCTGAGTTTTTGTGAAAATAAAATAGGGAGGGGGACAAGAGGCGCAATAGTGCCCTATCACTAGTGACACTTGTATAAAATGGTGGTGCTGTGAAGCCGCTCACCTGATCCAGTTGTGATCCCCACAACTGGTTTGAAGGCGTTTAGGAAACAACATTCCAGCTGCTGCAGGACCTCCACCGACCACTGGATAGTGGTATGAATCAAAGAAGATGATGGGAGTGCTGGTGTACCATGGTCCGCGCTGCTCCAGGGTTAATGTTTTATTTAACCCTGGAGCAGCGTGGACCGTGGTACACCAGCACTCCCATCATCTTCTTTAATTCTGAGATTTTGGTTTCCATCAAAACCTATGTGATCAGGGAAAAGCTTTCTAACACACACTGTTTTTTTTCTCCACAGAAGATGAAATACCACAGGTGTTTCCACTTTAGCAAAAGTTCAGCAAAGAATTGAAATGCTCATTCTTTATAAAACACGGCAAAACCTGAGGTGTTTCCACTTTTTTCACCAAACAAAAACCAATGTGTTGGGACAGCAAATCCTAGAATCATAGGTATTGATGGAAAACAAAAATGCAGCAAATCCTGTGGTGTTTATACTGTCTCCGGAGATAAAAAAACAATGAGTGTGCACAGCGTTTCTGTGAAACACATTGGTTTTGCTGGGAATCAAAACCGCAGGAAACAATTTGCATACATTACCATAAAACCAATGGTAAATCGCAGGCAGAAACCGCAGCAAAACCGCAGCAAAAACGCACTGTGTGAACATACCCTTTTAGTGTCTGACTAAATACTTTTTTTTTTTCCACTGCATATAGACAGGTGTGTGCCTTTCCAAATCAAGTCCTATCAGTTCAATTAAACACAGCTGGACTCCAATGAAGGAGTAGAACCATCTCAAGGAGGATCACAAGGAAATGGATGGCTTGTGACTTAAATAAGAGTGTCTGAGCAAAGGGTCTGAACACTTATGACTGTGATATTTCAGTTTTTTTTTTTAATAAATTTGCAAAAATATCTAAATTTCATTTTTTTTCAGTCAAAATGGGATGCAGAGTGTACATTGAGAAAAAAAAATAACTTTTTTGAATTTACCAAATGGCTGCAATGTAAAAAGAGTGAAAATTTTAAAGGCGTGTGAATACTTTCCATACCCACTGTAGGCCCACATCTCCTTTATACACAGTATGATGGGCCCATACCTCTCCTATACACTGTATGATGGGCCCACAACGCCCCCATACATAGTATGATGGGCGCATACCTCTCCTATACACTGTATGATGTGCCCACAACTCCCCTATACATAGTATGATAGGCCCACAGCTCCCCTTTACACAGTATTATGGGCCCACAGCTCCCCTATACATATTATGATGGGTCCTCAGCTCCCCTATACACAGTATGATGGGCCTGCACCTACCCTGTACATTGTATGATAGACCAACACAGTATGATGCACCCATAGCTCTCATACAGTGCCTACAAGTAGTATTCAACCCCCTGCAGATTTAGGTGGTTTGATAAGATGCAAATAAGTTAGAGCCTTCGAACTGCAAACGAGAGTAGGATTTATTAACAGAAGCATAAATCTTACAAACCAAAAAGTTATGTTGCTCAGTTGAATTTTAATAAATTTTAAACATAAAAGTGTGGGTCAATTATTATTCAACCCCTCAAACCACCAGCATTCTGTTTGGTCCCCCTAAAGTATTAAGAAGTAGTTCAGGCACAAAGAACAATGAGCTTCACATGTTTGGATTAATTATCTCTTTTGCCAGCCTTTTCTGACTATTTAAGACCCTCCCCAAACTTGTGAACAGCACTCATACATGGTCAACATGGGAAAGACAAAGGAGCATTCCAAGGCCATCAGAGACAAGATCGTGGAGGGTCACAAGGCTGGCAAGGGGTACAAAACCCTTTCCAAGGAGTTGGGCCTACCTGTCTCCACTGTTGGGAGCATCATCCGGAAGTGGAAGGCTTATGGAACTACTGTTAGCCTTCCACGGCCTGGACAGCCTTTGAAAGTTTCCTCCCGTGCCGAGGCCAGGCTTGTCCGAAGAGTCAAGGCTAATCCAAGGACAACAAGGAAGGAGCTCCGGGAAGATCTCATGGCAGTGGGGACATTGGTTTCAGTCAATACCATAAGTAACGTACTCCACCGCAATGGTCTCTGTTCCAGACGAGCCCGTAAGGTACCTTTACTTTCAAAGCGTCATGTCAAGGCTCATCTACAGTTTGCTCATGATCACTTGGAGGACTCTGAGACAGACTGGTTCAAGGTTCTATGGTCTGATAAGACCAAGATCGAGATCTTTGGTGCCAACCACACACGTGACGTTTGGAGAGTGGATGGCACTGCATACGACCCCAAGAATACCATCCCTAAAGTCAAGCATGGTGGTGGCAGCATCATGCTGTGGGGCTGTTTCTCAGCCAAGGGGCCTGGCCATCTGGTCCGCATCCATGGGAAGATGGATAGCACGGCCTACTTGGAGATTTTGGCTAAGAACCTCTGCTCCTCCATCAAGGATCTTAAGATGGGTCATAATTTCATCTTCCAACAAGACAACGACCCAAAGCACACAGCCAAGAAAACCAAGGCCTGGTTCAAGAGGGAAAAAATCAAGGTGATGGAGTGGCCTAGTCAGTCTCCTGACCTTAACCCAATTGAAAACTTGTGGAAGGAGCTCAAGATTAAAGTCCACATGAGACACCCAAAGAACCTAGATAACTTGGAGAAGATCTGCATGGAGGAGTGGGCCAAGATAACTCCAGAGACGTGTGCCGGCCTGATCAGGTCTTATAAAAGACGATTATTAGCTGTAATTGCAAACAAGGGTTATTCCACAAAATATTAGACCTAGGGGTTGAATAATAATTGACCCACACTTTTATGTTTAAAATGTATTAAAATTCAACTGAGCAACATAACTTTTTGTTTTGTAAGATTTATGCTTCTGTTAATAAATCCTACTCTCGTTTGCAGTTTGAAGGCTCTAACTTATTTGCATCTTATCAAACCACCTAAATCTGCAGGGGGTTGAATACTACTTGTAGGCACTGTATATCTAATATGATTTTGCCCACATTTTCCCTATACACAGAACGATGAGCCCACAACTCACCTATACATAGTATGATAGACCCACAGCTCCTCTGTACACAATATGATGGGCCAACAGCTCCCCTATACAAAGTACAATGGGCCAACACCTCTCCTGTGCACAGTATGATGGGTCCACAACTCCCCAGTACATGGTCTAATAGGCCCACAACTCCTCTATGCACAGTATGATGTGCTCACAACTCCTCTATGCACTGTATGATGGGATCACAGCTCCTCTAGGCACAATATGATGGCTCCACAGCTCCTATATGCCCAGTATGATGGTCCCACAGCTCGTCTATGCACAGTATGATGTGCTCACAACTCCCCTATAGACAGTATGATAGTCCCACATCTCCTCTATGCACAGTATGATGGGATTACAGCTCCTCTATGCACAGCATGATGGTCCCACAGCTCCTCAATGCACAGTATGATGGACCCACAGCTCCTCTATGCACAGTATGATGTTCTCACCGTTCCCCTATACACAACATGATGTGCCGACAGCTCCTCTATGCACAGTATGATGGGCTTACCGCTCCTTTATGCACAGTATGATGGTCCCACAGCTCACCGATTACTAGTGTGGCTTTACATTAACCAGGCTTGCACAATGTCATCTATGCAACGGTCCACACATATGATATCACGCCATCCCAGACAATTCATATGCTGGGAACTATGGAAGGTTAGAGATTTGTGGGCCTTTCGTCTAGCCGCCAGGTGCCACCAAAATTCCTCTGGTGAACTGTGTGATTTTTTGTATTCTTTGATGCCTGAGATTACAGCTGAATAGTAATTTCTACAAAATAGTGTTAGTTTAGTGTCTTTTCTTTTTTTCTTTAAACCTAGAGTGAAGACAAGTTTGATAGAACAGGAATGGGATAACAATTCACCTAAGATGTGTGTGTCGCGCCCAGGGCCAGGTACTCGGGTTTCAGGCGCTAGGTCCGGGGGATCACTGGTGGCGATGCCTGAGCCTGTGACCCTGGGGGGACAACTAATGGGGGGGTGAATTGAAGGTGATGAGATAAAAGTTATTTTGTGACACCACCTGTAGTACCTGGTGAGGGGTCACCAGCGCCGCCACAGTTCTCCGGAGGGCGTTGGTATTGCGACTAGGTGTTATTGCTTTCTACAGGTAATGCTGGACCTCTGGGGCAGCGTTAAGCAGAAATAGAGAGATTCAATGTCGGTTGCACAAAGACACAGAGACAAGTTCACTTTCTCCCAGGTACTTTACTGGAAACAAGTATCTACTGATACAGCGTTCACAGTTCGGTACAGATGTATAACAGGTAACTTTCTGGGTGGCTGTAAGTGGATGCATAGCGGTATGGAGGTACCCGTGGTATACCTTAGTTGACAAACCCGTGTCCTGTGTTCCCTGCCTGGGATAAGTCCTTTCCCTATTCCCTCAAGGTAATCCTGGGGCTCCTCTCCTTCTCTTCTGCCTCTCCAACTTCAACAAACAAACCACAGCAGCCGGTTGACGACTTCAGAGCTGGACTCTGGCCGTTTCCTCGGATCCGGCTTTCTGTGGTGGACTGGGGAAGCTCCCCGGAGTATGGTCGCTCTGCACTGGGGTTCTCCCTTTCTCTCTCTGGCCAAGACTCACGCGTCAGGCACCCTCTCTCAAGGTCCCCTCAGGACCCCCTTTCATCTTCCCTCATGTGCAGTCTGCAACCTTCCTGTTCTGTCCTCCTGACTCTCCTCCCACCTTGGGTATGTGCTTTTTCCATCCCCTAAGTCAATGTGGGAGTGCTGGGATTAGGTCCCTCCCATCTGCCTCTGCATCCACCTACAGTTGGGAAAATTACACCGCTTTTATGGGTGCAATACGCCGGTGTGACGCCTGACCATCTGGGGCGCCACATGTGCAATAGTCATGATGAACAAATCTGACTACCTGAAGGAAGCAAACAGAGAACTAATGGACCCATGTTACTATAAGAAATTGGAGTCTGACCCCACACAGGGTATCTCAAGGAATTAAACATGCTGGTCTCTTGTCTACCTTGACGTATCCTTAAAAGCTGATGACCTGATACCAGAAAGTCCAAGAATGGGTACGTTTTAAAAAAAATTCACTAATCAGGAAGACCAATCATTTCATGTGTGGGCACCCTCACCGAACAAATTTCTGGATAGGTAGAGGGTGTTCTCAAACCCCTGGTAAAAGAGACACCCAGCTACATTCAGGACACAACTGACCTATTGAATAAACTGTCAGCAATAGGTCCTCTACTAGAGGGAACCATCCTCGCCACTATCGATGTGGAATCTCTGTACAGCAATGTCTCACACCAGGATGGATTAAACGCCTGCAAAACCTTACTGGAAAACACAGGGATTTATGCTGATTCTGTAGTGAAGCTTACAAAATTCATCCTCACTCACAAAAATTTACATTTGACGACAACATATATTTACAGGAAACTGGCACAGCAAAGGGAAGCAAAATGACACCACAATATGCAAATCTTTTCATGGCCAAGATTGAAGGTGACTTTTTATCCTCTTGTCCTATCAGGCCTCTGGCCTATTATCATTAAATAGATGAAATTTTAATCATCTGGACGGAGTCTGAAGAACAGCTGAAGATGTTCCATGAACACTTTAATCAGTTTCATCCCACCATCAACTTAACACTCAACTACACCTGCACTGAAATCAGCTTTCTGGACACCATCATCAAGCTATGGAACAAAGAAGTAGAGACATCCCTGTACCAGAAGCCAATTGATGGTCCAACATATCTTTGAGGGACAGTTTTCATCCAAAACATAAAAAACTCTATTGTGTACAGCCAGGCTATCAGATACAATCGGATATGTTCCAACCCTACAGATAGAGACAATCACCTTGGGGGCTTCAGAAAGACCTTTTTGAATCAGGGCTACCATCCAAGAGCAATTGAAAACCAGATTACAAGAGCCACCAGAATAGAATCATCTCCTACATTACAAAACTAGAGAAGAAAACAACCGGGTTCCTCTTGTCACCTACAACTCAAATATGGAGGTGCTAAGAGGAGCTACACAGAAACTGCAACCACTCCTACAAAAAGATGCCCGACTAAAATCAATATTTCCGGACCCCCAACTCTTGTGTTTTAGATAACTTCCGAATCTAAAATGCATCACTGTCACTAAATGTCAAACCAGTGGTATGTATGTAGGGGAAACCGGACAAAAATTCAGAACAAGAATAATTCTCATCGCCACTAGAGATGAGCGATGTTCGATTTGAAATGTTCGCCAATCTCAAATTTGAGCTGTTTTGGGTGGAGTTCAAGTCATTCCACGAATGCGAACAATTAGCTTCTAATTCGGCAGTTCGAGATTATGTTCGATAACAGTTTGTTCACCAAAAAGACCCTATAAAGTGGTCTGGTGGCAGAGGAAAAGGCTGAAATGGGGGCACGATTGTTTAAAAGCCGGTGGTAAAAAGCCGCCGACTTTTAAACAATCATTCAGCCCGATCCTCTGCCCCCCGCAGCCTCCCATCCTGATCCTTCACTCACCCTGCCACCTCCCATCCTGATTCCGAGTTAGGATCGGGCATGAGCACAGCACCTGGGAGTGGGGAGCGAAGGACAAGGGCGGAGAAGCCGGCGGCGGTGAGAAGACTTCACGGCCAGCTTTCCTGCTCTGTGCTGCGCTCCCCGCTCCCTGATGCCCCTTACCCACTCCCTGGAGTTTCTCCCGCCCGGTCCTCACTTAGGATCAGGAGGGGAGGTGGTGGGGGGAGTGATGAGGGGGCATCAGGGAGCCGGGAGTGCAGCACAGAGCAGGAAAGCCGGCGGTGAAGTCTTCTCACCGCTGGCTTTCCCATCGGTTATTTCAAATGATCAGCTGATGCTGATCAGCTGTTCATTTGAAGTAGCCGCATAGTGCTGTCAGGGTTCATGTGAGTTCATACAGCATGAACTCACATGAACATTCCCACAGCCACCCAGCGCCACAGCTCAGCTACATCTCTGGTAGAGGTTCTCTACCAGAGATGTAGCTGAGCTAAAGAAGAAAACTGGATTGGACTACGTCGGACGGAAGATGATTTTTTAATAAAGATTTAGTCTAAGTATTGTTTTGTTATCTATTTTTTCTCTGTGTTGTGTTTGTGTTTTTTTTTTTTTTTAAACTTTACTAGAAATTCATGGCAGTCATATCTAATATTGGCGTGGCCCCATGAATTTCAGGCTTAGTGCCAGCTGATAATACAAAGCTGGCCCTAACCTTTATTACCCAGTGAGCCACTGCACCAGAGCCCTGGATGACCTGGATACAGTGCCAGAAGATGGCGCTTCTATGAACACGCCATTTTCTGGGGTGGCTGCGGGCCTCCCTGCGCTGCGGATTCCAGCCCCCAGCTGCCTAGTTGTACCTGGCTGGACATAGAAATAGCGTGAAGCCCCACGCATTTTTTTTTCATTATTTCATGAAATTCATGAAATAATATAAAAAAGGGCTTCCCTATATTTCTACGAAAAATCCATAACACAATACAAAAAAAGGGACTGCATCTTTATTAACCCTCGACCATCTACTCTGTCACAGAGATGATGGTCAAGGGGTTAATAAAGATGCAGTGCCTTTCTTTTTATTGTTTTATGATTTTTTCAGAAAAATATCGACGTGGGCTTCGCCATCTTTTTGTATGCCAGCCAGGTACAGCAGGCAGAAACGGGCTGCCACCAACCCCCAGGTGCCTATTTGTACCTGCCTGGAAGCAGAAATATAGGGAAGCCCTTTTTTTAATTATTTCATGAATAATAAAAAAAATGCGTGGAGCTTCGCGCTATTTCTATGTCCAGCCAGGTACAACTAGGCAGCTGGGGGCTGGAATTCTCAGCGCAGGGAGGACCAAGCTTTCTGCTTTCTCCCCCCGCTGTGAATTGCAGCCCGCAGCCACCCCAGAAAATGGCGCATTCATAGAAGCGCCATCTTCTGGAGCTGTATCCAGCTCATCCAGGGCCCTGGTGCAGTGGCTCATTGGGTAATAAAGGAGATTGGGCCAGCTTTGTGTTATCAGCTGGCCCTAAGCCCGAAATTCATGGGCTCACACCAATAGTAGACATGACTGCCATGAATTTCTAGTAAAGTTTAAAAAAAAAAAACACAACACAGAGAAAAAAATTATTTACTCGAAAAAAAAAAAAAAGATATAGCTAGGGCTATGACCGGGTGTGAACTCTGCCTTCACACAAATATCAATGCCGATGCTGGCAGAAAATGCCGAGCTCACAGCAGAGAGGAGTGAATATCTCGGAAGTTAATTAACCCCTTCAGGACCCAGCCTATTTTGACCCTAAAGACCTCTTGGCATTTTTGGCAATTCTGACCAGTGTCCCTTTATGAATGAGGTAATAAATCTGGAAAGCTTCAACGGATCCTAGCGATTCTGAGATTGTTTTTTCGTGACATTTTGGGCTTCATGTTAATATTACATTTAGGTGATAATTTTTGCATTTATTTGTGAAAAAATCAAAAATTTGGCAAAAATTTTGAAAATTTGGCAATTTTCAAATTTTGGATTTTTATTCTGCTAAACCAGAGAGTTATATGACACAAAATAGTTAATAAATAACATTTCCCACATGTCTACTTTACATCAGTACGATTTGGAAATAAAACATTTTTTGGGATGAGAATTTATAAGGGTTCAAAGTTCATCAGCAATTTCTCATTTTTCCAGCAAAATTTACAAAGCCATTTTTTTTAGTGCCCACATCACATTTGAAGTCCGTTTGAGGGGCGTAAATGGCAGAAAACACCCAAAAATGACACCATTCCAAAAACGTTAGCCCTCAAGCTACTCAAAACTACATTCAAGAAGATTATTAACCCTTCAGGGTGCTTCACAGGAACTAAAGCTATGTGGAAGGAAAAAATTGACATTTTAATTTTTCTAACAAATATGTCCTTTTAGCCTCAATTCTTTCATTTTCACATGGGCAACAGGATAAAATGGATTCTAAACTTCGTTGGGCAATTTCTCCTGAATACACCGATACCTCATATGTGCTCATAAACCACTGTTTGGGCGCACGGAAGGGCTCAGAAGGGAAGGAGCGCAATTTGACTTTTGGAGCTAATTTTCCATTCAAAAAGTGAAATGGCGCTTCTTCCCTTCTGAGCCCTGCCATGCACCCAAACAGTGGTTTTTGACCACATGTGAGGTATCAATGTACTCAGGAGAAATTGCCCAACAAATTTTAGAATGCATTTTATCCTGTTGCCCATCTGAAAATGAAAAAAGTTAGGCTAAAAGAAAAGTTTTGTGAAAAAAAGTACTTTTTCATTATTTCGGATCAATTTTTGACACATCTGGGGATTCAAAGTGCTCACCACCCATCTAGATAAGTTCCTTGGGGGGGTCTAGATTCCAAAATTGGGTCACTTGTGGGGGAGCTCCAATGTTTAGGCACACAGGGGCTCTCCAAACGCGACATTGTTTCCGCTAACAATTGGAGCTAATTTTTCCATTGAAGTTGTTAGCGGACACCATGTCGCATATGGAGAACCCATGTGCCACCAGCACAAGGGAAACTGGTAGAGTTTGGGTACAGCACCAGAAAATGGTTTGAAAACTCAAGAAAAGGATTAGCTCCACCACCTAATGTTCCCAGGCAAACCGGAAGGTGACTTGGCAACCACCAGTAGCAAATGGTGTAGAATCCGGTGCCACAAAAATTCTTTTTATTTCCATACCAGTACTGATGATTAAGTAGGCTAGACCCACGAAACGTGTTCAGAGCTCCTCTGGAGGATGTGTGATTTAAAATTTTTACTTATGAAATGAAAAGAATTTTTGTGGCATCGGATTCTACACCATTATTCTACCAGATAATAGTGCCTCTAATGAATGGGGTGGCCCAGTTGTACCTGGCTGGCAAACAAAAATACGGCGAAGGCCTTTTTTTTAATATTTGTAGAACTGATTTAAGGAAAAAAAATTATGTGGGGCTGCGCCATATTTTTGGTCCAGCCAGGTACAACTTGGCAGCTACGGACTGCCACCAGCTCCCAGCTGCATCGTTGTACCTGTCTGGCAACCAAAATACAGCGAAGCCCATTTTTTTTATTTCTAGAACTAATTCTAGAAAAAAAATGATGTGGGGCTCTGCCATATTTGTGGTCTAGCCAGGTACAACTTGGCAGCTACGGACTGCCACCAACCCCCATCTGCCTCGTTGTAACTGGCTGGCAACCATTTCATGAAAGTTTATTTAAAAAATAAATGTGTGGGGCTTCGCGCTATTTCTATGTCCAGCCAGGTACAACTAGACAGCTGGGGACTGGAATCCTCAGCATGGAGAAGCCCAAGCGTTCTAGGCCCCCAATGCTGCGAATTGCAGCCCGCAGCCGCCCCAGAAAATGGCGGATTCATTGAAGCTCCATTTTCTGGTGCTGTACCCAGGCTATTCCCGTTTCCCTGGTGCTGGTGGCAAACTGGGTAATAAAGGGGTTAATGCCAGCTTTGTATTGGCAGTTGGCACAAAGCCTGAGATTCATAATGTCGGGCCAATGTTAGACCGGCCATTAGGAATCTCTAGTAAATAGTCAAAAAAAAACACCACACAGAGAAAAATCTTTTATTTGATAAAAAACCACAAATAAAATTCGGACTCCATTTTTATTATAAAGATCCGACGTAGTCCACAACAAAGGTTCCACGACGCTCGATTGCCTCTGACGTAGTCTACAGCGAAGGTCCCACGACGCTCAATTGCCACTGCTCAATCCAGAGACTGCAGCAAGGGATCACATGTCCTCTTCCTACAGTCTGTGGGGTCAGAGTTATGGAGCACTGTATGGCAATGATCTGTCATACAGTGCACCATGACTATGATCCCAGAGACTACAACAAGAGGACACTTGATCCCTTCTTGCACCCATCCATCCATGCACTCATCATCCACGCATATACCAATCCACACATGCACCCATCCACACATGTACACACACACATCTATCCATGCACACATCCATCCATGCACACACCCATCCATGCACACATCCATCCATGCACGCATCCACACACCATCACACACACATCCACTCACACACGTATCCATCCTTGCACACATCCATCCATGCATGCACACATCCATACATGCACATATCCATCCATGCACACATGCACACATCCACACATGCACACATCCATGCATGGACTCACATCTATCCATGCACACATCCATCCATGCATGCACACATCCACGCACACATCCACAGCCACATCCACGCACATCCATGCATGCACACATCCCTCCATGCACACACACATCCACGCACACATCCATCCATGCACCCATCCACGCATGCCCACATCCATGCATGCCCACATCCATGCATGCACACATCCACGCATGCACACACACATCTATCTATGCACACATCCATCCATGCGCACATGCATCCATGCACGCACACATCCACACATCCATGCATGCAAGCATCCACACATCCACGCATGCAACCACGCATGCACGCAACCACGCACACATCCATGCATGCAACATCCATGCACACATACACGCACACACAGGCACACATCCATCCATGCACATATCCACGCATGCACGCACATATCCATGCATGCACGCACACAACCATGCATACACACACACGTCCATCCACCCATGCATGCACCCATCCATCCACCCATACATCCATCCACCCATGTTTGCACCCATTCATTCATCCATCCACCCATGCATGCACCCACTCACCCATCCATCCACCCATGCATGCATGCACCCACTCACCCATCCATCCATCCACCCCCATGCATGCATGAATGCACCCACTCACCCATTCATCCATCCACCCATACATGCATGCACCCACTCATCCATCCATCCACTCATGCACCCATGCTTGCATGCATGCATCCATTCTTCCATCCATCCATCCATTCTTTCATTCTTACCTCATCCAGGAGGAGGAGCCCAGGAGAGGAAGAGGGGCCCACACCGGGTGCATCGGTGGGTGCAGCCCGCTGGGAGGTGAGGGGGGGAGACAGGGGGCACAGGGGGTGTTAGCTTCCTCAGTCCCCTCTGTGATTGCACCAGGAGGGGGCTGAGGAAGCTGACCTGCGGGTGCACAGGCGGATGCAGCCTGCTGACGGTAACTGTCATTTACCGCCGGCGGACATACCGCCGGCAGATGACTGTTACCGCCGGGTGAGGGGGTAGAAAAAGGATCTGGGATCTGGGGGGGACTCATCAGCCCTGGAGCAGGAGGGGGTTAGGAGGGGAGTGCACCTGCCGTCCCGCCCCTCCAGATCTGATTGGAGAGCTCCAATCAGATCTGGAGGGGGTTACTTGCTCTGATTGGCAGTCTCAATTTCAACTGCCAATCAGGGAGAGTTTAGCCACAGGGGGGCTAAGCCACTTCCCCTTGGCTAAAGTATGGGTCCTTGCGATCCTGCAGCTCCAGTCACTTGTCACTGACACTGTCACCGGAGCTGCAGGAGCGCAAACAACCCATGACGTTATAGAGATGTCATAGGTCGGGAACGCACCGACTTTCATGACGTCTCTATAACATCATTGGTTGGGATGGGCTTAACTTCCGAGATATTTACTCCTCTATGCCGATGCCATCAGAAAATGCCGAGTGCATGGCCGTGCGCTCAGCATTTTCTGCCAGCATCGGCATTGATGTGTGTGTGAAGGCAGAGTTCACTCGCTGTCATAGCCCCAGCTATGACCTGGAGTGAACTCTGTGAAAATGAGAAAATGCGCAATAGGGTCTATGAGGTATAGAGGTAAATGAATATGTGAGTAAAACTGCTCACCTGGTCTGGTTGTGTCACCCACAACCAGTATGAAAGCCTGAAATCAATGTAGTTGCCTGTAAAGGACAGCTGCTGCAAGGACCGCACCTCCACGGATAACCGCAGCGAAAAACCTGTAGTTCTGTAGGACAAAGTGCCGTTGTGTTCGCGCTGCCGTCAAAAGGATCACCAGAGACAAGAGAGAATCTGGGCTGAATTGTGTCTTTATTCTTCCGACGCGTTTCGGAACTTTCACCTGGCTCCTTCCTCAGGGACATTCAAGATGCAACTGACAATGATTCCATTTATACAGAACCTAAAACCATGTTTCTGCTGAATCACTGTGACATCACACTCAGGGAGGAGACTGAGTCATGTGATCATTCTTTTGTAAACAAATAATTACCATCGAGTGCATTTAGTTACAATACATAAAAAATATTCGGATAATGAACATAAAACATAAAAAAGAAAGATCAACAAGTCATAGTCCTCTTTTTTTCTTAGTTTTTGCAGTTCCACAAGTAGCTCCTTAACAATTATCAGCACTTTGATTTTTCTCCTTTTTTCCACTATACACATAAAGGTTCGATTCCCCGATCATACATTTAGTCAATTTAACTTGTTGCTGCTTATTTTTTAAGTTTTTAAAGAAAAAATGAGGTCTATGACTTGTTGATCTTTCTTTTTTATGTTTTATGTTCATTATCCGAATATTTTTTATGTATTGTAACTAAATGCACTCGATGGTAATTATTTGTTTACAAAAGAATGATCACATGACTCAGTCTCCTCCCTGAGTGTGATGTCACAGTGATTCAGCAGAAACATGGTTTTAGGTTCTGTATAAATAGAATCATTGTCAGTTGCATCTTGAATGTCCCTGAGGAAGGAGCCAGGTGAAGGTTCCGAAACGCGTCGGAAGAATAAAGACACAATTCAACCCAGATTCTCTCTTGTCTCTGGTGATCCTTTTGACGGCAGCGTGGACACAACGGCACTTTGTCCTACAGAACTACTGGAGTGAACTCTGACTGTCACAATCAGTTGTTAGCCTGCATAGATGTGTGTCTGTGCAGAGGGTTGCAGAGCTGACATTCCTTGCCATTTGAATTAGGTCAGACGGAAGAATTTTTTTCTTAAAAAGATGGAGTCTAAGTTTTATTTTGTTTTTTTTCTAATAAATATTTTTTTCTCTGTGTTGTTTCTTTTTTTCTGTAAAAAACCTTACTAGAAATTCATTGCGGTCATGTCTAATATTGGCGTGACCCCATGAATTTCGAGCTTAGGGCCAGCTGATAATACAAAACTGGCCCTGACCTCTTTGCTACCCAGTGAGCCACTGCACAAGGGCCCTGGATGAGCTGGATACAGTACCAGAAGATGGCACTTCTATGAATGCGCCATTTTCTGGTGTGGCTGCGGGCTGCAATTCGCAGCAGGGTATGGGGGGGGGGGGCCAGAAAGCTTGGGCCTCCCTGCGCTGCGGATTCCAGCCCCGAGCTGCCTAGTTGTACCTGGCTGGACATAGAAATTTTTTTTTATAAAATTTCATGAAATTCATGAAATAATAAAAAAAAGGACTTCCCTATATTTCTGTTCCCAGGCAGGTACAAATAGACACGTGGGGGTTGGTGGCAGCCCGTTGCTGCCTTCTGTACTTGGCTGGTGTACAAAAAGACGACGAAGCCCACGTCAAAATTTTTACGAAAAATCCCTAACACAATCCAAAAAAAAGGGACTGCATCTTTATTAACCCCTCGACCATCTACTCTATCACAGAGATGATGGTCGAGGGGTTAATAAGGATGCAGTGGTTTCCGTTTCAGGCGCCGACATGATTGCAGCGTGAGGAGAAGGCTCCCGTCACCCCTGCCGCAAACTCACTAGTTACTGGCCAACCGACTCCGACGAGGGAGAGATGACAGCCCAGACACACCGAAAGCCCGAAATTCATGGGATCACGCCAATATTAGACATGACTAGGGATGAGCGAGTACTAAAATACTTGGACTCGCTAGACTCGTAACGAGTAGGTCCTAATACTCAGTACTCGTTACGAGTCTAGCGAGTACAATGTAAGTCAATGGGGAAACGAGTAATTGCGAGTAATTCCTCTGCTGCTGGACCCTATAAGGCCTGGCAGCAGAGAAAAAACTTGCAATTTCCCATTTTATTCTATGAAAGCCAGTGGTAAAAAGCTGCTTGCTTTTAAACAATGCTGACAGCTTGCAGAGGCTGTCACTATTGTTCGGGAGTGGGGGGGGGTGCCGGTGTTCACTCACCGTCCTCTGCGCGGCCCGCCGTCTTCTTCCCTGTGTCTTTGCGACTGCAGCCGCATAGCACGGCTGCGGCCGCAAAGCACAGCCGCTGTCACTGAAAACCGGATTCTCCCGGATTATACCGGACCGGTGCAATCCGGCGCCCCATAACATGAGGCTCTATGGTCCCGGATTGCTCCCTGCCGCCTGACAGCAGGATCCTCCCCTCCCCCCACCGCCTCCCCACCCTATCCTAACTTAGGATCGGGGGGAGCGGAGGATCCTGCTGTCAGCAGTCGCACTATTGGCACTATTGTGCGGGGTGGGGGGAAATGTCAATACACTCACCGTCCTCTGTGGCCGCCGTCTTCTTCTGTGCATTTGCTGCTTTGCGACAGCAGCCGCACAGAACGGCGGTGGCCGCAAAGGACGGCCGCTGTCACGGCATTAAGTAAAAACCGGATTCTCCCGGATTTCCCCGTTCCGGAGCAATCCGGGACTATAGAGCCCCATGTTATGGGGCGCTGGATTGCACCGGACCGGTACGATCCGGGAGAATCCGGTTTTCAAAACCGGATTCTCCTGGATTGTACCGGTCCAGTGCAATCCGGCTCCCCATAACATGGGGCTCTATGGTCCCGGATTGCTCCGGATCAGGGCAATCCGGTTTTCAATCCGGTTTCTATTTTTGACCTTCTCGTCTGGATTTTCAAATGAAATTACTCAGGTCAGCTGTTCATTTGAAGTAGCAGTGCTGGCAGGGTTCATGTGAGTTCATGCTTGCCTGCATGAACTTACATGAACTTTTCCAGGGTGCACAGTAGAGAACCTCCACCAGAGATGTAGCAGAGCTAAAGAAGAACCCTGGATTGGACTACATCGGACAGAAGATGATTTTTTTAAATAAAGTTGGAGTCCCCAAGTGTCTTTTTGTTTTTTTTTTCAAATATTTTTTCTATGTGTTGTGTTTTTTTTAAAAAAAATTCACTAGAAATTCATGGCGATAATGTCAACTATTGGCATGACTGCCATGAATTTCGGGCTTAGAGCCAGCTGATAATACAAAGTTGGCCCTAACCCCTTTATTACCCAGTGAGCCACCGCACCAGGGCCCTAGAAGAGTTGGGTTCAGCTCCAGAAAATGGCGCTTCAATGAATGCGCCATTTTCTGGGGTGGCTGTGGGCTGCCATTCGCAGCGGGGGGTGCCCAGAAGGATTGGGCCTCCCTGCGCTGCGGATTCCAGCCCCCAGCTGCCTAGCTGTACCTGGCTGGACATAGAAATAGCACAGAGCCCCACACATTTTTTTTTTATTATTTCATGACATTCATGAAATATTAAAAAAAAAGGGGTTCCCCTATATTGTTGTGTCCGGCCAGGTACAGATAGGCACCTGGGGGTTGTTGGCAGCCCGTCGCTGCCTGCTGTATCCGGCTGGCATACAAAAATATGGCGAAGCCCACGTCAATTTTTTTTTCTGAAAAATCAAAAAAACAATATGAATGAAAGGGATTGCGTCTTTATTAACCCCTCGACCATGGTCGATTGGTTAATAAAGATGCAGTCCCTTTTTATAGGTTTGTTTAATGGATTTTTCAGAAAAACTTTGACATGGGCTTCGCCGTATTTTTGTATGCCATCCGGATACAGCAGGCGCAACGGCTGCCACCAACCCCCAGGTGCCTATCTGTACCTGGCTGGACACAACAATACAGGGGAGCCCTTTTTTTTAATATTTCATGTGTGTCTATGCAGAGTGATGTAGCAGTGCTGAACTTGCGTTTTGGGACTATGGCGGACGGAAGAGGATTTCTTTTAAATAAAGATGGAGTCCCTAAGTGTCTTTTTGTTTTGTTTTTTCAAATAAAAATATTTTTTCTATGTGTTGTATTTTTTAAAAAAATTCAATAGAAATTCATGGCGGTAATGTCTACTATTGGCGTGACCGCCATGAATTTCGGGCTTAGGGCCAGCTGATAATAAAAAGCTGGCCCTAACCCCTTTATTATCCAGTGAGCCACCACACCAGGGCTCTGGAAGAGTTGGGTTCAGTGCCAGAAAATGGCCTTCAATGAATGCGCCATTTTCTGGGGTGACTGCGGGCTGCCTGAGTCAGCTGTTCATTTGGAAATCCAGGCGGGAAGGTCAAAAATTAAAAACCAGATTGAAAACCGGATTGCCCGTGTCCATAGCAAACCAGGACCATAGAGCCCCATGTTATGGAGCGCCGGATTGCACCGGACCGGTACAATCTGGGAGAATCCGGTTTTGAAAACTGGATTCTCCCAGATCGTACAGGTCCGGTGCAATCCGGAGCCCCATAACATGGGGCTCTATTGTCCCGGATTGCTCCGGAACAGGAAAATCCGGGAGAATCAGTTTTTTACTTAATGCCGTGACAGCGGCCATCCTTTGCGGCCACCGCCGTTCTGTGCGGCTGCTGTCGCAAAGCAGCAAATACACAGAAGAAGACGGCGGCTGTGGAGAACGGTGAGTGAATCGACATTTCCCCCCACCCCGCACAATACTGACAGTCAGCCACTGCTGACAGCAGGATCCTCCGCTCCCCCCGATCCTAAGTTAGGATAGGGTGGGGAGGCGGTGGGGGGAGGGGAGGATCCCGCTGTCAGGCGGCAGGGAAGCTGTCAGTGGCTGTCAGCATTGTTTAAAAGCCGGCGGCTTTTTACCGCTGGCTTTTAAACAATGAAATGGGAAATTGCAGGTTTTTCCTCTGCTGCCAGAACTTATAGGGTCCAGCAGCAGAGGAATTACATTTCCCTTAATTTACATTGTACTCGTTACTGTGCGAGTAATCGCTAGGATACTCTCAGAGTAACGAGTAGAGTGAGTACCCTACTATTTGCTGAGTAACGAGTGTACTCGCTCATCCCTAGACATGACCGCAATGAATTTCTAGCAAAGTTTAAAAAAAAAAAAAAACACAACACAGAGAAAAAATTCTTTATTAGAAAAAATAACAAAACAACACTTATGGTGGGTTTACACGCTAGGATAACCTTTAAACATCACAGATTTGTGATTATTGAAAAGATATCGCTCGGGCGTCGTTGCATGTAAACGAACAATATAGGATGAAAAGATCGTTGGATCGTTCATCTTAGATTTGAGATCCTGACTTCAAATCTACTGTTCGTCGGCCAATTAATGCTGCTTCAGGAAGCAGCATCGTTCAGTGTGACAGCTTTTTGAACAATATCGTTCAAAAAGCTCCTATTCCTGCCGCTTTATAACATCGCTCACTCCTTCCTCTCCTATTTAACAGTTGTGCTGCCACATAGGATATCATAAACGATATCCTTGTGTATGACAGTGCACTAACAATGTTGGAATGATCACGGTTAGGAGATCGTTCCGAGGACATCGTTTACGATATCCTAGCGTGTAAACCCACCATTAGACTCCATCTTTATTAAAAAATTATCTTGCGTCCGACGTAGTCCAATCAAGTTTTCTTCTTTAGCTCAGCTACATCTCTGGTAGAAAAGTTCATGTGAGTTCATGCTGCAGGAACTTACATGAACCCTGACAGCACTGCGCTGCTACTTTAAATGAACAGCTGATCAGCATCAGCTGATCATTTGAAATAACCGGCGGGAAAGCCATCAGTGAGAAGACTTCACCGCCGGCTTTCCTGCTCTCTGCTGCACTCCCTGCTCCCTGATGCCCCCTCATCGCTCCCCCCGCCGCCTCCCCACCTGCTCCTAAGTTAGGACCAGGTGGTGGGAGAAGCTCCAGGGAGCAGGGAAGGGGCATCAGGGAGTGAGGAGCACAGCACAGAGCAGAAAAGCCGGCGGTGAAGTCTTCTCACCGCCGCCGGTTTCCCCGCTCTGGTCCTTCGCTCACCGCTCACCCCACTGCCTCTGCACCTGATCCTAAGTTAGGACCAGGTGGGGGAGCAGCTCCAGGGAGCAGGGAGTGCAGCACAGAGCAGGAAAGCCAGCGGTAAAGTCTTCTCACTGCCGGGTTCCCCGCCGGGGTCTTATGCTCCCCGCTCCCTGGAGCTCCTCCCCCCGCCGGTCCTAAGTTAGAAGAAGCTATTTTATATGTGTTCGACGGAGTTCGATGAACATTCAACGAACATACACCCGATTCGACGGATCGAATCGAATTCAAACACCAGGGTGGTAGCTCATCTCTAATCGCCACACAATAAAAATAACGTATGGACCTACCTGTAGCCAAGCATTTTTGTAGCTCTGATTACAGTATAACAGACATGAGTCTGCTCATTTTAAAAAGTAACTTTAAATCTCAGAGAGAGAAGAATTTGTGAATACAAATTGATAATGACCTTTGACACATTCAAAGCAGGATTCAATATTTCACATGGACTCGTGTCTTTTTACATCAATTGAAAGGGCATTTGGGGATATCACATCTTTGAACATACCCCTGTTAGAGGACAATAAAGTTTGACACTTCTTACGTGAATTGTTATCACAACCATTCAACCATCCCATTCCTGTTCTTCCAACCACTAATAAAAGACTATTAAACTGTCTGTTCCTCTTATCTATGATTTTACTTCCCCAGCTGCTTCTTCCCCCTCCAAACTGACCACTACATTCTTCACATCACCTGTGTTGTGTATTCCACCCTGCATTTGTACATATATGTGTTTCTCCAGAAGTTGTTTCATTATGCCTGATGAAGAGGCCATAGTGTCTCGTAAAGCTTGCTTTGCTTTTTCTTACCATCTTTTCAGTTAGTCATTAAAAGGTATCAACCACTGAGGACTCTCAGATTCTAATATTTTTTCTATCTACTGGATAACACGATACAACATTTTTTACCTTATCAGTGGCAAAGAGACATTGCTAAATCAACAGATGATAAGTAACTCATATTTTAATATTTTTCCCCAACACAAGTCTATGATCAATAATAACATTTACAAGAAAACGTCTTCAAAAGTGCAAAATAGAATGGAAGAAATGTGTGAAATATTAATCTCATTACTAATTTGTTATTTTTTTTATATGCATAGGCATTCCAAGAAACCCTCTCCATCAAGCTTTAACATAAAGCAAATTCACTCATCAGAAGAACTTTCAACTCAAATAATTATTCCTGCGGAATCCTTCAGAGGTTAGTTATTTATCATTTCAGATTGTTTTGATCTCCCTAGTATGAGGGATGTAGGTTGAAGGTATGTCGCACAATTTGCAACATTTTTGTAATTTTTGGCTTTTTTCTTGCCACATTGACTTAGCTTGAAATGGATAGCGCAGAGGCAGAACCGGAACAGGCAAGTCATGGCTACACCCATTCAGTACATCAGAAATGTGTGGCAGAAATGCAGCTCCAGTTATGGATTGGAATATCATTTCCGATGCTGTACACAGAGGCCCATGCCTCAAATAAGATACATCAATTTATTGTGTTGAGCACTTCTTAATTAATTCAGCACCCTGTATTTTCCGATTCTATATCCTGGTCTCTATATTGTAGTAATGTCCTCTCCTGGTCCCCATATTGTAGTAATGTCCCATGCTGATTCCCTTTTGTAGTAATGTCCCATCCTGGTCCCCAAATTGAGTAATGTCCCCATCCTGGTCCATCTTCTTTTGCAGTAATATGCCTTGTTTTTCAGACACATTCACTTTTCTCACTTGTCCTCTGTTCCATCAGCATCATCTTTCCTGTGACCTGCAGGCACCATGGACATTTTAACGATGGCACAGTCCAGTCCAAATGGCCTCCACAGTTTGTGCTTTATGATGTATTCCAGGCGCCACGCAGAGACAAGCTCTCTGGCCAACTGTACATGAAGCCGAGCAAGCCAATGATGTCTGCTGCAATGTCACCTGCATTGCGTGCACCTTGATATTCTGTCAGCCTGCAAAAATGAGACAAATCAAGCCACCATGTAGCCAAGCAATCAAAATGCACTCTGAGGCTGCTCAGAGCCCAATGGACAAGCCACTGCAGCTATATATCACCTCTACAAGATGGGAGGGATTGCATGCATACAGACTCTAAGCACATCACACAATACATTATGCAGAGTCTGAAAGTGACTCGCCGCTGAGCGATGTCGCAAGTCGTCTCTGCACTAATAAGGCACCCTAGCCACTGCAACTGATAGATAAAAGTGCAAAGTCCTATTGATGGATCATAAACTTACAAATGGGATTTGTCATGCATGGGCCAAGACATTTAAGCTGTGGACCCACGACAAGGATCCCATGCTCATCATCCTTATCAAAAACTTTGCAAAAAATACTAGAAAAAGCAGCAAAAACTCACCATGTATGCCAAAAGCAGAATCAAAATGCACTCTCGAGGCTGCAGTCAGAGCCCAAATGTGAAGCAAGCCCAGCTGCAGGCTAATATATCACCTCTACCAACAAGATGTGGGAGGTGATCTGCCATGCATACACTGAGCCTGCTTAGAGCACCATTCACACAGATACAGTTGATGCAGAGTGTCTGAAAGTGACCCATCCTGCGCTGCTGCTTGAGCGATGGGTCGCACAGTACGATACCTTTGCACCACTAGATGAATGGCACCCCTAAGGGCCCAACTGCAACCTGGATAGATAAAAAGTGCAAAAAGTCTCTTATATGATGAATAAAAAACTTTTACAAATGGGATTTTGGTTCATGCAATGGCCAAGACATTTAAGCTGATGACCCACGACAAGGGATCCCATGCTCATCAGTCCTATCAAAAACTTGTGCAAAAAACTACTAGAAAAAAGCAGCATAAAAAACTCACCATGTATGCCAAAAGCAGAATCAAAATGCACTCTCAGGCTGCAGTCAGAGCCCAAATGTGAAGCAAGCCCAGCTGCAGGCTAATATATCACCTCTACCAACAAGATGTGGGAGGTGATCTGCCATGCATACACTGAGCCTGCTTAGAGCACCATTCACACAGATACAGTTGATGCAGAGTGTCTGAAAGTGACCCATCCTGCGCCGCTGCTTGAGCGATGGGTCGCACAGTACGATACCTCTGCACCACTAGATGAATGGCACCCCTAAGGGCCCAACTGCAACCTGGATAGATAAAAAGTGCAAAAGTCTCTTATATGATGAATAAAAAACTTTTGCAAATGGGATTTTGGTTCATGCAATGGCCAAGACATTTAAGCTGATGACCCACGACAAGGGATCCCATGCTCATCAGTCCTATCAAAAACTTGTGCAAACAAAAAACAAAGTCCAAGCGTTCAAAAAGCAGTGACCAACAGGCTTGGCAGGGATTCAAAATCTGTGCTCTCTGCAGATAGGCCAATTTCTTGTAGTTGGTGAAGATGGCGATGGGACGTACAGCCCCATCAAGTAGATAACGCCATTCTACCAGAGCGATTTTTATAGCAAACAACTTACAATTGGCAATAGAATAGTTGTGCTTTGGGTTGGGAAAGGCCTTGGAGAAGAACCAGAGATGACCATTTGCCCAGAAGGAGATTTCTGAGTGAGAACTACTGTGATCCTAGTGGATGAAGCATCTACTTTCAGAAAGAAGTGTTTATTGATTTGCAGTACTGGGGTTGAAATTTTTCATTCATTGGGGTCCAATTTTATTGGCACCCTTGCAGATCAAAGCAGAAATTGGAGCTGTTAGAGACTAGAAATGCGGTATAAAATTGGGGTAGTAATTAGCAAATCACAGAAACCGCTGGATTGCCTTAAAGAGAACCTGTCACCACCCTGGTGCTTTCCGAAGTGAAAGCACCACTGAATGCAGTGTGTATGCTGCATTCAGTGAAGGTGTGTTCCATGTTTCTATTTCCCCTGTAACCCGAAAAAAACACTTTGGAAAGTTTCAAGTTAAGAGGTCCGATGGGTTTTACTGTTTATGCTGTGCTTACTGCCAGCCCGGTCCTCCCTGCCTCCTGCCTGTGTGTTCTGCCTCTTCTTGTGTGGGTCTGCCCTCCTCTTCAGCTCCACACACAGACACACAGGCAGGAGGCGGGATGACAGACCTAGCAGCGGCACAGCATAAACAATAAGACCTATCAGACCTCTTAATCTAAACCTTCCAAAGTGTTTTTTTCGGGTTACGGGGGGTAGAGACATGGTACACACCTTCACTGAATGCAGCATATACACTGCATTCAGTGTTGCTTTCACTTTGGAAAGCACTAGGGGGTAACTGGTTCTCTTTATTACCATATGAACTAGGCCATTTAAGGATTGCCGACACCATTCTTAGTACTCTGTCCTTTTTCAGAAATGATGTAGCCAATGAAAGGCACAGAGGCCTACTCAAAGATGTACTTCTCATACACATGTTTTTCCTGTAATTTCTGCAGGAGTTGGCGAACATTCCTCCTGTGTGTGGTCGTATCAGGAGAAAACACCAGGATATTATCCAAGTAAACTACTACACAAGAGTAGAGGAGGTCACAGAAGATGTAATTTACAAATTCTGGGAAGACCGCAAGAGCCCAAATGGATTATTCGCCCCATGCAGACTGTCGATGACGCAGTTGTGCCACCCAAACTCCTCTCTATTGCACCTTAGCACGGTCTGATGGAAATTATTGAACCAGAACTTCAAAGTGCATCATACACTGGTTTATGAACCCATGGCTATACTTGGGGTTGCCATCAGACCACAGAAAAGAAAATAAGCTGGGTCCAGAGGTTAGGGACAGGAATACCCTGCTGTGCTGGCACTGCGGGCTGGACTGGTTCAGATGAGGCAGCCAGGGTCAGAGTGTACAAGCAGCGGTTCACAGACCACAGATATTTCAGGATTTGATCCTGCAGTTCCCACTAAAGGGTCATCTCCTGATAAAACACCAGAAGGCATAGGGGAGCTGGGGTCACTGGGGTCCATTGTCTGAGCAAAACTGTTATGCACATGGGTGTGCACCCAATGCACCATGGATCATGCTTACCATGGAGGGGCATGACTAAGCGGCTGCCTGATTCTTTGCTAGAGCTTTTCATGGTGAAATTAGGCTTGTTGCTGCAGGTAGCCAGCAGGTACTACTCTAGGGTCATCTTTAGTTTTGTGGTAGCTGACCCCAGAGGGCAACCAAGCAGGTTTTGGACTCGGGGTCTCTGATGGAATGACTAGTTCTGGCATTCTGGCAGATTCAAGATCCGTGTGGCATATGCAAACCCCGAGAACATGAAGCTGCGGCTGAGATAGGAATCAATGCTGAGAGGCCAGGATGGTGAGTACACCGATGTCTCTGCCCGGAAGAAGAGGTGACACAGCTAGGAATGTCGGCACCAACATTATAGATGCTTTACCTGAAGTTTGTCTATATCTCCTGATGGAGTTGCAGCTACTAGTCTCCTGTGGTGCTTGAGAGGTTTCAAGTGGAGAATGAACTTTAGCGAATGCGAAGGCACCCTGCTCAATCTTTAAAATTTTACATCATTTAGTGGTACCTCAGGAGGGTTCATATTTACTCTTGTATGTTGTCTGGTTTGTTTCTCACTTAGGCTGGGGTCACAGTTGGCATGAGTTTTTTTAGTGACTCATGAGTTTTTGCATGCATTTTTCCATTTCTGCATGCGTTTTTTAAGGTGCGTGATGGCTCCCTGCGTTTTTGGCTACGTTTTTAAATCCGCACCAAAAAATAGTGCATGTACTATTTTTTGGTGCGTTTTTATAACATGGGCCCCTATGGGAAACGCATGCAAAAACGCATGTACAATTAGTACCATTTAGTGCCATTCAAAAACGCATGCGATATTTTAACATGGGCTCCTATGGAAAACGCATGTGTTTTTGAACGGTACTAATTGTACATGCGTTTTTGCATGCGTTTCCCATAGGGCCCCATATTAAAAAACGCATGCGTTTTTGGAAATGCACCAAAAACGCATGGTACTGTCACACATGCGTTTTTGCTATTAGGGCATGCGTTTTTTAACATGGGGGCCTATGGGTGCGTTTTTTACATGCGTTTTTGATAACGCAGGTCTCCAAAAACGCTTGTGAAAAATGCAACTGTGACCCTAGCCTTACTTTGGTTAAGCTTTATGTGTGATCACATTTTACACATATAATAATTCACCATTTTTCCTATATAGATGCAGAATACAGTTACATGGCTTTGATGGATGCAGATTATAAAAGACAGCCAAAAAATAAATATATTTCCAATATGATATATTACACAGTGGATGTGCAGTGGACACAATGCCTCTATTGGCATAATAAACAGTGGAACTCCAAAGACTGTACTCCTCAAAAAGGAAGGACAGCCACAGTGTTTACTTGCAGGTTTGTGGAAAACCAGTGCAGCTCTACTGTACATAGAGCAACATTTATTGACATTTAAATTTGGTAATTTTATTTGAGAATCATTTGAAATTGGAAAGCAGTACATAGAAATAATGAAAATACTTATTAAAATGTTATTCTCATTTTTGCCTTTTGTAGGAATAACTTCTAGGTCTCAGCGATCAAAGGGTATATTACAAAAACTGCACTATGCTGGTTACCTAACTTCCATAGAAATAAATGGAAGTTATGCCAATATCTCAGTTTGCTGTGTGCAGCTAGCTTTGCTATGCTGTTTCTTTAACTCCTTTTCCTTACCTATAAAGATTAAGATCTATAAGCAGTTTTTCACATCTTGGCCAAAATGAGACATTTACTAGCCTTGTGAATATCATATTTTACTACATACAGTGGCATACAAACGTTTGGGTGCGCCTGGTCATAATTACTGTTGGTGTGAATTGTTGAGCGAGTAGACGTTGGAATGATCTCTGGAAAGCATAAATTTAAAGATGACACAAAAAACTGAAATATATGACTCGCCCTCTAGGGCCGCGGGGTACTAAGAACCGGGCGGCAGTTCTGCCGGGGGAGTCACAGGGGTCGAGACCCGGCTCTGTGGCCCTGGGCGGTCAATAAAAGGGGGACAATTTTTAAGAATAAACGTGACGCCACTCATGGTGTGCGGCCATGGATACCGCCGCTGCAGCTGGGACCTCTGGGGATGATGGGAGTAGCAGCAAGGATGTTGAGCCCTCCACATGAAGAGCTGTTCCCCAGGGCAGCCATGGGGTTTATGATTATTGTCGGGGGTGTGGAGCTCACAGGCAGTCTCCTGCTGTCGGATCACAGGACCAGTCTATCTCCCTCAGGCACAATAATCACAGTCTCAGACAGCACAGAATTTACTCTTTACCTCACAGATGGTACAGTTTACAACAGTTCAGTAGCAGCTCCGGTGTGGTCTAAGCAGCCGGGATAGCTCGTCTGCATCACCCCCTTTCGTGTCTATTTTGGGCCTTTTCAGTCTGTCTGCATGCTAGCTACGGTCCAGCGGTCACGGGCTTTCAGTGGGTGACCTACCAGGTCCCCTAGCCCTAATACGATGACCTTTTTTTTGCTGCAGCGGAGGTTGGGTCTCGGGATATAAAGACTCGGCACCCCACCGGAGTTCGTGGTTGGAGCATACAGCGTCCTGGGCAATTCAGCAGAGCTGGCACTCTGGTTCTGGCCCAGTCCCACAGTGTCCTTGCTAATTCAAGAACACTTGGACTCCTTCTTTTTCTTACCCCGGTCTACAGCTTTGGACCTGGGCTAGCCTCATAGTGGCACAGGCCGCCGGGTCCATGTCCTCCCAGTCCTGTCTGGTGGTGTTCTCGCCTCTCCTTCTACTGACTGGACGTCCTTGGCTGACTTCTTCTCACTGACTTACGGACCCTTTGGTCTTGTGTGTGTCCTTTTTGTTGTTACCTCACCTAACTGGGTCTCTCTCTAACTTTCCACCCTCTACCTTGCTCCTCCCACTATCCTGTTGCTGGACATAGACTTTGCATCAAGATTGTGTTGGGTGTTTGTGTGGGGAGACGGACTTACCAATGCCGGCTGCTGCGCCATCTGGTGGTGACCGGTCCGCATGAGCGCCACAATATCATATGGTCATAAGTATTCAGACCCATTGCTCAGACACTCATATTTAAGTCACATTCTGTCGATTTCCTTGTGATCCTGCTTGAGATGGTTCTGCTCCTTCATTGGAATCAAGCTGTGTTTAATTAAACTGATAGGACTTAATTTGAAAAGGCACACACCTGTCTATCATGAGGTCAAAAGAACTGCTCAAGGAGCTCAGAGACAGAATTGTGGCTAGCCACCTATCTGGTGGCCAAGGTTGCAGAAGAATTTCTGCAGTACTCAACATTCTTAAGAGCACAGTTGCCTCCATAATCCTTAAACAGAAGAAGTATGGGACCATCAGAAGTCTTCCCAGAATTGGACATCCAGCCAAACCGAGCAATTGTGGGAGAAGAGACTTGGTGAGAGAGGTAAAGAAGAACCCTAGTATCACTGTGGCTGAGCTCCAGAGATGCAGTAGGGAGATAGGAAAAGTTCAACAAAGTCAGCTATCACTGCAGCCCTCCAGCAGTCGGGCCTTTATGGCAGAGGCCTTACGGAAGCCTCTCCTCATTGCAAGATATATGAAAGTGCACATAGAGATTGCAAAAAAACACATGAAGGACTACCAGAATGTGAGAAATAAGATTCTCTGGTCTGATGAGACTAAGATAGAACTTTTTGGTCATAATTTTAAGTGGTATGTGTGGAGAAAATCAAGCACTGCTCATCACATACCCAATGCAATCCCAACAGTGAAACATGTTGGTGGCAGCATCATTCTCTGGGTGTTTTTCAGCTGCAGAGACAGGACACTTATTGCAATTGAAGGAACCATGAATGCGGCCAAGTACAGAGATATCCTGGATGAAAACCTCTTCCAGACTGCTCTGGACCTCAGACTTGGCCAAAGGATCACCTTCCAACAAGACAATGACCCTAAGCACACAGCTAAAATAACAAAGGAGTGGCTTCAGAACAACCTTCGGCCATTCTTGACTGGCCCAGCCAAAGCCTTGACTTAAAGAGGACCTGTCACCCACCCCCCATGGATTAGAATCTAAGTCCAGCACTGTATGCAGCATGTCTGCTGCATTCAGGCAAGGGGTCCCCCATGGCTCTGTGGGTCTGCTCTCCCAATATATAGGCTTATAAAAACTTACAATAATTTTCCATGGAGGAAAGGCCCTTGTCCTTGAGGCAGCTGTCCACGGGGGCATTTCACGCCCCCTATGCCTCTGTGCCACCCATGTCCTCGCCGCCTCCGCTCGTGCCATTCTGAAATCCTCACTCTGCGCATCCTTGTGTGTGATGCAAGCACAGAATGAGGTTGAGATGCATGCCCCACCTTCCGCTATGTTGTCCTCTCATTTCCCCGCTCTGCTCCATAGCACAACACTGAGCAGGGCGGGGAAATTAGAGGACGTCATAGATCCTCCCGCTATGACGTCCTCTCATTTCCCCGCCCTGCTCAGTGTTGTGCTATGGAGCAGGGCGGGGAAATGAGAGGACATCATAGCGGGAGGCGGGGCATGCACCTCAACCTGGCACAGAGGTGCAGTGGGAGGGAAATGCCCTCATGGACGAGCTGCCTCAAGGACAAGGGCCCGCCTCCATGGAAAATTACTGTAAGATTTTATAGGCCTATATCTCTGGGTAGCGCCCCACAGAGTCATAGGGGACCCCTTGCCTGAATGCAGCAGACATGATGCATTCAGTGCTGGATTTAAATTCTAATCCATGGGAGGGGGAGAGGTGAGAGGTCCTCTGTAAACCCAATTGAGCATCTCTGGAGAGACTTGAAAATGGCTGTCCACCAATGCTCACCATCCAACCTGACGGAACTGGAGAGGATCATGCAAGGAATAATAGCAGAGGATGCCCAAATCCAGATGTGAAAAACTTGTTGAATCATTCACAAGAAGACTCATGGCTGTACTAGCTGAAAAGGGTGCTTCTACTGAATACTGAGCAAAGGTTCCAAATACTTATGACCATGTGATATTTCAGATTTTGTCTTCTTAATAAATTTGTAAGGGGAATGGCCTGGCCATGAAGGAGTGAGGTTGTGCGGACCTGAGCTTCTGACGCCGGGCACTTAAAGCAGAGTACGAGGATCACCCAGCTTATCCATCCAAATGAGCCACAGGAGGACCAGAGGCGGCAGGGGATGCGGTGCCCCATCGTTGGAGTCATCAGAGGATACGCTCCCCTGTTTTTTCCCCCAAAGCGGTGGGGACAAGCCGGCGCTGAAGAGTTCCAAGATGGCCAACAGGGGCGAGCGCTCTGGAGATCCCGCGGTCGCAGGAGACACGAGGCTGCCGCGCTGCCATCCTCCATCTGCAACCGGGTAGCGCAGAACGGAATCCGGGCCGGTGAGGAATGCGGGAGCTTCCACCCTCCCTGCAAGTAAGATATCGCCGGTGAACAGGGAAGACCTCCATGACACTGCTATGCCACCCCTGAGACCAGAAACTGCCAATCTGCAGCCCTTTTGCCAGAATATGACCTCCTTCTATGGGGCAGAGACACCCTCTAGGAATGCCCAGGGATCATGAATTACATGAACTCAGAGCTCGTATAAATGTGATCCCTACCAGGGAAGACATGGAGGCTTACATTTCTAGGCTGGAGCAGGCCTACAAGACCAAACTAGCCAGTGTGAGGGGTGAAGTTGACCGGGTCGATGCTCAGAGCCAGGAACATTCAACTAAAATCAGGATTCTGGAGGAAAGATCAGAGGCCCAGCAGAAAATAGAGTGCCAGTCTGACCAGATCCAGTACCTTATAGAGGCTATGGATGATGGGGAAAACTGTGGGTGACGTAACAATATTAGGATCCGGGGATTGCCAGAGTCGGTGGAACCCAGAGATCTCTCTCAGGCATTACAAAATATATTGTGAGCATCCTCACAGAGAGATTGAATTGGATAGGGCTCATAGAGCCTTAGGCCCTAGACCTAATGACCCCGGACGCCCTAGAGACTTGATATGTTGTGTCCATAAGTACCCTATCAAGGACGCCATTATGAGCAAGATACGATTTGGAACTGTGACCAAATTCCAAGGGCACAACATTCAAATACTTCCTGATCTGTCTCGCCTCACCCTACTGAGGAGGAAAGCACTTCGCCCCATTCTGGATCTCCTGAGAGACTATGACATTCCGTATAGCTGAGGTTTCCCCTTTCGTCTGCAAGTGAGAAGGAATTGTCGCCAACACGTGCTCAGGTCTCCGGCTGACATCCCTAACTTTCTTACAGCGTTAGATCTCCCTGTGATACACATCGACAGATGGCCTGATGTCCCTTTGCCTGCCCAAGAGAACCCCATGAGCCAACTGACGGGCCGCCCCGGTGGATGGAGAAGAGGAGAGAGGAGCATCTCACCGCTCACTTGAGTGCCCTGTACAATTTTCTCTCTGTTTTCACTAGATAATGATTTCATGACTGCCGTCATCCACCTACGCCTCGGTCTTATGACCGGTTTCGGATGGACATAAATTTTTTCCTTTATTTTTGATCTGCCTTGCTTATGCTTCCATCTTATGGTTAGGTGCCTGAGGAGGGAGGTTCATTTGTGGATGGCCTTAACTCGGACTGGGATTTACAGCCTCTTTTGAGGACAGCCTCTTTTGAGGACCGTCTGGTCTTTTTTGGTTTTCCCACATATATAACGGAGTTAGCGTGATTTTTGTTAGCATTTTTCTTTGATAGAATTGGAACTTAATCCTTGTCTTTTCCCTTTCCCCTTTTCTCCCCCCTCCTCCCTTCCTCCTCTTCCCTATCCTGTTTTACTTTGTTTCGCTTTTTTCCCATGTTAATTTTGTTTCTTTCTCCTTTGTTTAGTCCCTGTGTCTGTGCTGTTAATTTTTAATTTACCCACAGAATCTATCTCTGAGACCTTCAATGGCTGATGTCAAATGGGGATCCTTGAATGTCCGTGGCTTCAACATACCGCAGAAAAGGATATAAGTATTATCTTCCATGCATGCCCAGAAGGTACACATCTTACTTTTGCAGGAGACTCATTTTAAGTCTGATTGCGATCCTGCATTTAAGAACAGGTACTATACGTCCTGCCTACATAGTACCAATCCGGAGGGCAAAACTAAAGGGGTTTCTGTTGGGATCTACAAATCCCTTAGTCACTCAGTCGTAGGCTCTGTCATAGATCCTGAGGGCAGATATCTTTTCCTGAAGGTCCGGATCAACTCCACTTTGTTTACCATAGTGAACTTATACTTGCCAAATCAGGATCACATCTCTAAATTTTTGTCTATTTTCTCTACTTTAGGTGATTTCGCCAACTGGATCATGGTGATAGGGGGCGACTTTAATTTTACTACTGACCCTCATCTAGGTACTTCTTCAGGACGTCACTCCTTTCTCTTTCGTACGGTTGAGGCATTCAAACGGAGACGCTTGGTAGATGTCTGGCGGGTCCTCTACCACTTGGAGCGGGACTATTCGTACTACTCTTCGACCCACGCGTCTTATAGTAGGATGGATAGATTTCTGGTTAGCCAGCATGTTCTGCCCTGGAAGACCACGCTCCAGTCTTTTTCCAGCTCTCCTTGCCTGATAGGTCGCCAAGGCCCTGGACATGGAGGCTTAATGATAACCTGCTGGCTGATCTGATGTGCCTGACTGATATCCGAGCTACGATTAACAGCTTTCTGGAGAATCATATCACAGACCCTACTTCCTTACCTACCCAGTGGGAGACCCTGAAGTGTGTTGTAAGAGGGACTGTTATCAAACATGGAGCATGCCTGAGGAGAGAGAGAGACGAGAGGATTCATTCCTTACTCGCTGCCATTGGTGATTTAGAAAAGGCTCATAAAGCGACTCTCTCTCAGGAGACCTTAGCTGAGGTTATTAAGACACGGGAGGAATAGAAAAAAACAGTGGACCAGCATGATCTTGGCAGAAAACAAGACTCTGTCGGTTCATATATGAATTTGGAGATAAATGCAGGACCCCAGCTGCTGCACCCCAGAGGAGACGCAGGGCACATCCCTCAAATTAGACGATCTTCAGGAGAGCTATCACAGCATCCCACGGATATCTCGAAAACTTTACCAGATTGTTATGAAAGGCTTTACAATATTAAAGGATTTTATAGCGATATGCCGGAGGAATCCTTTAAACGCAAACTTGACAAATATATGGTGGACACAGCTTTACCTGTTCTACCCCATGCTGATGCTGAGGCTCTTGATGGGGACTTTACAGAGGATGAGGTTTGAGACATGATCAAACAATCCCTGGTGAGTAAATGCCCAGGCCCTGATGTCTTTACCCCCAAATTTTACAAGGTTTTCGGCGCTGAGGTGGCACCCTTTTTGACAAGGGTCTTCTCTGCAGTCTCTCCCCATTCTCCGTGGGTTAAGCAATCCCTGGAGGCGCATATTATGTTCAATCTATGTTTATTGAATAAGTAAAAAGGAACAAACAGTAAAATCAACCGTACAATGTCAAATATTTCTAGGCTTAACGCCAACATACTACAGAGTTTCTTGTGATATATTAAAAGTTTGATTTAGTGTTATTCCTAAGCCTGGCCGAGACCATAATGACGTAGCCAATTTTAGGCCCATTTCATTGATCAACGTAGATATTAAAATGTTCTCGAAAGCCCTGGTCAACAGATTGGCGCCTCTCCTCCTGGGAATTGTTCATAATGACCAGGTGGGGCTTATCAAAGGTCAGGAGGTTAGATATAACACTAATAAGGGTTTGCTACTTATGTCGTTAGCTGAGCCAATGGCTCCCTGTTGTGCCTCCTATCAGTAGACGCAGAGGAAGCCTTCGATTGAGTCGACTGGGAATTTATGCGGGCCTCCTTGAGACAAATTAGACTTGGAACTAGATTTATGGACTGGATCTTCTCCCTTTATAACGCCCCATCTGCTAAGGTTCGCACGAATGGGATCTTGTCTCTGCCTTTCCCCATTTGGAATGGCGCTAGACAGGGATGCCCCCTGTCTCCTCTTTTGTACGTGATTACTATGGAACTTCTGGTGGTTGCCATTCGACAAAATCCGAACATTCATGGAGTTGAGACTCCGGGAGGCCAATGTAAAGCGGCACTTTATGTCGATGACATGATGTTGATGGTCACCCAAACCAGGATCTCCTTTCCTTCACTTATCAAGGAATTCACAAATTTTAGCAAAATGAGCAATTTCAAAGTAAATCTCTTCAAATCTGAGGCTCTAAATATGTCTCAGATTCAGAGGAACATCATTTAAGAGAGAATTTTCCTTTTAAGTGGAAACGAGACTACCTGAAATATTTGGGGATCCTGATCCCGCCGGGCACTGATAAACTATACGCTCTTAATTATATGCCTCTCTTTGAGAAGTCGCTTAAAGATATGAAGTCTAGATAAATAGATATGAAGGGCCTCTCTTGGTTTGAAAGGATCAATGCGCTCAAAATGGATAAACTCCCTCACTTTCTCTTCCTTTTTCAGGCACTCCCGATTCATGTCCCCCGCGCATTTTTTGCACACTTGAGGTCGGCTACTTTGAGGTTTGTCTGGGGTAGTCGTAAGCCCAGGATAAGCGTTAAGGTCTTCAATAGACACAAGGCCGAGGGGGGTACGGGCCTTACTGACTTCAGGAACTATTACAAACCAGTGATCCTGACCAGACTCCTTGACTAGCATTTTCACTCTACGGACAAACAGTGGGTGGGAATTGAACAACTGGAGTCTGATACTCCGCTTCATTTTCTTCCATGGCTGAGAAAGGAATCCAGGAGACTTAAAGTTGATACGCTCAGTTTGGGTAGAGTAGCATTGAGGTTGTGGGACCTGAAGAGAGGGGGTGGTCATATTTCATTGGGTAGGAACCTGCTGACCCCTTTGTTCTTTAAATCTGATTTCCCTCCTCCAGAGAGAGGTCCTCTGACTTTTTGGGCTGGAGACGATTTGACGACTCCCGAGTGTACCAGATAATAGGGGACCGAACAAATAAGTCTTCGGCTGGAGATCATGCTGTGGGCAGGCAGACCTCATGACTGGCACTTGCAAAGCTCCAGTCTTACTTGGAAAGCCTAGGCATCCGATCTGGCCGTACTGTCCCACCCTCACGCTTTGAAAAACTGTTTATGTCCACCGATCCACCAGGACATAGCGTATCAGTTATATATGCCATGGTGAGTTGAAGGGGAGAGGGAGATAAACTTCTGTATATGATGAAATGGGAGGAGGACCTGGGTGAGGTTTTCTCTGCCGAGGACTGGAATAAAGCTTGTACCATGGCACATAAAATGTCTATGGCTTGCCTGGCCCAGGAAAAGAACTTTAAACTATTGTTTCGTTGGTACCGATGCCCGACCACTTTACACATTTTATTCCCCTCAGTCTCAGACATGTGTTGGAGATGTGATAAAGACAAGGGCACACTAATCCATATTTGGTTTAATTGTGAGGGGGTTCAGCTCTTTTGAAACTCAGTATTTGACATTTACTTCAAAATCTCAGGGAATCGGACTACGGCGTCAGCCGCAGCTGCTCTATTCTCCCTGACTCAATCAGATCTCAAAAAGCAGATATCCTCAGATTCTGGTTATCTGCTGCCCGCTTGGTGATTCCCAGGCTTTAGAAAACCCAACAGAGCCCCAGACTGACTGACTGGCTAATAGAAATGGATAACATATTCCGCATGGAGGATCTTACTGCTGAGATCTCAGGATCTGAAGAGAAATTTCTGCGGTGTGGGGTCCGTGGATTTTGTTCAGAGATTTCCCTACATTCTCAGACTCTTTTGGAGAAGGTCGCTTGTAGTCAGATACCAAGTCCCTTTAATTTCCTCATTTTCCCCTCTGAGGTTCCTCCCCCCCCCCCTATTTTATTAATTAATTATTTTTTTTTTTCTTCTCCTTCCCTATTCCTTCATGTGTCACATTCTGCCCCCACTCCTTTCTGCTTTTCTATGATGCTCTTAAGCTTTACTGAAACTTGTTGAACCAAGTATGTATATCGAGTGTATAACAGCAAATGCACTCTTTAGTTGAAAGTTGCTGATTCACATTTTTTTCGACAGACTCATAGTTTACTCCATTCCCTTTACCGGATATGTTCTTATCCAGAATGCTGGATTTTTTTGTCTTACTTCGTATTGCATACCATGGTTTGATTCCGTGTCGGAGGAGAGTTAACAGGCAGGAGGAATTATTGTACCCGTACGATTGTTTTGTCGATTTGTTGTCGTTTTTCGACCACTTGTCTTTGTCTACCCTCCAACTTGTACAGCGCCATGTATCCTAATAGCGCTATATAAATACCTAATAATAATAATAAAAATTGATGCTCTTGTGGCTTTTCTGGTCTTATTTTCTCTTTTATAATCCCTCCTGTTTTCTTTTCCTTTTTTCTCCCCTTCTATTCTTTTGGGCAAACAATCTTTTGTTTGTGCACATAACAAACCTAAGAAGAAGTAGGATCTTATATGTACTGATATTTGTATACGCTCCTTTTACTTTATTCTTATATACTGTTCTTTACAAGACAAAATTGTATGCATATTGCAACAGAGATATACCTTGTTTCAGTGGTTTTCCCTTATGTTTAAACTTTAATGAACTTTGATTATATTAATACATTTGCAAAAATATCTACATTTCTGATTTTTTTCAGCCAAGATGGGGTGCAGAGTGTACATTAATGAGAAAAAATTAACTTTTTTTGAATTCACCAAATGCCTGCAATGAAACAAAGAGTGAAACATTTTAAGGGGTCTGAGCCCTTTTTGCACCTACTGTATAAATAAACAGATCCATATATATGTATATATATATATATATATATATATATATATATATATAAATATATATATATATTGTGACGCGGTCACTGGCCTTGTAGTTGAGGGGAGGTGCGTGTCACGCAGGTTACTAGCCTGTGTGACCTGAAGCCTGTAAAAGTTACCCAGCATGTTATGTGTTGTGGGGTTAATTTCAAAAGGGTGTGTGGGTTTAGGGGAATGACTAAGAGTGTGGGAGGTCATTCCCCTTACCTCCCCTGAGGGCGTGGCTAAAGTCACATTGAAAGCACAAGCCTGTTTTTTTTTCTGTGGTTGGAGAGACTGGTGTGTGCAGCCTCCAGAGTGTGGAGTGCAGCTGAGGAGCAGCTGGAGTTTGCTGCCAGTCAGTACAGGCAGACCTGTACGCCTCTGAGCTGTGTATACTCGTTTTATTTTTTTTGTTTTGTTTCACCTTTCAAGCCAGTGAGGCTCCATTGTTTTTGTGCCAAAGTCTGCTGGGTTTATGCGGAATCAATAAACCTGCAGCCTAACACCATTCCTGTGTCTACTTCTGACTGCAGCCAAGAGAGTCGTCTTGCCACAATATATATATATATATATATATATATATATATATATATATATACTAGCTGTGAGCCCGATTCTGAAGAATCGGGAGTCTAGAATCTGGAGAGAGATAGAGAGGGAGAGAGAGATATATATATAGAGAGAGAGAGATATATATAGAGAGAGAGATAGAGAGAGAGAGATAGAGAGAGAGAGATATAGAGAGATAGATAGATAGATAGATAGATAGATAGATAAAAAGATAGAGATAGATAGATAGATAGATAACTAGAAAAAGTTCTCTGCAGCACTCAGTTACTACCAATGATGTACAAATGCTAACAAGCTATATGTATATGAGAAAAAAGTTTAAAAACTTACGTTTTTTCAAAAAACTCAAAAATCTTATCTTTTTATTTCTGAAGTTCTTGGTACATACATTGGCCAATGTCTGCTTGCTCATCAACTGCGACAAAGTGACTTCAGGTCTGATGAGTCCTATCGCTGACATCCCTGTCCTCCTTGTCCACCCCCCACCTCTCAGTGGGCAGACTCCATCTTGACCCAAGATCACCTGTGGTCAATGAGGGTGCAATTGCAGCATGGAGCCAGCATCTCCATATGATACAAAAAAGAGAAAAAAACTGCACAGCACTCACAGACTAAATGTGAACTGGTGCCAGCAGGGACGCTGGGTCAAATAACTAGAAAAAGTTCTCTAGATAGATAGATAGATAGATAAAAAGATAGAGATAGATAGATAGATAAATAGATAGAGATAGATAGATAGATAGATAGATAAATAGATAGATAGAGATAGATAAATAGATATAGATAGATAAATAGAGATAGATAGAGATAGATAAGATAGAGATAGATAGATAAATAGATAGAGATAGATAGATAGAGATTAGTGATGGGCGAATCCTAAATTACTCGGAATCGCTTGACTCTAGCGAGTCCGAGCCCGGGACTCGCTACTCGTTGCGAGTCTAGCGAGTCCAATGTTAATGAATGGGGAAGCGAGTAATAGCGAGTAGTGTGCGATTTACAAATTACAGATGTGTCTTGGAAGCTTCAGCCTGAAGCAATCCTAGTTTTGCCATTGATTTGCATTGGACTCGTTTACTGTGCAAGTAATCACTGGGAAACTCGCACAGATAAGAGTCCTGCTGTCTGCTCTGTGTGCAGGCTGCCGCAGCTCCAGGGTCCTAGAGCCCGCCTGCTGCCTGATGTAGCAGAGCTAAGATTGTTCTCAGTCTGCTCATTCCCTGTGCATAGACATCTATATCTATGCACAGGGATGAGCAGAGAGGACATCGCGTTTTGGACTGCGTCGGACGGAAGAGGATTTTTTTAATTAAAGGTGGAGTCCCTAATGGCTTTTTTTTTTTATTTCTAATAAAAAATTTTCTCTGTGTTGTGTTTTTTTTAAAACAATTTAATAGAAATTCATGGCGGTCATGTCTAATATTGGCGTGACCGCCATAAATTTCGGGCTTAGGGCCAGCTGATAATACAAAGCTGGCCCTAACCTCTTTATTACCCAGCGTGCCACCGCCACCAGGGCCGCTGGAAGAGCGGGGTTCAGCGCCAGTGGATGGCGCTTCAATGAACGCGCCATCTTCTGGGGCGGCTGCGGGCTGCAATTTGCAGCGGGGGGTGCGCAGAAAGCTTGGGCATCCCTGCGCTGCGGATTCCAGCCCCCAGCTGCTTAGCTGTACCTGGCTAGACATAGAAATTGCGCGGATCCCCACGCATTTTTTTTTTTTATATTTCATGAAATTCATGAAATAATAGAAAAAAAGGGCTCCCCTATATTCTTGTGTCTGGCCAGGTACAAATAGGCACCTGGGGGTTGGGGGCAGCCCATCGCTGCCTGCTGGATCCGGCTGGTTTCAGAAATACGGCGAAGCCCATGTAATTTTTTTTCTGAAAAATCAATAAAACAATCCTCGCCCATGGTCCAGGGGTTAATAAAGATGCAGTCCCTTTTATTTACATTGTTTTATGGATTTGTCAGAAAAAAATTTCACGTGGGCTTCGCCGTATTTCTGGAACCAGCCGGATCCAGCAGGCAGCGACGGGCTTCCCCCAACCCCAGGTGCCTATTTGTACCTGGCCGGACACAAGAATATAGGGGAGCCCTTTTTTTTAATTATTTCATGAATTTCATGAAATAATAAAAAAAAAAATGCGTGGGGCTCCGCGCAATTTCTATGTCTAGCCAGGTACAGCTAAGCAGCTGGGGGCTGGAATCCGCAGCGCAGGGATGCACAAGCTTTCTGGGCACCCCCCGCTGCAAATTGCAGCCCGCAGCCACCTCAGAAGATGGCGCGTTCATTGAAGCGCCATCCTCTGGCGCTGAACCCCGCTCTTCCAGCGGCCCTGGTGGCAGTGGCACGCTGGGTAATAAAGGGGTTAATACCAGCTTTGTTATACAAGCTGGTATTAAGCCCGAGATTCTTAATGTCAGGCCACGTTTGACCCAGCCACTAAGAATCTCCAATAAAGGGTTAAAAAAACACAACACAGAGAAAATTTTTTATTTGAAATAAAAAAAAAAGCCATTAGGGACTCCATCTTTAATTAAAAAAATCCTCTTCTGTCCGACGCAGTCCAAAACGCGATGTCCTCTCTGCTACATCCCCTGTGCATAGATATAGATGTCTATGCACAGAGAATTAGCAGACTGAGAACAATCTCAGCACTGCTACATCATCTCTGTGAGCAGGCGGGCTCTAGAACCCTGGAGCTGCGGCAGCCTGCACAGAGAAGACAGCTGGACTCGGCTCGCAAAGTAACAGCAGTTACTTTGCGAGTTTCCCTGCTATCACTGGCACAGTAGCCGAGTCTAATGCAAGGCAATGGCAATCCTAGTTTTGTCAGCGTTTGCCATTGATTTGCATTGGACTCGTGCGAGTAAACGCTGGGAAACTCGCAGAGTACCGAGTCCTGCGAGTCCCTTACTACTCGCCGAGTAACGAGTCCTAGCGAGTAGATTCGCCCATCCCTAATAGAGATAGATAATAGATAAGATAGATAATAGATAGATTATAGATAGATAATAGAATAGATAGAAATAGATAGAGATAGATAGATAAATAGATAGAGATAGTAGATAGATAGATAGATAGATATATATAAGATATAGATAGATAAATAGATAGAGATAGATTAGAATAAAGATAAATAGATAGAGATAGATAAATAATAGAGATAGATAAGATAGATAGATAGATAGAGATAGATAGATAAATAGAGATAGATAGATAAATAGATAGAGATAGATAGAAATAGATAGAGATAGTAGATAGATGAGATAGATAAATAGAGATAGATAGAAGATAGATAAATAGATAGATAGATAGATAAATAGATAGAGATAGATAGATAGATAAATAGATAGAGATAAATAGATAGAGATAGATAGATAAATAGATAGATAATAGATAGATAGATAAATAGATAGATAGAGATAGATAGATAAATAGAGAAGATAGATAAATAGATAGAGATAGATAAAGTAGATAGAGATAGATGAGATAGAAATAGAAGATAGATAGATAAATAGATAGATAATAGATAAATAGATAGAGATAGATAGATAAATAGATAGAGATAGATAGATAGAAGATAAATAGATAAGATAGAGATAGATAGATATAGATAGATAGATAGATAGTATAGATAGATAGACAGATATAGATAAATAGGTGTGTCTTTGCAGCCACGGTAAGTCCGGCGACAGCCGAGCGCCGTGGCCGAAAAGGGAACCAAGGGCCCGGCCATGCATTGTTGGAAACACCGCTATGTATCTCTATGGAAGTGAGGCGCTATTCTGATTGGTCGCTGTGTGCTGCCGGCAACCAATCAGAATAGCGCCTCACTTTGAGCGGTAAATTTGAAACTCAAAGTCGTCCATTATATGTCTATGGGAAGTGAGGCGCTATTCTGATTGGTCGCCGGCAGCACACAGCGACCAATCAGAATAGCGCCTCACTTCCCATAGAGATATAATGGACGAAAATTCGTCCATTATATCTCTATGGGAAGTGAGGCGCTATTCTGATTGGTCGCTGTGTGCTGCCGGCGACCAATCAGAATAGCGCCTCACTTCCCATAGACATATAATGGACGAAAAGTTATTCTGATTGGTCGCTGTGTGCTGCCGGCGACCAATCAGAATAGCGCCTCACTTTGAGCGGTAAATTTGAAACTCAAAGTCGTCCATTATATGTCTATGGGAAGTGAGGCGCTATTCTGATTGGTCGCCGGCAGCACACAGCGACCAATCAGAATAGCACCTCACTTCCCATAGAGATATAATGGACGAATTTTCGTCCATTATATCTCTATGGGAAGTGAGGCGCTATTCTGATTGGTCGCTGTGTGCTGCCGGCGACCAATCAGAATAGCGCCTCACTTTCAGCGGTAAATTTGAAACTCAAAGTCGTCCATTATATGTCTATGGGAAGTGAGGCGCTATTCTGATTGGTCGCCGGCAGCACACAGCGACCAATCAGAATAGCGCCTCACTTCCCATAGAGATATAATGGACAAATTTTCGTCCATTATATCTCTATGGGAAGTGAGGCGCTATTCTGATTGGTCACTGTGTGCTGGCGGCGACCAATCAGAATAGCGCCTCACTTTCAGCGGTAAATTTGAAACTCAAAGTCGTCCATTATATGTCTATGGGAAGTGAGGCGCTATTCTGATTGGTCGCTGTGTGCTGCCGGCGACCAATCAGAATAGCGCCTCACTTTGAGCGGTAAATTTGAAACTCAAAGTCGTCCATTATATGTCAATGGGAAGTGAGGCGCTATTCTGATTGGTCGCCGTCAGCACACAGCGACCAATCAGAATAGCGCCTCACTTCCCATAGAGATACATAGCGGTGTTTCGGCGAATTTATGGCCGGGCCCCTGGTTCTATTTTCGGCCATGGGGCTCGGCTCTGGTCGGTCGTTCCACGGGGCCGGAAACTCGCAATGGCCGCGAAGCGAGTCTCCGGCCCCGTGGAACGACCGACCAGAGCCGAGCCCCGTGGCCGAAAATAGAATGTCACTTGAGAACGGACTACGGTCTGAAACGTTGTGGTGGTTTATGGACGAATAAAATCTGAAAACTGAACTTGCTTGGAGTGCTGCCTCACGTTTCGGTTCTAGAAACCTTCTTCCACCCTGGAGGAAAGTTCCTAGAACCGAAATATCTCCAAGAGATCCTGATGGCCCAATAAAGGCTTGCTATACTTCTAAGGCCACATGCACACGTTCAGTATTTGATGAGTTTTTTACCTCAGGATTTGTAGCCAAAACCAGGAGTGGATAATTAAATACAGAAGTGGTGCAGGTGTTTCTATTAGACTTTTCCTCCGATTGCTCCACTCCTGGTTTTGTCTACAAATCCTGAGGTAAAAAACTCATCAAATACTCACCGTGTGCACATGGCCTAATAAGGAGTGCTGCAGTTTTTGGTTTGTATGAATTGTAAATAGAAATATTGCCTAACTGATTTTGCACCCATTAACCAGACGTGCTGCTTGAATTTTTTGGTATATATATATATATTTAACATTTTAAAAATGACATGCAAAATTTTGGGCACCCTGCATGGCTAGCACCTAGAAGTACCCCCTTTTGCAGGTATCACAGCTTATAAACGCTTTTAGAAGCCAGTCAACAGTCTTTTAATTCTAGTTGCGGAGATTTCCATCTATGCTTCCTTGGAAAATTCTGCTAGTTCTGTAAAATTCCTGGGTCGTCTTCCATGCACTGCCCTTTTGAGGTATAGCCACATATTTTCAATGGTGTTCACATTAGGAGACTATGAGGGCCATTAGCCTTCTTAAGGTACCGTCACATGCTTCAATATCGTTAGGATATCACCAACACTGTCACGGGAGCGCGGTCGTTAGGACATCTTTTTGACATCGTTGGTGAGATGTCACATGTATAGATATCGTGGACGACGCACCAACGTTGTGGCGAGCAGCTATCGTACGCATAACCCAGTGAACAATCCTTGTTCACTGTTGTGAATAGGCGAAGTCGTTAACGACATCGTTAGTGCGGTGTCACACACAAACGGTGCAGTAGGTTGGCTGATCAAGGATCAGTTGGCTGATCAAGGATCATCTGATTTGAGAACATGTTCTCAAATCTGCGATCAACAATCCAATGATTTATTGTAGTCGTATCTCGGTGTAACACACAATGACATCCTAACGATCTCATTTGAACGACTCCAAACCCATGACGTTTGAGCGATATCGTTCACGATTTCGTACCGTGTAATGGGGCCTTTAGGCTAAGTTCACATCTAGGGTGTTTGCGGTTGCCTTGCATTGCGCTTGCATTGCGTTAGCGCATTGAAACGCAGTGCTAAGGCTTTGCTAACGCAATTCAAACGCATGCACTAATGCACCCATTGTTTCTTATGGGTGAACGCAGTCAATTGCAATGCCAGCACACAAGACATGTTTCAATGCATTAACTCAATGCAAGCACAATGCAAGGCAAACGCAGACAAGGGCTTCTGTGAAAAGGCCCTTAATGGTCCATTTACATGCGGCCACAGGAAGGTAGAAACCGCAGGCATCAGACACAATTGTGCCTGTTGCCTTGAAAAGACCACGATGTGGTGGCGTGTAATTCAGGACTTTCCTTCCTGTGCCTTCCTTGAAGGAAGTAAAGTCCTGAATTACACGCCGCCACATCGTGGTCTTTTCAAGGCAACAGCACAATTGTGTCCGATGCCTGCCGGTTTCTACCTTCCTGTGGCCGCGTGTAAATTGAACATTATGGTTGTCGAGTTTTTCTTTTCCTGAAAATATGTACTTTTTTTTTCTCCACACATACCTTTGATCATTGAGGCCAAAGATTTTAACCTCTTCTGTACACAGTACTTTTTCCAAAATTCATCAGGTTTGTTGAGATGTTCTTTTGCATACTTCTGATGCTGGATTTTATGGCAAGGGCGCAGTAGAGGTTTTCTTCTGAAGACTCTTCTATAAGGGTCATATCCCTGCAGGTGTATCTGAACAGTAGAACAATGTTCCACAACTCCAGAGTCTGCTAAATCTTCCTGAAGGCTTTTTGCAGTCAAGCGGGGATTCTGATTTATTTCTGGGGATTCTGATTTGTTTCTCCAGCAATCCTACAAGCAGCTGTTACATAAATTTTGCTTGGTCTTCCAGAACTTATATTGATCTCCACTGTTCGTGTTAGCTACCATTTCTTAATTACATTTCAGACTAATGAAAGGGCAACTTGAAAATGTATTTCTATCTTCTTATAGCCTTCTCCTTCTGTGTGGACCTTTACCATTTTCATTTCAAAGTGCTAGGCAGCTGCTTAGAATAAACATCCCTGCTGGTTTATGGCCCAAGGTTAGAGGAGGCCAGGTTTTCAGAAAGTTGTGAAATTTGCATTACTTGTCCTTTCCTTACAAAGATAGTGAACAAGCCATAACCCTAACAGGATAATTAAGGTCTAAAACCTTGGTCAAAGGTAGCTGAACACACAAATCTCTAAAATTCAAAGGAGTGTTGTCACCATTTAAGAGGGGTGCCTAATCTTTTGCATGCCACTGTATGTTCTAAAATTAAATTGAAACATTACAGTAGCTTAGATTTTTCTACAAAAATAAAAAAAAATGATATGCTCAGATTTAGAGAATATTAAATAAAGGTTAAGCACATGATAAGCTTGAAATGTGCTGCTAATTTACTGCTTTCAAATAGTATTTGGTAATAATAAAATAATTTTTATATATTTTAGCTGTACGCATCTAGGTTTGTACACCACTGCAAACAGAAAAGTTTCATCTCACCTACTCATCGAAGATGTCTCTCAGTTTTTAAGGTAAACATGAATTTAAATTCAATGAAGACTTTCATACACTATAAGCTTTCTTATTTCACTTCATTTTAAAGGAAAATAGCTCCCCTCAAGAAAGAGGATCATTTTTAGTAGCCTGTTAAAGACCTAATGTGTCCCAGTCTGCTCTTGGGCAGGGCTATACATGGTGATGCCTTGACTGGGGAAGTGGTGTGTGTTTTGGGGGCATAGGGCGTTGTGCTTCCCACTTGTTTGGCGGCCGGGAGACATGGGATACTGTGTCTCCTGGTTGCCAGGCAATGCAGAACTCTGCCTTGCCTTGTGTAAACCAGTAGTGGGAATGTGTTCACCCTGCTGTATATGGGAGCAGGAAGTGGCTTCATGAACATGACTTGGAGAGATGCAGAATCTGAGTTTAATGTATAGCATTGGCCTGACTATTTTTACCCTACTGCTAAGCCAGCCCAGCACTGTTTATTCACTGGTGTGGTGAAAGCTCTTCTGGTTGTTTCTCAGCGTTGGATGCCATTTATTCCTGGTTCTTCATTCCTGGCTACACTGTAGTTCCTGTATTCTCTTTTATTATTCTGATTCGGTACTGCACTGCTTGGGTTGAATGCACTCCGTTTTACCTGACTGGCATTTTCTGCGTTATTAGATGCTAGCTATCCTGTGACAGCAGACTGAGAAAGGGCTCTGAGAAACCCTCCTCCCTATATCAGGAGTGGAGGAAAATCATCTCAGTCTTTAATGACTACTTAGCAGCGGACATTTGCGCCACGGTGGCTCAAGTGGTTAGCACTGCAGCCTTTGCAGCACTGGGATCCTGAGGTCCTGGGTTCAATTCCCACCAAGGACACTAAGGACAACATCTGCAAGGAGTTTGTATGTTCTCCCTGTGTTTGCGTGGGTTTCCTCCGGGCACTCCGGTTTCCTCCCACATTGTAAAGACATACTGATAGGATGTTTAGATTGTGAGCTCCAAGAGAGACAGCATTACCCATGTATGTAAAGTGCTATGGTATTAATAGTGCTATATAAATGAATAAATATTATTATTATTATTATTATTATTATTATGAGTGTCTGTGACTGCACTATTGCTGGTCCCATGCATGTATGAACTGTTAACCAATCTCATAGATGGTGAATGTTGAATTTCAACATTTCCAATTTTTTGCTATTGCACTAGGTAAGGTTTGGACAAAGATATTTGTCAGTAGCATTAGTTGGCTCACCATATTAAAATTACGGTATGTATGTTTGGCCAATATGCTGGAGATAGCCACCAGCTACCTAAGGTGCATTGTGACTTTTAAAGGCAACATTCCATTCTTACTGCTTAAACTACTTTTGTGAAGCACCTGTGACTCCAAAATGGTCACTAGACCCTTACATAATTTTTTTTAACTCCTTAAGTGCTAGCCACTTTGTACGTTGATGAACAAGCCTCATATTTAAATCTGACCAGTGTCAATTTATGAGGTCATAACTCTGTAACACTTCAACAGATCCCAGTGATTCTGACATTGTTTTTTCATGACATATTGATCTTGATGTAAGTGATACATTTAGGACAATATTTTTTGCGTTTATTTGTAAAATAATTAGAAATGTAGCAAAAATGTCAAATATTTTGCAATTTTCAAACTTTGAATTTTTTATACCATTAAACCAGAGAATTAATGTCACAGGTATGTCAGGAAGCACGAATGAGACTATAGAGGTCACTCGCAGAAGGTCCCAGCGTTTAGCCAAACAGCCCACATCCTAAATAAAAATGTCTCTGTCTCTTTAAGAGGCATTTCCCTTTTAGTTAAAGCTGGAGGTCACTAGGACCCAGCTGATTCCTTACCTTGGAGCTGACTATATATTTCCCTTGACTCCCAGAATGCACTGCTGGTGATAGCCTCTGGTGTTCCTGATTGATTCTTGGATCAAAGCAGTGTTTCTTGGAGCCTGCTGGTTTGCTGCTTGGATCTGCTAAAGCTAAGTGTATCTCTTCCCCACTTTGTATGTCTCCCTTGTGTGTTTTGTAGTTGCTAGCCGGGTTGACCAGTATTCACCTGCTCTTAGCCTTGTGTAGCGGTAGTCCAGGGACAACCAGGAAATAGGTATCCTGGCGGCGACAGTTGCGGAAACTGTATAGGGACGTTAGGGCAGCCAGGTGTCAGCACTAGTTGTTCTAGGGGTCATCATCCCCCATTTTTGCCCTTAGCATCAGGGACTCCTTTCCCCTCCCCTGTCGTTGTCCAGCGCTGGGTGTCTCCCTACACCCAGCATGACAGTTAAATCACACAAAATAGTTAATAAATAATATTTACAACATGTCTACTTTACATCAGCACAATTTTTGAAACAATTTTTTTGTTAGGAAGTTGGAAGGGTTCAAAGTTTCTCAGCAATTTCTCATTTTCCCAACAAAATGTATCTAGACACTTTTTTAGGGACCACATCACAACTGAAATCACTTTGAGGGGCCTATATGACAGAAAATACCCAAAAGTAACACAATTCTAAAAACTGAACCCCTCAAGCTACTCAAAATCACATCCACGAAGTGTATTAATCTTTTAAGTGCCTCACAGGAACTAAAGCAATATGAATTAAAAAAAATAGAAATTTTACATTTTCACACACAAAAGTTGTTTTAGCATAACATTTTTCATTTTCACAAGCGCAAAAAGAGAAAAAGCACCATAAAATTTGTTGTGCAATTTCTCCTGAGTATGTCGATACCAAACATGATGAAAGACTTATGTTTGGGCGCACAACAGGGCTCTTAACCCTTTCCTAACGTATGACGTAGGAGGACGTCATGGGCCGGTAAGGGGTGTCACGTCAAAGTCCCGACATCTCAGCTGATCTCATCAGCTGAGATGTCAGGGTAACAGCACCAATCGGCGCTGTTAATCCTTTGGATCCCGCAGTCAATCACTGACAGCGGGATCCAAGGTGGCCACGGCAGGAAACGTGCTGTTCCCCGCCTGCTCCGGAGATCCCGCGATACTATCTCCGGCGCTCACGTGACAGCCCGGGGTCCTGGCTAGACCCCGGATACTGTCACTGAACAGTTCCATGTTGTGGTTGGCAGGCGCTGCCAGCACAACAGGTCCGCGATTCTGAGAGATATAGATTATCAGCAGCAAGATGCCTCTGAGGCAGTGTAAAAATAAGAATGAATAAAAAAATAAAGTTTTTAAAAACCTGTAAAAAATAAATAAATAAATATATATATATATATGTATATATATATATATATTATATCTAATATATAAAGCTGAATGTGTGTATGTGTGTATATGTGTATGTATATCCGGGATTGGCATCTACACCGTTGCAACTACAGCTACAAAATTTTGCACAGTCACACGTCTGGACCCCGGGAGCGTCATAGGCTATGTTGTGAGGCGAAATTTTAACCCTGCGCGTTCCAGTTCACCAAACTATTTTGCCCCTATCTACATGATGGGGAAAACGTGAATGGAAAAGTCTTGGAGGAAAATCGACAGCTGTCAGCTATAGAGACAAAATTTGCACAGTCACACGTCTGGACCCCAGGAGCGTCATAGGCTATATTGTGATGTGAAATTTTAACCCCGCGCATTCCAATTCACCAAACAATTTTGCCCCTATCTATATAATGGGGAAAAAGTGACAGTTACCAGTTGACAGTTGTGAATGAGAGGGGCTTAATGATAGCACCAAAGACTAAGAGCATATACCAGCATATATTCACTAAGGTGGGGCCCCAACATGAGATATTCACCACACACGGGGACATGTATACAGACCACATGCACACAAAGAGTAACAGCAAGTGTATAGTCGCTAAAGTGCAGCACCAACATTGGATACTCACCACGCACCCGAACAAACACATACAACCACAAGACACACAAGAAACACAACACAGAGACACACACCTCCCCCAAGGGGAACACACACACTCTATAGCAACACATGCACTCACCCCACAGGGACAACCACACACACCACAAAGAACACACAAACACAGCACACACACCACACAACCCCCCCACAGGGACACACACACATAGCCACCCTATAGGGACACATGCACTCTCCCCACAGGGACACACACACACCACAAAGAGACACACACAACACAGATACACACCACACAGACCCCCCCACAGGGACACACACACATACACTCCCTATAGGGTCACATGCACTCACCCCACAGGGACACACACACACCACAAAGAGACACACACAACAGAGACACACACCACACAGGCCCCCCACACACAGGGATACACACCCTATAGGGGCACATGCACACACCCCACAGGGACTCACACACCACAAAGAGACACATACAACAGAGACACACACCACACAGACCCCCCCCACAGGGACACACACATCTACACCCCAGGGACACACACACCACACAGACAAACACAGATGTACACAAATCACCTCATACAACTCGCCTCATACGTGTGCTATCTTTATTTTCCAAACATAAACATCTGATTAAAAACAGCCAATGTGCAACACATGTGCCATATAGGGAATTAAGGCAGATGTCAGTCACATGAGCCGTCTATTATGTGTATGTGTGAGGTAACATATACTGCCCGGCCAGGGGGAGGGATTACTGTTGGTTGAAGATTTATTAGGCTGCCTATAGCAATCAATCACAGCTCAGCTTCTATTTTCCTACAGGTCATTAATATGACATATTCAAATTCAATGTTGTTATAGCTAACAGCAGTTATTTATTAACCCAGGCATAGCCGGGTACTACAGCTAGTATATATATATATATATATATATATAAGTTCAAATCATCACCCTTTTGTCGTTATCACAATAGTAGTATTACAAAAAAAAAAAAAAAGCACATGTTTGGTATCGCCACGTTCAGAATCGCCCGATCTATCATCGTATTAAATCCGTTAATGAAGAGTTCTAAACTCCGTAACGGAAAAAATGGTCCAAACACCAAAATTCAGTTTTTTTCGTCGCCGCAACATTGCTATGAAGTACAATAACGGGCGATCAAAACAGCAGATCCCCTCATAAATGGTATCATTAGAAACATTAGCTTAAGTCGCAAAAATTAAGCCATCACACAGCCCCAGATCCCAAAAATGAGAACGCTACGGGTCACAGAACAAAGCGCAAAAAGTCTTTTTTTATTTTTTTTTCCAAACTTCTGAATTTTTTTCCACCACCTAGATACCAGTAAAGGTATACATGTTGGGTGTCTACGAACATGTACCGACCCGAGGCATCACCCCATCATGTCGGTTTTACCATATAGTGAACATGGTGACTAAAATACCCAAAAAACAAAGTGTTATTGCACTGTTTTTGCAATTTCACTGCATTTAGAATTTTTTTTGCAACTTCCCTGTACGGAAATAAATAAATTATTGCATATGAAAGGACAACTGTACAATTATTACATATGAAAGTACAACTCGTCCCGCAAAAAACAAGCCATCATATGTCTATATTGACGGAAAAATAACAAAGTTATGGCTCTTGGAAGCAGGGGTGCAAAAAACGAAAATGAAAAACGAAAAATTCCCAGGTCATGAAAGGGTTAAAAGAAGGAGCACCATTCGTCTTTTCAAGAGCATGATTGGCTGAAATTGTTAGTGGATGCCATGTTTGAAGAGCTCCTGATGTGTCTAAACAGTGCAAATCCCCTATATGTGACCCCATTTTGGAAACTAGACACCCCAAGGAACCTGCTTCACAGTTTTGCTGCAAGAATAAAACAAATCACATTTTCTCCATAGCTCAACCTTTTATTTACACAATAGTAACAGAAAAAAATGCACCATAGAATTTGTTGTGCAATCTTTCCTGAGTCAACAATACCACAAATGTGGTGAAAAATCACTGTTTGGGCGCATTGCAGGGCTCGGAAGGGAAGGAGCGCCATTTGACTTTAAAACGTAAGATTTTCCTGGAATCATTTGCAAAAGCCATGCCATGTTTGGAGACCCCTTGATGAGTCTAAATAGTGTAAACCCCCCACATGTGACTGCATTTTGGAAACTGGACTCTTTCAAGAACTTATCTAGTTGTTTGATGAGCGCCTTAAACCCCCACGTGCTTTACATTTTGGCCGTGAAAACAAAACAAATCCACAAAAATGTTCTTTCAGCTCAAATTTTTTTATTTTCACAATAGTGAAAGAAAAAATTGCACCATAGAATTGGTTGTGCAATTTCTCCTGAGTACACCAATACCAAAATATGATGGAAAACCACTGTTTGGTGCATGGCTGGGCTTGGAAGGGAAGGAGCGTCATGTGACATTTCCAGTGCAAATTGATAATAGTTTGACTGAACCAAAATGTCCCAAAATGAAATGAGTTTTTTTGGTTCATAAATTCAAACATACTGTATATATGTATATTTACATAAAGGGTACAATGTTCTTTACATCACTGTTATTTCATAAGAGTTGGAAAAAACTGCATTGAAGTGAAAGGCAACATGTTTCAAAATGGAGGAGTGTAACAATGCTGCAAAACTGTGCATGTTCACAGGATAAGAGAACATCCAGAGCTTGATGACTTTAGATGGCATGACACATTCATAAACTGGCAGAAAAACCAATAAATGTCTGCCGTTTCAGCAAATAACCCCTCACAGTATTCATCTAGGGCAGGGGTGGGGAACTCCAGTCCTCGAGGGCCGCAATCAGTGCAGGTTTTCAGGATTTCCTTAGTTTTGCACAGGTGATAACATAATCACTTGCACTGGTGATGATTCCAATCCCTGTGCAATACTAAGGAAATCGTGAAAACCTGCACTGATTGCGGCCCTCGAGGACTGGAGTTCCCCACCCCTGATCTAGGGGTATAGTAAGCAGTAGATGTTTAATTTTCTTTTATTTTTGTTTTTTTTTGTATTCCAGTTTATAACTGGACAATGTAGGAAAAAAGTGAATAAAGGCAAAATGGCAGAATGTGGCAAGGATGGAAACAAAATATAAATCCAGTTATTCCATGCTCGTGTGATAGCGATGGAAACAGCCCCACATGCAGAGGCCGGGTTTATCAGGACATGTGTGACACTGTTAGCTGGTTTTCATCCTAACTCAATCTTTATAACACACTCTGCATCTCTTTTGGTGGTCTGTTTTTTTTTTGCGTGTAAGTAGCACTTGTGAGGGAAAATGTTGAGAATCGACAATTCTGCTGGTATGACTAGATGATTCCATACCACCCCACACCTTTTACTTGTTCTCTGAAGATGAGCTGTTTTACTAGTTTTTATAGGATATTAAGGTAAGATCCTTGGTTTCCAATTTTACATTACAACACAAACGCATTATATGTGGTCACTTGAATTAGGTGTACCGCAAGTTTTTTTTACCAAACGCTTGACTGGCAAAAACACTGTAGGACTGCAGCATTTGGTAAACAAGGTCCATGCCACCCATTCATTTATTGTAGTCCTGTATAAAGACATGCTTTTGGACACTAGCACATACAGAAATATGGCTGCTTCTGTTGGCATGAATTGATGTTAACATGAGGACATCTTCCTTGTCATGAAGCATGCGATCATTACAGAGTGCCTTATTTTCTCCTGACTTTAATTTTTGGGTGACAGACATCTTGGGCAACTGTCTTTTATTCCTGCACTAGTAAAAAGGCCCGATGCAATTGCATCGGGAGCGCGGTGAAATGAATTGTGTGTATGCAGGCGGGTCAGTGGGTAGCAGAGTATAGGGCGGCTCTGTGGGTAGCAGAGTATAGAGGCGGGTCTGTGGGTAGCAGAGTATAGAGGCGGCTCTGTGGGTAGCAGAGTATAGAGGCGGCTCTGTGGGTAGCAGAGTATAGAGGCGGCTCTGTGGGTAGCAGAGTATAGAGGCGGCTCTGTGGGTAGCAGAGTATAGAGGCGGCTCTGTGGGTAGCAGAGTATAGAGGCGGCTCTGTGGGTAGCAGAGCATAGAGGCGGCTCTGTGGGTAGCAGAGCATAGAGGCGGCTCTGTGGGTAGCAGAGCATAGAGGCGGCTCTGTGGGTAGCAGAGCATAGAGGCGGCTCTGTGGGTAGCAGAGCATAGAGGCGGCTCTGTGGGTAGCAGAGCATAGAGGTGGCTCTGTGGGTAGCAGAGCATAGAGGCGGCTCTGTGGGTAGCAGAGCATAGAGGTGGCTCTGTGGGTAGCAGAGCATAGAGGCGGCTCTGTGGGTAGCAGAGCATAGAGGCGGCTCTGTGGGTAGCAGAGCATAGAGGCGGCTCTGTGGGTAGCGGCAAAGGGTCTTGGTAGCAGCATAGAGGCGGCTCTGTGGGTAGCAGAGCATAGAGGCGGCTGAAGCGGCTCAGTGGTGGAGGGGTGAGGAGAGAAGCGGCTCAGTGGTGGAGGGGTGAGGAGAGAAGCGGCTGAGTGGTGGAGGGGTGAGGAGAGAAGCGGCGTAATGGAGGAAGGGTGAGGAGAGAAGTGGGTCAGGGCTGGAGGGGTGAGGAGATAAGCGGCTCTGGGCTGGAGGGGTGAGGAGAGAAGCGGGTCAGTGGTGGAGGGGTGAGGAGATAAGTGGCTCAGGGCTGGAGGGGTGAGGAGATAAGCGGCTCTGGGACTGGAGGGGTGAGGAGAGATGCGGATCAGTGGTGGACGGGTGAGGAGAGAAGCGGCTAAGTGGTGGTGGGGTGAGGAGATAGGCTGTGGGCTGGAGGGGTGAGGAGATAAGCGGCTCTGGGCAGGAGGGCTGAGGAGATAAGCGGCTCAGGGCAGGAGGGGTGAGGAGATAAGCGGCTGAGGTGTGGAGGGGTGAGGAGATAAGCGGCTGAGGTGTGGAGGGCTGAGGAGATAAGCGGCTTAGGGCTGGAGGTGGGGGCTAAGCAGGGGCAGTGTGGGTGATTAGGGGGGTAAGGAGGGGCAATGTGGGGAGTAAGAGCATACGGGGGTAAGAGGGGTGAGGAGGGTCAGTGTGGGGGTAAGCAGGGCCAGTGTGGGTAAGTGGGGGGCTAAGCAGGGGTGGTGTAGGTGAGTGGGGGTAGTGTGGGTGAGTAGGGGGGTGAGCAGGGGCAGTTTTGGGAGAGAGGGCATATGGGGGTAAGAGGGGTGAGCAGGGACAGTGTGGGGGGTAAGTAGGGTCAGTGTGGTTGAGTGGGGGGGTAATTAGAGGCATGAGAAGGGCAGTAGCTCCGCCCCCCGTTCTGATGGAATGTCGGTGTGAGCAGCGGGGGAGCGGAAGAATGTGGCGTGAGTATGTGACGGGAAGCGGGTGAGGAGTGGGAGGAAGTGGCGGGGAGCGGCGGGCGGTGGGGGGAGCTTGAGGAAGTGGCGGGGAGCGGCGAGCGGTGGGGGGAGCTGGAGGAAGTGGCTGGGAGCGGCGGGCGGTGGGGGGAGCTGGAGGAAGTGGCGGGGAGCGGCGGGCGGTGGGGGGAGTGGGAGGAAGTGGCGGAGAGCGGCGGGCGGTGGGGGGAGCTGGAGGAAGTGGCGGGGAGCGGCGGGCGGTGAGTGGGTGGAGCGGGCGGCAGCATGTTAGCGCCTCTGGCCAGTGTTGGTGCTTCCGGCCAGTGTCTGCGGCTCGCGATGGCGCTTGCGCGCCATCGCTCGTTGCGCATGATATCGGCACAGTGGCCGGAAGCGCCAAACTGCCGATTATGTATAGAGATATGGTGACACAGTCCACTATTTTTTTTGGGTAGACAGGCACCTGAAGGGTACACTGGTATAATATTGATCAATGTACAAGTAGTACCCCTTATCTAGAAGGGGGTGGACCAGGTCCCAAACAATTTTCCCAGCTATGCCCAGTGAGGGGGATCATTCAGGAGGGACAATTTGGGTTTCTTTGCCCTTATACACTCTGAATTTGTGTGTGCATCCAGAGTTGCTTTCACACAGCTTATACATATTTACTCCACATCAGGACTTTTGCTTGAAGTGCAGCCTGCCCTTGAAAAGGACCAGAGACTCATCCACACAAATAATTTTTTTCGAGGGTATATGTGTGGGAAAATTTATCATTGAAATAATTTGGGGAGCCTGACTTTATAAAGTCAGTCATGGCTGTGGTCATTGGAAGGGGGGTAGTCTGCATTTTCTGCGAAATGGTGGAATCGCAGAATGCTCTCAAATCGTTGGCGGGCCATCACTTCTCAGTACATAGAGGTATTGTACAGGACATCAGATGAACAATAAGTTATGATGATGGTTTTTATCAGACCCATGTTCAGAAGTAGGCCAAAAATGTTAAAATATCTGCCACATCTACAGGTATCCAGTTAACACTTTTGGAGTAGTGGGAGGTGGAGTGGCTGGCAATGAATTGAGCAGACTATGAATTGATGTGCTCAACCACTAAATTTTAACAGTTCTTCACAGAAAAACATGTAAAAAGATTCAACCTACCTAACTGTGTGTTCACATGGACACCTGTTGGCGAAAAAGATTCTTGCACATACAGAGTGTAGGGTTCCATTTTCACCCAATCACTGTCAGTGGCATGAGTGATAGACTGTGTTCGCCTGCTGCACCATTCATGAGACTCTTCTTTGCTAGAGTTAGTGAAAATTGTTCTCCTGTCTCACTTGCGCTCTCTGTATATGAACAGATCAAGGCGGAAGCCTCATCTGTGATATACAAGCATGAAGCCAGTGCAGTATGCGTGAAGCCAGTGCAGTATGCGTGAAGCCATTGCAGTGTGTAGGTGTATATACAGCTGCAAAAATTAAGAGACAACTTCACAGATTTCTAAAAATCACCATCACTACATGTCTGACAGACATTCCATTCCAGTGTCTTTTGAATTCCAACCAAAGTACACCTGATTCTACTTAATGTGCTCCTGATTAGGTGATCACCTGAACTAAATCTTATTTAACGAGGGAAAGTATTAAAAACACTGCTGTGTTCTTCACAATCCTGTTGCAATAGGACAAGCTGGATAGCAAAACAAGTGCTAGGAATAGCCCAAAAGTAATGAATGAAAAATACTCTTGAATGAAAAATAACTTTTAACCATGCCAAAGGAGTTGAAAAGAAAAATCTTAAATGAGGAAAAGAAGGGCTCAATTTTGGCTTTACAAGCAGAGGGATACAGTGAGAGGGATGTTGCCTCCATCCTTAAAATTTCGAAGGCGGCAGTCCATTACAAAAAGGTCAACTAGCAGATATTGGGGAAAACAAAGCTATAGACAGGCATAGAGCGAAAGCGACTCTTTGCTGACCAGGATGACCGTCATCTTATTCGAATGTCACTCAGCAACTGCAGGATGAGTGACCTACAAAGGGAAGGCAAATGGCAGCTGGGGTGAAATGCACGGCAAGAACAGTTTGTAACAGGCTCCCAGAGGCAAGGTTCAAGTCATGTAAAGCTAGAAAAAAGCCTTTCATCAATGAGAAGCATAGGAGAGCCAGGCTGAAGTTTGCAAAAGACCATAAGGATTGAACTATAGAGGACTGGAATAAGGTAATCTTCTCTGATGAGTCTAATTTTCAGCATTGCCCAACACCTTGTCGTCTAATGGTTAGACGGAGACATGGAGAGGCGTACAAGACACAGTGTCTTGCACCCACTGTGGAATTTGGTGGAGGATCGGTGATGATCTGGGGATGCTTCAGCAAGGCTAAAATTGGGCAGGTTTATATTTGCGAAGGACATATGAATCAAGCCGCATACAAGGTTATCCTTGAAAAACACTTGCTTCTTCTGCTCAGGCAATGTTCCCCAACTCTGAGGACTGTTTTTTCAAGCAGGACAATGCCCCATGCCACACAGCTAGGTCAATCAATGTGTGGATGAAGGAACACCACATCAAGACCCTGTCATGGCCAGCCCAATCTCCAGACCTGAACCCCATTGAAAATCTGTGGAATGTAATCAAGAGGAAGATAGATGAGGCGGTCGACAGGGTAGGGGGTACTCGGGAACCGGGGCTGATGGCGGCTTTGATGGGGGGAATCACGGCTGATCGGTCCCCGGTTCTGTGCCCTGGATCCTCAATGGCGGGGAATGGTGGGGGATAAGGGGATTGGTAATGTAACACCACCTATGGTACCTGGTAACGGGTATACCAGCGCTGCGGCCGGCCGCTGAGGTGACGGCGGGTGCAGCAGAGTGTGGTACAGCTCCCCACAGGTGGATCTTTACCTCAGGGCAGCAGGGATGGATGAGGGGACTAGTAGTTGCGTCTCTGCAGACAAGGCCGTGAATTGCGGCGGTTAAGCAGGCACACACACAGTGATCGTTATTTTGGCACCTTTTACTGGTGACAGGGTAACAGGTACAGTCCAGAATAATAACCAGGTCCCCGGTGCAACTTGGGACTTCCACCTTAGAAAGTTATGAGGTCTCCTCTGTCTTTGTGCTCTGTGGTTTGCCTGAGCCTGAACCCATCGCTTCTTCTCCCTCTCTGGGCTTTGCTATAAATTGACAATGAGGTCCTTCTGCGGGGTCCCCATTCCTCTTATGGCCTCTGGTCCTGTGCTTAGTCAGTTTTAGCGTCTCTTACTTTGTTCTCCTCAGGGCTGAACTCCTCCTGAGTCTTCCAGGCTTTTGCTGTTGCACTAAATGCTGTCAGCGTCGGATTCCGGTGTCCGGGTGTACTAAAGGGCTATAGCAACTGCTTCCCTTTTCTTGATTCCCTGTTTCTTCCACTTGCCTCCGACCCTTTCCCTAGGGTGCAGCACAGTGGTCACTGGTCCCTGGTCCTGGGCCTGGATCCTTCCCAGCGACCAGCTCCTCACTCCTCCTCTGCTCACTGCAGACTCTAGACTGACTTCTGGGACTCACATAATCAATTAAAGAAGAAACACGCCTCTCACAATGGTGGTTGTTTCATTTCCCTGGGATAATAGTCCAATCCGGACTGCCGGCGCATGCGCAGTATGAACGGCGTGACAGCCCAATGAGTGAGAATCTCGGTGAGGAAGAGTATGTAGCGCTACATCTGATTGGACTATTATCCCAGGGAAATGAAACATGAATGGCCATTGGTTGATGGTTCCCGTGACTACAGACAAACATGGAGCTTGATTGGATGTTGATCCCATTATGGCCACTACACAGGAAGAACAAGGGTGGAACGTTTCTCATGAGATATGGACGTTTCAGGTGATAAGATGATGCGAAGGGATGGGGTAATGTCCGCTATATTTGATTATGGCTATGGGGACTGTTTTAACTATTTGTCTATGCAGCTTTTTGTAATGTTTTGATAATTCTTGACACTGATTGGATATTTACTAATGAGGGGGTGGTTTTTATGCTATATAAAGAAAATGGTGTTTTGTTGTATTGTACTTGATAAAGGACATGTGAGGTCCGAAACGTCGTGCCATTTGATGCTGGAATAAAGTTTAGTTGGAATAATCGCACCCCCGTTGGGAGAGGCGCTGTTTCTTCTTCAATTGATTATGTGAGTATCCAGGTTGGACTCCCTGATTTTGATACTTGCGCCCAATGTGACCATACGGGACTGTATGAAGATATAGTGGGTCCCTATAATCCTAGGTGCTGTGAACCATATCTTGTGACTTCTGGGACTGACTAACTCCTCCCCTCAGGCCTGGATGTTTTAAAGGGGAACTGACTTAAGGCAGCCAGTAGGGCTCCCCCTTCAGGTCTGGGGTGGAAGGTGGTGTGTGCTATGCGAACCAAGGTGTAATTCCCTCCTTGCACCGGTGGATCCTGTGGCAGTCCCCCGTAGGGGTTCCACATTCCCCCCTAGTTAAATACAGTCCTCCGGGACTGTAACATTTTTTTCATAACCATAACATAACTATTTACATTAAATTATTTAACAGAGTCTTAAAAATGAAAAATTTACAAAAACCAGGTATAAATAAGAAAAACAGATAACCAGTCCATACTGTGCTAGTCCATCCGCTGCAGGCTGTTTAAAAGGGTGTTTAAACGGGTTTTTGTGACTACCAGTCCTGTGAGTATAGTCCATTTTTGAAAATAAGAAAAGGGAAAGACCCAAAAGTCCAACAGGTCAAGTCTCCGTAGGCTTAAAGGTGAACAACACAACAACAAACAATACGGGTGCCTTGGCGTAGGAGTCCTAGGTACTGCAGGGGCCTCTACTAGGTGTTAAGTGCTGTAGGTCTCCTGGCCCTGGGGTCACCTATTGGCCAAGATTTTGCTCTCCCTAGACAACTCCTGACGCCAACTCCTCTCACCCCTCTTACTGGTGTTATGTACCTGGTCTGATTGTTTCTGCCTACTCTTCACCTTTTTTCTGCACAATAGCATACACACAGTCATATGAAAAAGTTTGGGCAGCCCTCTTAATCTTACTCTTTTTTTTTGTTTAAAATTGTTTTTTTGCAACAGCTATTTCAGTGTGATATGTGTAATAACTGATGGACACAGTAATATTTCAGAATTGAAATGAGGTTTGTTGTACTAACTAAAAATGTGAAATATGCATTATTTCAAAATTTGACAGGTGCAAAAGTATGGGCACCCTTCTGATTTTCATGATTTGAATACTCCTAACTAGGTTTTACTGATTTACTGAGGCACTAAATTGGTTTGGTAACCTCATTGAGCTTTGTACTTCATAGCCCAGTGTATCCAATCATGAGAAAAGCTATTTCAGGTGTCCACTTGCAAGTTGTTCTCCTACTTGCATCTTCTCTGAGGAGTGGCATCATGGGCTCCTCAAAACAGCTCTCAAATGATCTGAAAAAAAAGATTGTTCAACATAGTTGTTCAGGGGAAGGATACAAAAAGTTGGCTCAGAGATTTAACCTGTCAGTTTCCACTGTGAGGAACATAGTAAGGAAATGGAAGACCACAGGGACAGTTCTTGTAAAGGCCAGAAGTGGCAGGCCAACAAAAATATCAGAAAGGCAGAGAAGAAGAATGGTGAGAACAGTCAAGAACAATCCACAGACCACCTCCAAAGACCTGCAGCATCATCTTGCTGCAGATGGTATCACTGTGCATCGGTCAACAATACAGCGCACACTGCACAAGGAGAAGCTGTATGGGAGAATGATGCGAAAGAAACCGTTTCTGCATGCACGCCACAAACAGATTCGCTTGAGGTATGCAAAAGCACATTTGGACAAGCCAGTTTCATTTTGGAAGAAGGTCCTGTGGACTGATGAAACAAAGATTGAGTTGTTTGGTCATACAACAAGGCGTTATGCATGGCACCACAAATACACAGCATTCCAAGAAAAACACTTGCTACCCACTCTCAAATTTGGGGGAGGGTCCATCATGCTTTGGGGCTGTGTGGCCAACGACGGCACCGGGAATCTTGTTAAAGTTGAGGGTTGCATGGATTCCACTCAGTATCAGCAGATTCTTGAGAATAATGTTCAAGAATCAGTGTCAAAGTTGAAGTTAGGCCAGGGATGGATCTTTTAGCAAGACAATGATCCAAAACACCGCTCCAAATCTACTCAAGCATTCATGCAGAGGAACAATTACAATGTTCTGAATGGCCATCCCAGTCCCCAGATCTGAATATCATTGAACATCTGTGGGATGTTTAAAGCGTCTATAAAATTCAAGAATGCGCACATAGGGTGATATCTTCTTTGAAGAAGGACAAAAGGTTATACAAAGAGGCTGCTCACCTGATGCAGTTGTGAAAACCCACAACTGGTAATGATCGCTCAGATACAAGTAGCTGCTGCAGGACCGTACTCTCCACAGATCCCTGTGGTATGATCAGCTCCCAGGACACAGTACCTCGAGGTCCGCGCTGCCACTTCAGAAAGGAACAAAAGAAGCAGTACAAGGGAATGTCTGGATCAACGATTCTTCTTTATTATCCAACGCGTTTCAGAGTTATCTCCCAACTCCTTCATCAGGGAATGTCCTCGAAGTACTGTGTCCTGGAGCTGATGTTTGAAGCGGGCTGTCCATGCTCGGCGACCATCAAACTTAACTGAACTGGAATTGTTTTGTAAAGAGGAATGGTCAAAAATACCTTCATCCAGGATCCAGGAACTCATTAACAGCTACAGGAAGCGACTAGAGGCTGTTATTTTTGCAAAAGGTGGATCTACTAAATATTAATGTCACTTTTCTATTTCACATTTTTGGTTAGTACAATAAACCTCATTTCAATCCTGAAATATTACTGTGTCCATCAGTTATTACATATATCACACTGAAATAGCTGTTGCAAAAAAACAATTTTAAACAAAAAAAAGAGTAAGATTAAGAGGGGTGCCCAAACTTTTTCATATGACTGTAACATATTTACATTTTAAACATATTTGCATTTTCTCACATTTTACAACTTATATGGGCCCAGCTGCTCTACTCTGCTCTACTCTAGGGGCTGGCCCTCGGGCCCAGGAATCTCGTGTTTAAAGGCCTTCCTCTTGCAAAGTGGCCCGGTTTGTTGCATGGCAGGCCAATGGGTTGTCCTGAAGAATCTGTGTAGTCAGATGGTGACCTTTAATGAAAGGAGGAAAGAACCAGAAAGCATGTACAAATGACCGGGATCAGAGAAACAGACCAATAATTCAAAAAATTCGTAAATCTTTATTAACAATAATACAGAGAAATATGAGCAAAAAACACAAATAGAATAAAAACACTTAAAATGTGTGATGGACAACCACCAACACAGCAATGACTATGGCCCCAGATGTCATCAGAATAGCTGTATCATGAGACCCAAACATGGGTTTAAATATTTGATTAGGACCCGCTGGTGACTAGACTCACAGGAAGGCAAGCCTGCTGACATGAAAGAATGAAAAAAACAAGAGATTCCAGGACAATATAGGTGGCATTGATCAAAAAACAAGAAAATCATAAATAGCAATCATCAAACCCAGTTGAAAGATAATGCAGCTCAGCTAATATTGAATCAGAATATATTGCACCAATGTACAAAACAGTGAGATGCGACTCATAGATTCCTGTGATAAAGTATAGTACAGGGACCTAATGTCCTTATGGAGTAACAAGAATGAATAAAGTCACAAATACAATAATGTCAGTCCTGCCTAAGAGCTAATTGAGGACAAAAGCTCTGAGGTCAGTAACACAGGTCTAGGAGAGCACACCATAAACTGGAATAGTCAGTTCAGTTAATGCTGAGGCATCAAAAATCATTCACCTGTGAGCAGGGTGAGAAAACGTAAAGGATAAACAAAAGTCAAGACAATGCAACACCAATGCCTGGAAAAAAGTCAAAAATAAGTTATAGTCACCATAGCAGGTCAGGAGACCGGGGCACATAGCAGCAGGGACCGACGCGTATCGCCGCTCTAAAACAACGGCTTCATCCTCGGGAAGCTGTGGGAGGAAGTGTTAGTTCTGCCCATATATATAGTGCTATCTGTAATCATGATAAGAGTCACCTGTGTCTGCATTGTGCAGTCTCTGGCCGTCAGGCCGGATGTGACATATCGTAACTTAGAAGGAGGTGGGCGGGCAAATAGTGCTAAAGGTAAACAGAGCCTTAGCTCAGGACACAGCGTCTAGTTGCCTAGAAACATCAGGCAACTGCACAGTTGAGACTGCAATCAAGATCTATGTAAGAGGAGGGGGGAGTAGCTCCGAGGGGAGAGATTAGTGACGTGGTGGATTGCCAAGCAAACCACTATGTCACAAAGACCGGCCGGTCTTTTGGACATTGTGTAAGAAAAAACCCCCCACTAAAGAGGTTGAGAAGCAGACTGTACATGAGGATGCACTAAGTGTAGTGAAACTAGAGTCTGTGAAGCCCAGAGAAAGCAAGCCAAAGGACAAACCACCTATAATAACCTAAAAGGAGGCAAAAGTAGGACAAAACATGTCAAAAACAACATTGGAAATCCAAATTGATAAACATATAGAAAATATATTGCGGAGCAGTGGACCTTGGAGAAAAGCTCAACAAGGATGCTTGCGCAGTAAATAGACCTGGAAGCAATGGTGTACTAGTGCAAAGCAGACCCGCAGAGGATAATATCACCACAGAATAGTCCATGTCGCCCTTGGATACAGAAGTCCAGACCGATCGACTGATAGATAATCCAGAGTGGCCCATTTCCATACTAAGTAGAAAAGTCAAATCGGCTCATCCAAGGAATACCTGAGGGTCCAGGGTCAGTGTGGCAGAAAAAGGGAATCCTCATTATTCGTCCAATTACAAGAAAGGCAGTGATGGAGTATATTCAAGATTTCAGTTTCTGTGGAACATAAAATACGATGTAAGGCAGGAAGAGAAATGCATCTCATTACTTCTTATAGAAAGCCCGTGAAGAGCATCTCCTCATTTAGTCCTTTGGGGGCCAAACTCTGAAGCGTATAAATCCATCGTGTTTCCTTTCTTAGTAATGCATCCATGACCGAAGGTCTCCTGATATTAGTTAGTACCCTATCAACGACAATAACCTTTATCCCACGAGGTGAGCAATCATGGTGATAGAGGAAGTGCTTAGCTACGGAGCTGATGGACTTACCTCGTTCTAGGTGTGCCGAAGCACACGTAATGTTCGAGATGTGGTGCTGGATTCTCTTTCTAAGCTCTTGCGTAGTAATGCCAACGTAGACTTTCGGACAACTGCAGAGTAAGACATATACAACATTACAAGTTTTACAATTAGCGTAATGGTTGGTCAAGATTCGTCCAGCTGGGGTACCCGTGACCATTTCCCTGGATGCCACAGTAAGCTGGCAGATGTTACACTCCCCACAAGGGTAGGTGCCAATGAGTCTAGTGCCCCTACCCAGAGGGGTGACTGGTCTGCAGAAATGGCTGGTCGTCAGTGTGTCCTTAAGATTTCTGGCTCTCCTGGCCACCAGTTTGGGCTTAGATCCCACAAGGAGCTCAATCTTTGGATCGCTGGTCAAAATTGGCCAGTTCCGATTGAGGGTCTTGTATATGTCTCACCAGTGGTTATTGAATGTCGTAATGACACTCAAAATCTCGGGTGCTAGTTTACGCTTTGCCCTCAAAAGGACCTCTCTGTCTGTATCCACTGTAGACTTAATACCTGAGAAATAACTTTTCTTGGGTAACCCCTTTTCTGAAAACGTAAGGAAAGATCTTTCGCCTCCACACGGAAGGTTGTTTCTTCAGAGCAATTACGTTTGAGCCGAAAAAACTGCCCCTTCGGAATTGCATCCCGCATGTATTGCGGGTGGAAACTTTGATAATGTAATAAGCTGTTGGTTGCTGTGTCCTTCCTATACAGGGAGGTCTTGATCTTACCTCCTTCCTGGCTGATCCTTAGATCCAAAAATGTCACATCTGTCAACGACTGTTGAGAAGTGAGAGCGATGTTCCACGTATTGATGTTTAACTGCGAGATGAAGGAGAGGCAACCATCCAAAGAACCTGTCCAGAGAAACAAGATGTCATCTATGTATCTATACCATTTAATGATATAGGTACAAAAATCCGGTAAAGCATAGACGCAAGTCTCCTTCCACCATCCCAAAAAGAGATTTGCATAGGATGGTGCACACTTAGCCCCCATAGCGGTACCGGATACCTGCCTGTAAAAGATCCGGTCGAACGTGAAGAAATTATTCTCCAAGACCATCCTCAGTAGGTCAAGAAGGAAAGAGTCATGGAGTCTATCTCCGGTGGAACACCGATCTAGGAAATAAGAGACGGCAGAGATGCCTTGGTCATGATTGATACATGTGTTGAGACTCTCTACATCCATGGTGACCATTAAGACATCGGTTTCAAATTCCGGTAACTCACGCAGTTCACAAATTAAATAAGAGGAGTCTCGCACATATGAATCTAACTTAAGTACATAAGGTTGTAGATAAAAATCTATATATGTGCACGGCCTTTCAAAGAGACCCCCTATACCAGCCACAATAGGTCTACCGGGTGGTCTGGTGAGAGATTTGTGAACTTTGGGGAGCATATACAAAGTTGGTACAATCGGGTTTTTGTTGACTAAAAACTCTTTTTCTTTTTTATTTATAACCCCCAGATCAAAACCATGTAGGACCAGACCATCCAATTTACTTTTGAAAAAATCAGTAGGATCAGACGGTAACTTCAGGTAACAGGATGTATTATTCAATTGTCGATGGACCTCCTCCAGATAAAATTCAATAGGCCAAAGTATCACATTCCCCCCTTTATCAGCTTCCTTGATTAAAATATCCTTGTGCCCTTGTAATTTGGACAAGGCCACTCTTTCATCATGAGTCATGTTGTTGGACTGGAAGTTATTGATCTTTAAACGTCTGACCTCCTGTAACATTACTTCAAAGAACAGCTGTACAGGGGGAAAAGCTGAAAAAGGAAGGAGTGGCTTGTGAAGGAACCCGATTAGTAAAGGGTTTCTTAGATTGGTTCATACCTGGGGTATCCTGATCCTGAAGAAGTTCTAGTAGATCCTTAAAGGTCGCTTTATCCAAGGAAGGCAGTGAATCCAGGGTGGTGGGACGCTGATACAACAATTTAAAGGTAAGCTGTCGGCAAAAGAGGTAAATATCTTTCGTTAGCTCAAACTTGTCGAGTCTATGCATAGGCGAGAAAGAGAAACCTTTTTTCAAAAGTCGATGTTCGACATCTGATAGTTGATAATTAGTTAAGTTGATAATTTGAAGGTCCATACTCACATCACTGCTATTCTCCGTAGGATTCACCATCTTTTGCTCAACCTGGCGCCCAGTGGTAAAATTGGAGACCACTTGCCGGTCCGTGGGTTCCGATTGCGCAAATTTGGAGGACTTGCGTCTCCCCCTCCTGGTGGGTTGTCCAGATCTGACTCCTCGGATAAAAAACCGTCTGTATCTGAGGTGGATGGTGCTGATGTAACGGAAGAGGAATCTCTTCTGTCACCAAATGGTCTGTCGGGTCCCGTAGGTTTATCGGGTTTATCAGGTCTAGGTGGTTGGTTAGGTTGTCTCGGTCTCCTCGGACGATTGGGTCGATTGGGTTTGTTTGGTCGTGGGTTATCCCTGTGTGTCCACCTATACACCCTATTGTCATCAAGGTCTTTTTTGTCACGATTAATCTTCTGTTGCTTGCCTCTGATTATGTCGTCCTCATAGCGATCTATAATATCTTTCAACTTGGTTTTAAATGGAGCAATTTGTTTGGTCTGATCGAAATCTTTAAGTTTTGTCTCAAGACTCTTAATCTCAATCTTCAGCTTGGCCAGTAGTGCCTGGTCATGTTCGATCAGCATCTGAATGATGATGGTAGAACATTTGGATAGACCAGACTCCCACACTTGCTTAAAGCCTGCATCCACCTCCCATGCGGGGAAAATCTGCACTCTCAAGCCTCTAGGTGCAACCCCCAGTCTCACATATTCTTCAAGTGCTTTGATGTTCCAATAAGTTTTGCACATATGCTTGTGCAGTCTAATAAGCCTAGAGGACACTCCTTTGAAGGAGTTGTCATCGGCTGGTGGCTCTCTGGCACTCAAAATGCCCTCCTTATAATTATTCCATGAAGCCTCACGGGACTCTAAGTCCATTCCACTAGGAGGCAAAAAAAGGTTTCTCAAAAGCCCAATGTGCACACTCAAGAAAGCAGGTCAAAGGAATCGGCACAAAAACTGTATTGCAAAGAAATGTGTTAGAGTGGCACTAGAAGGCGATCCACCAGTCACATGCTATACACCAATAATGAAAGGAGAAAGAACCAGAAAGCATGTACAAATGACCGGGATCAGAGAAACAGACCAATAATTCAAAAAATTCGTAAATCTTTATTAACAATAATAATACAGAGAAATATGAGCAAAAAACACAAACAGAATAAAAACACTTAAAATGTGTGATGGACAACCACCAACACAGCAATGACTATGGCCCCAGATGTCATCAGAATAGCTATATCATGAGACCCAAACATGGGTTTAAATATTTGATTAGGACCCGCTGGTGACTAGACTCACAGGAAAGCAAGCCTGCTGACATGAAAGAATGAAAAAAACAAGAGATTCCAGGACAATATAGGTGGCATTGATCAAAAAACAAGAAAATCATAAATAGCAATCATCAAACCCAGTTGAAAGATAATACAGCTCAGCTAATATTGAATCAGAATATATTGCACCAATGTACAAAACAGTGAGATGCGACTCATAGATTCCTGTGATAAAGTATAGTACAGGGACCTAATGTCCTTATGGAGTAACAAGAATGAATAAAGTCACAAATACAATAATGTCAGTCCTGCCTAAGAGCTAATTAAGGACAGAAGCTCTGAGGTCAGTAACACAGGTCTAGGAGAGCACACCATAAACTGGAATAGTCAGTTCAGTTAATGCTGAGGCATCAAAAATCATTCACCTGTGAGCAGGGTGAGAAAACGTAAAGGATAAACAAAAGTCAGGACAATGCAACACCAATGCCTGGAAAAAAGTCAAAGATAAGTTATAGTCACCATAGCAGGTCAGGAGACCGGGGCACATAGCAGCAGGGACCGACGCGTATCGCCGCTCTAAAACAACGGCTTCATCCTCGGGAAGCTGTGGGAGGAAGTGTTAGTTCTGCCCATATATATAGTGCTATCTGTAATCATGATAAGAGTCACCTGTTTCTGCATGTGTGCAGTCTCTGGCCGTCAGGCCGGATGTGACATATCGTAACTTAGAAGGAGGTGGGCGGGCAAATAGTGCTAAAGGTAAACAGAGCCTTAGCTCAGGACACAGCGTCTAGTTGCCTAGAAACATCAGGCAACTGCACAGTTGAGACTGCAATCAAGATCTATGTAAGAGGAGGGGGGAGTAGCTCCGAGGGGAGAGATTAGTGACATGGGGGATTGCCAAGCAAACCACTATGTCACAAAGACCGGCCGGTCTTTTGGACATTGTGTAAGAAAAAACCCCCCACTAAAGAGGTTGAGAAGCAGACTGTACATGAGGATGCACTAAGTGTAGTGAAACTAGAGTCTGTGAAGCCCAGAGAAAGCAAGCCAAAGGACAAACCACCTATAATAACCTAAAAGGAGGCAAAAGTAGGACAAAAGATGGTGACCTTAAAATGGCCGCCGGGTGTGATGGTCGCATGTGAGAAGGCTCCAGGCACCTTGGACACCATTCACCGCATCCAAGCCTGCCTGTCCTCCCCACACACCATCTGCCTCCTGACTATCACCCCCGGGCACCCCATCAGCCATCTGCGCCGCTCACCCCAGTCTGCGGTCGTCCAGGCCGGCGGTCGTGCCCTGCGGCTCCTCACCTGGGCCCCACTCCCAGCCGCGCCGCTCCATCTAAACACTGCGGGCGCGTCTGGCCCCAGTGCCCTGGCCCGAGCTGTGGCCCGCTCCCGTGGCCATCCTGAAGTCCAGGTGGCAGAAGCTGTGCGGGCAGTCCTACCCGCAGTAGTCCGGACCCACGTGCGGCCAGCCCGGCGCGCCTCCGCCCAGACGCCACCGGTAAGTGCGGAGCCGCCGCTCTCCACCTCTCCCCACCACCACTGCGGCCCTGACTGCGGCCTGTCCAGCCCCACTTCTAGGCTCCGGTGGCAGTGCCCGGCCCCCCACGATGCTGCATGGCTGCGGGGGACAGACGGCGCTACCCACAGAGCCCACCACTGCCTACTAAGCGGTGGACCCAGTGGGGCCGGCAGCGCTACCCTCGGGTCCCTCCACAGCAGCACAGGGCAGTAGGCTGTGCGGGGACCAACGACACCGCACGCTCTGCAGAAGCTCCGCAGAAGCCCCTGCCTGCCACAGCCCACTGACTGGTCAGAGGTGCCCATCTCCTAGACCACAACCTTGGGCCCCTGACCACCTGGTCCCATCCGACCCCGCTGCTGCACGGTCACTCTGCACAGACCCCTCTACCTTACGATCCCCCAGACGCTTTGACCCCTCTGCCTCACGGCCCCCGGCTACAGTGACCCTTCTGCTGCATGGACCCCTCTGGCTGCACCTGATCCCAGCTGCTTCACTGACGCGCGACTGCACTGGTCCTACTGCACAGGCCTCCTCTGCCTCATGGACCCTTCTGGCTGCACTGAACCCTCTGCTGCATGGACCCCTCTGGCTGCAACTGACCCCGGCTGCCTCACTGACGCCCCGGCTGCATTTGCCCTATTGCATAGGCCCCTCGGCCTCACGGACCCTTCTGGCTGCAGCGACTCCTCTGCCATATGGACCCCCTTGCTGCATTTGACCCTTGGCTGCATTTCACCCCCGGCTACATCTGATCCTGACTGCATCTCAGCATCTTGACCCTACATCCCACTCCAGACCGGTTCCTACCCCTGACCGTGCCGCCACCCCATCCTCTGGCTGCATCATCGCATCATCTCATCCTCCGGCTGCTTCATCTCATCCTCCGGCTGCTTCAGCTCATCCTCCGGCTGCTTCAGCTCATCCTCCAGCTGCTTCATCTCATCCTCCGGCTGCCTCATCTCATCATCCGGCTGCTACACCACATCCTCCGGTTGCTTCATCTCATCCTCCGCCTGCTTGATCTCATCCTCCGGCTGCTTCATCTCATCCCCCAGATGCTTCATCTCATCCTCCGGCTGTTTCATCTCATCCTCTGGCTGCACCTGCTCATCCTCTGACGGCACCATCTCATCCCCCGGCTGCATCAACTCGGCCTCTGACCGCATCATCTCACCCCTGGCTGCTTCGTCTCATCCCCTGGCTGCTTCGTCTCATCCCTTGGCTGCTTCGTCTCATCCCTTGGCTGCTTCGTCTCATCCCTTGGCTGCTTTGTATCATCCCTTGGCCTCTTCGTATCATCCCTTGGCCTCTTCGTCTCATCCCCTGGCTGCTTCGTCTCATCCCCTGGCTGCTTTGTCTCATCCCCTGCCTGCTTCATCTAATCCCCGCCTGCTTCAGCTCATCCCCTGGTGGCATCATTTCCTCCTGGGCTACATCATCTCACCCTGGCTGCTCCACCCCAGCCCGGCTGCTTCACTTCACCCCAGCTGCATCACCTCATCCACAGCTGCAGCACCTCATCCTTGGCTGCTTCACCTGCGCCAACTCGTCCTGGCCGCAACGTCCTTGACTGCATCACCTCTACACTGAACTGCACCTCACCCCTGAACCACACCTCCTCCCCCGGACTGCATCTCATCACCTGGCTGCACCTCAAACGCGACTAACCACCCACCATTTTGAACTCACCCTTGCCACACCAGATCCCCGGCTACCTCTGACCCCAGCCACCTCTCCCACCCTCTCCCCCCACCATGTTCCCACTTCTCCTCACCTTCACTCCCATCTTTCTCCATTTCCTACTATCCCCACCCATCCCCCCACTGAGGAAAGGAATTCTGCTCTCATCCTCCATTTTTCCAACCCACCTCACCCTATTCTCTGAACTATTCCCCCACTTTCAACCCACCATCTCTAGATGTACACGCCCACCACGCAAGCTCCCCTGCTCCCACCTCCTAACCCTCTCCCTGCTCCTCCTACTCTCTGGTGACATCTCCCCCAATCCTGGCTCACCCCACCACACCACCTCACTCCCCTTCATCCCTCTCCGACGACCCATCACCAACCCTCTTAACCCCCTTAACCTCCTACCCATTCACCCCACCCCTGCCTCCCCTGTCCCCTTACCCTGCGCACTCTGGAATGCCCGCTCGGTCCGTAACAAACTCACACTTATCCACGACCTCTTCATCTCCAAAAAACTCTCCTTCCTCGGCCTCACAGAGACCTGGCTTATCCCCTCTGACACAACCCCCCCGGCTGCCCTCTCCTACGGTGGATTCACGCTCTCCCACACACCCCGCCCCACCAACACCCGTTGGCCTACTTCTGGCCAATGACTGCTCCTTCTCCCCACTTACACCACCCCGCCTCCCCTCCTTCGAGGCACACACTGTCCGCATCTACTCCCCCTGCAACCTCCAACTGGCCGTTATCTACCGCCCCCCTGGATCCCCCTCTACCTTCTTTGACCACTTCACAACCTGGCTCCTTCTCCTCCTCTCCTCCGACATCCCCACCGTCATGGGCAACTTCAATATCTCCATCGATACCCCCAAAGTCGCTGCCTCCTGACTCCTATCCCTCACCTCCTCCTTCGGCCTCTCCCAATGGATCTCCTCCGCCACACACACTGGTGGCCACACACTTGACCTAGTCTTCACCCCCCTATGCTCCCTCACTGACCTCACATACTCAACCCTCACCCACTCCGACCACAACCTACTGACATTCTCATCCCTCTTCCCCGCTACCATGCTCCCCCCTATCCGGACACTCCCCCACCCCCGCAGAAACCTTAAGCTCATAGACTTCCATTCACTCTCAGAATCCCTCCTCCCCCTCTCAGACTTGGCCTCTTCTCAAAACGCTGACTCTGTCGCCTCCCTCTACAACACCACTCTCACCACAGCCCTCGACCAGGCTGCTCCACTCACATTCAACACAACACGAGTACAACAACAACCCTGGCTCACGACCCTCACCAAAAAACTCAGACGGACGACTAGGGCAGCCAAGCGGAAATGGAAGAAATCCCACTCCGCAGAGCACTTCGCCCTATACAAGCGTTCCCTCAATACCTTCAATACTGCCCTTGACTCCGCAAAACAAGCCTACTTCTCCTCCCTAATTACCGCCCTGTCTCACAACCCCAAACAACTCTTCAAAACCTTCAACTCTTTACTTCGTCCCCCTGCACCTCCTCCCTCACCCTTCATCTCCGCCGACGACTTCGCCACCTTCTTCAAAGACAAAATTGACAAACTCAGACAAAGCTTCGACCCTCACTCTCCCCGTCCCATCCCACCTCCAGCCCATCCCCCCTCACCCAAATGCAGTTTCACCCCCATGATAGAGGACCACCTCTCCTCCCTTCTAGCACGATCACACCTCACCACATGTGCCCTCGATCCACTCCCCTCCCACCTCATCCCTAACCTCACCTCAGTCCTCATCCCTGCTCTAACACACCTCTTCAACATTTCACATTTCACTCAAATCTGGCACATTCCCCTTACCCTTCAAACACGCCCTAATCACTCCCATCCTAAAAAAAACATCCCTTGACCCTACAACAGTCTCCAACTATCGCCCCATATCTCTCCTCCCGTTTGCCTCAAAACCTCTTGAACAACACGTCTATTCCGAACTGTCCTCCCACCTCTCTTCCTGTACTCTCTTTGATCGCCTACAATCCGGCTTCCGACCTCACCACTCCACTGAAACAGCCCTAACCAAAGTCACTAACAACCTTCTGATCGCCAAGAGCAAACGACACTATTCCGTCCTCATCCTTCTCGACCTCTCTGCTGCCTTCGACACTGTTGACCACTCCCTCTTACTTCATATTCTTGTGTCTCTTGGCATTACTGACCTCACTCTCTCTTGGATCTTCTACCTAACGGACAGGACCTTCAGTGTCACCCACTCCCACACCTCCTCCTCGCCCCACCCCCTCTATGTAGGTGTCCCCCAAGGCTCGGTCCTGGGAGCACTACTCTTCTCCATTTACACCCTCGGCCTAGGCAACCTCATCGAGTCACATGGACTCCAATACCACTTCTAAGCTGATGATACCCAGCTCTATCTGTCTGGCCCTGATATCTCCTCCCTTGTATCCAAAATTCCTCCATGCCTATCCGCCATTGCATCCTTCTTTTCTGCTTGCTTCCTAAAACTCAACATTGACAAGACCGAATTCATCGTCTTTCCCCCAAGCAACCCTGCCCCGCTTCCTGACCTATCAATCACCGTCAATGACTGCACACTCTCACCGCTCCCCCACACCAAGTGCCTCGGGGTAATCCTCGACTCCTCCCTCTCCTTCAAGCCCCACATCCAAGCCCTCGCCACCGGCTGTCGACTCCAACTAAAAAACATTGCCCATATCTGTTCCTTCCTTGACCACAACACGGCCAAGACACTTGTCCATGCCCTCATCATCTCCCGCCTGGACTACTGCAACCTTCTGTTCACCGGCCTCCTTGCCTCCTCCCTCGCACCTCTCCGCACCATTCTCAACTCTGCTGCCCGACTCATCCACCTATCTACCCAATACACCCCCGCCTCCCCTCTCTGCCGAGCCCTCCACTGGCTCCCCATCCCCCAGCGATCTCGCTTCAGTACCCTAACCCTGACATACAAGGCCATACACAACCTGTCCCCTCCCTACATCTCTTATCTAGTCTCCCGCTACCTCCCCTCACGCAACTTGCGCTCCTCTCAGGAACTCCTTCTCTCAAGCCCCCGCTTCTCCACCTCCCACAACCGCACACAAGACTTCTCCCGTGCTTTTGCCAGACTCTGGAACTCCCTCCCCCACCACATCAGACACTCCCTTACCCTGGGAACCTTCAAGAAAAACCTGAAGACCCACCTCTTGCTACAAGCCTACAACATACAATGAGACCCAATCCACTGCACCATCTCACCTCTCCCCCTCCTATTGACTCCCGTATGATTGATTTGTCGATTTGTCATCGTTTTCGACCACTTGTCTTTGTCTACCCTCTAACTTGTAAAGCGCCATGTATCCTAATAGCGCTATATAAATACCTAATAATAATAATAATAGTCCGTGCCTCTGCGTTGGAATGGTGCGTCAGTCACCTGAACGGGCGACTTGTTGGTCCCCTCCACGGGCGACATGGGTCTACGTTGGAATGGTGCGTTGGTCCCCCGCATGGGCAACTTGTTCTTCCTCCGCATCCATGGGACATCCTCAGGGCAATCAGCTAGTTGGATTTGGCTTGGTCGTGGTGCCCCAGGCATAGTTTGCAAGTACTTTAGTACATAGTCCATGTTTTTAGTTAATTGCAGCACCTGGTTTAAAGTCTATGGGAGAGGTGTTAACCTGCCAGGATTGTATTGCAGGCTTTGCAGACACTGGATCCCTTAACACGGTTATAGCACGATCTTTCAAGTCATTAAAGTTCACAGTTGGGTGATCCAATACCCACATATGTACCTGCTGGCGGTGGTAGTCTGACCTCAATCCCTCTGTAAACTGTTCTGCAAGCATCTTATCCTCTTCCAATACACTTCCCGGGTCTACCTGTTTTAAGGGCCAGAGTGCCCCTCGTAAACGGAGGGCATAGTCTCTGATGGTGTCTTGTGGTCTCTGTTTACACTGGTAGAATAGCATCCTCAACTCTGACAGTGTGCATTTTTCAAAAACAAGTTTTAACTTATCAAACACTTTAGCAGCAGAGTCCCTGTCAGCATCACTCCAGGACTCAACCTCCAGCTCCGCTGCACCTGTTAATTGTCCCAGCACAACGGTGGCTCGCTGCTTCTCTGTCATCGTATACATGTCCAGCATTGCACACATCTTTTGTTTAAAGGCTGCCAAGGTACCGGGTTTACTTTGCCTTCATATGTTGGTAACCATTTGGCACCCGGTATATACGGCAAGGCTATTGGCATTATTTGGGCCGCTTCTCCAGGTGCTGCGTTCCGCGCTTCCCCCCTATCAGGAAACTGTGCATCATCCGAGTCACTCATGATGGGGCCCCCCTAGTTAATCGCTGCCAACCGGTGAGATGAAACAAACTTTTCCGGTCGTCGGCGGCGCTGCAGGGGGAGTGGAGCACCTCGGGTATTTACGGAACTGGGCACTGCGCTTCATTGATCTCCGGCAGAGTGAAGGGGCAGGGCTTATCTTCCCGCTCTTTGCTACCCGCGCTGTGGCGCAGTTCAGTTTCTGAAATGGCGGCCCAGTTATACAGTTCAGAAACAGTTAATAAAGTTCAGTTCTTGGCACACAGTACCCAGTTTTACCGGGCACGGGATCCTGTTTGTGACGCCAGAATTGAGGTCTACAGGATAGGGGGTACTCGGGTACCAGGGCTGATGGCGGCTTTGATGGGGGGAATCACGGCTGGTCAGTCCCCGGTCCCGTGCCCTGGACCCTCAATGGCGGGGAATGGTGGGGGATAAGGGGATTGGTAATGTGACGCCACCTATGGTATCTGGTAATGGGTATACCAGTGCTGTAGCTGGCCGCTGAGGTGATGGTGGGTGCAGCAGAGAGTGGTACAGCTCCCCACAGGTGGAGCTTTACCTCAGGGCAGCGGAGATGGATGAGGGGAGTAGTAGATGCATCTCTGCACACAAGGCCGTGAATTGTGGCGGTTAAGCAGGCACACACACACACACACACAGTGATCGTTGTTTCGGTACCTTTTACTGGTGACAGGGTGACAGGTACAGTTCAGAGTAATAACCAGGTCCCCGGTGCAACTTGGGACTTCCACCTTAGAAAGTTATGAGGCCTCCTCTGTCTATGTGTCTGTGGTTTGGGGTAAGTCCTGCCTGAGCATGAACCCACCGCTTCTTCTCCCTCTCTGGTCTTTGCTCTAAACTGAAAATGAGGTCCCTATTCCTCTTATGGCCCCTGGTCCTGTGCTTGGTCAGTTTTAGCGTCTCTTACTTTGTTCTCCTCAGGGCTGAACTCCTCCTGAGTGTTTCAGGCTTTTGCTGTTGCACTAAATGCTGTCAGCGTCAGACTCCAGTGTCCGGGTGTACTAAAGAGCTATAGCAACTGGTTCCCTTTTCTTGATTCCCTGTTTCTTCCACTTGCCTCCGACCCTTGTCACTGGTCACTGGTCCCTGGTTCTGGGCCTGGATCCTTCCCAGCGACCAGCTCCTCACTCCTAACTCCTCCTCTGCTCACTGCAGACTCTGGGACTTACTAACTCCTCCTCTCAGGCCTGGATGTTTTCAAGGGGAACTGACTTAAGGCAGGCAGTAGGGCTCCCCCTTCAGGCCTGGGGTGGAAGGTGATGTGTGCTATGCGAACCAAGGTGTAATTCCCTCCTTGCAGCGGTGGATCCTGTGGCACTCCCCCGCAGGGGTGCCACATAGATAGTCACAAGCCATCAAATAAACAAGAACTGCTTAAATTTTTGCACCAGGAGTGACATAAGGTCACCCAAAAGCAGTGTGAAAGACTGGTGGAAAGCATGCGAAGACACATGAAAGCTGTGATTAAAAATCATGGTTATTCCACCAAATATTCATTGCTAAATTTTTACTGAGTTAAAACATTAGTATTGTTGTTTCTTAGGGATGGGCGAATACCTTACTATTCGGAATCACTATACCCGCAACGAGTAGGTTGCGGTACTCGCTACTCGTTGCGAGTATAGTGATTCCGAATACTTTTGCAGTGTATCAGTAGATACACTGCAAAAGTCCTGTAAAAGAGAGAAAAAGTGGTTAAAAAATAAAAAAATCGGATACTCCCTTAACCGACGGCTGTACCGGGACCGGCAGATGCACATCTATTCATAGAAAAGGACCTTTCCCTCTCTCAGCCAATCAGATGGCTGGGAGAGATCTGGCCAATCAGAGGCCGCCACGTCACAATCACGTAATCGCTAGCGGCCACCTGATTGGCAAGATGGAAAGGTCCTCGGTGTACCTGAGAGGACCTTTCCATCTGGCCAATCAGGTGGCCGCTAGCGATCACGTGATTGTGACGTGGAGGCCTCTGATTGGCCAGATCTCTCCCAGCCATCTGATTGGCTGAGAGAGGGAAAGGTCCTTTTCCATGAATAAACGTGCATCAGCCGGTCCCCGTACAGCCGTCGGTTAAGGTGAGTATCCGATTTTTTAATTTTTTAACCACATTTTCTCTCTTTTACAGGACTTTTGCAGTGTATCTACTGATACACTGCAAAAGTATTCGGTACTTGCTACTCCCGAGTAATCCTAATTTACTCGGCGAGTAGCGAGTACACGAATACCGCTACTATTCGGCGAGTGCCGAATAGTAGCGAGTATACTCGCCCATCTCTATTGTTTCTAAATGAATATGAACTTTTTTTTTGCATTATTTGAGGTCTGAAAGCACTGTTTCTTTTTTATTATTTTGACGATTTCTCATTTGCTGCAAATAAATACAAAATTATTAGCTTTGAATTTCGGAGACATGTTGTCAGTAGTTTATAGAATAAAAGAACAATGTACATGTTACACAAAAATATACCTGTACAGATAAAAATCAGAGAAAATGAAAATTTTGCAGTGTCTCTTAACTTTTGCCAGAGCTGTAAATATATATAAAATTTCAAGTTTTTAAAAAAAATTGTAGTCTTTTCTATATAAAAAAAAAAACCTAAACCTGTACCCTAACACTAGCCCTAGTCAAATATTTCTTTATTTAAGAACCTTTTTTTTATATTTTTCTTCATTTTTTAACATTTTTTATATATACCGTATATACTCGTGTATAAGCCGACCCCCCTACTTTTGTCCCAAAAATCTGGAAAAACTTATTGACTCGTGTATAAGCCGAGGGTGGACCCCAGCACAGGTATACAGCCCCCAGCAGTGTGGTATACAGGCCCCCCCCAGTGGTATACATACTTCCCAGTGGTAGTATACAGCAGCCCCAGTGGTAGTATATAGCAGCCCCAGTGGTAGTATACAGCAGCCCCAGTGGTAGTATATAGCAGCCCCAGTGGTAGTATACAGCAGCCCCAGTGGTAGTATACAACAGCCCCAGTGGTAGTATATAGCAGCCCCAGTGGTAGTATATAGCAGCCCCAGTGGTAGTATACAGCAGCCCCAGTGGTAGTATACAGCAGCCCCAGTGGTAGTATACAGCAGTCCCAGTGGTAGTATACAGCAGCCCCAGTGGTAGTATACAGAAGCCCCAGTGGTAGTATACAGCAGCCCCAGTGGTAGTATACAGCAGCCCAGTGGTAGTATACAGCAGCCCCAGTGGTAGTATACAGCAGCCCCAGTGGTAGTATACAGCAGGCCCCCAGGGGGTACCCAGCAGCCCCCTGGGGGTACCAGCAGCCCCCTGGGGGTACACAGCAGCCCCTAGGGGTCCCCAACCCAGGTACCAGCAGCCCCCGGGGGTACATAGCAGCCCCCTGGGGGTCCCCAGCAGCCCTCAGGGGGTCCCCAGCAGCCCCCAAATGCTGGCACTCGCCCCCCCTTGCAAGGGCCCCCCCGCTTCTCTTACCATCCCGGTCTTCTGATCAGCGCTGCTCCTCGGCGCTCCGTCCTCTCTGCTCCCGTCCTGCTACATCCGGGATCCTCGGCCGTCGCGCGATGACGTCATATGCCTGCGACGGCCGGCGATCCCGGATGCAGCAGGATGGACGGACGGAGCACCGAGGAGCACCGAGGAGCGGCGCTGATCAGAAGACCGGGATGGTAATATAACCAGCGGGGGGGGGCCCTTACAAGGGGGGGCGAGTGCCAGCATTTGGGGGCTATATGCACTGCTTCCCCCTGCCGCTGATTGACAGGGGGAAGCAGTGCATATTTAATGAGCGGCCCCACGTGATGGGGCCGCTCATACAGCAGCCCCCCCCGCCTCCTCCAGCCTCCACAGCCCCCACCACAGCCACCACACCATGGGCCCCCGTATAGACCCGTGTATAAGCCGAGGGGGAGACTTTTCAGCTCATACACGAATAAATATATCTCAAACAGTAAACACCACTTCATTTTCCGCATGTCGGAAACTAGATATCAGTGGGATATGTCAGGATTATCATAAATACCCATCGCAATGTAACTATAGAACAGAAGGAGGAAAGCGACCAAAAGGGTATATTGAATTATGTTATAACTTTATTAAGGACATACAAAATCAGGTACAAATAGGGGGAACAATTATATATCCAGCCACATATGCGGTCTTAAGTACAAAGACCAAAGTGCAGGTGCATAGAATATCTACATAAATAAACATATCATATAGAACATATATTTGATCATCCAATGAAATCCACCATAAAGTGCAAAGCTTCCCAGATGGAGAAAGATCTATATTTTCTCAGGCAATTTAATTAGCCATAGTAGCATAATACCATATAAATTATATACATTCCATGTCCCCAAAGGAAGGAAAATAATTAATACATATCACAATTGCTATATATATGTATAAATGGAGGGGAGAAATGTATAAATTAAACTATAGCTTCTGAGATCTCCACATAATAGGGAAGTACACAGGTGCACATACAGAGGTATCAAATACATGAACTATTTGTTAGGACTAGGGAACCTCTCAGTATCAATAAATATTTAATGCCAGGCATGTATATCAGTAAATGGCATCACTGGAAGGTATCCCCAGGTAGAGACAACCCAGCACGAGCAGACCGGTTCAATGTCATTACCTCATAAAGCCTGAATGCAGCCGCGCGCTCCCATGCGCATTTCGTTCTGATTAACTTCGTCAGGGGGCGAGTATATACGGTATACCGTATATTTTTTTAAAGTCCCTAAACCTGTACCTAATGCTAATTTCCATGCCCTAATGCTCAACTTCACTGTTTCAGTATATAAAACCTATTTTTATATTATTTTTATATACATTTTTTTTACTTTTATATATATAATATATATATATATTTATATATATATATATATATATATATATTATATTTTTTTTTTATAAAACAAAGTCCCTAAACCTATACATAACCCTCATTCTTGTACCCTAATGTTAACCCTAGCTAATGATTTCTAAACTAGATGCTCCCCTAACATCCTACACCTAAGTAAACCTCTTTAATGATAGATAGATAGATAGATAGATAGATAGATAGATAGATAGATAGATAGATAGATAGATAGATAGACAAATACAAATAATAATATATATATACTAGCTGTACTACCCGGCTACGCCCGGGTTAATAAATAACTGCTGTTAGGTATAACAAAATAGAATTTGAATATGTCATATTAATGACCTGTAGGAAAATAGAAGCTGAGCTGTGATTGATTGCTATCGGCAGCCTAATAAATCTCCAGCCAACAGTAAACCCTCCCCCGGCCGGGCACTATATATTACCTCACACATATCCATAAAAGACAGCTCATGTGACTGACATCTGCCTTAATTCTCTATATGGCACATGTGTTGCACATTGGCTGTTTTTAATCAGATGTTTATTTTTGGAAATTAAAGATACCAGACACATGAGGCGAGTTGTGTGAGGCAATTTGTGCACATCTGTGTCTGTCTGTGTGGTGTGTATGTCCCTGGGGTGTGTGTGTGTCCCAGTGGTATGCGTGTGTCTCTGTGGGGGGTCCCTGTGGTGTGTGTCCTTTTGGGGGGGAGGGGTGTCCCTGTGGTGTGTGTCCTTGTGGGGGGAGGGGTGTCTCTGTGGTGTGTGTCCATCCCTGTGGGGTGTGTTTGTGTGTCTGTGTCCCTGTGGTGTGTGTATGTATGTCCCTGTGGTGTGTGTGTCCCTGTGGGGTGAGTGCATGTGTCCCTATAGGGTGTATGTCTGTATGTGTCCCTGTTGGGGGGTGTCTGTGTGGTGTGTGTCTCTGTGTTGTGTGTGTCTCTTTGTGGTGTGTGTGTGTTTGGGTGCGTGGTGAGTATCCAATGTTGGGGCTCCAACTTAGCTGTTTCTCTTTGTGTGCATGTGGTGTGTATGTCCAGCCCAGGCCCTGGGGGTACTCAGATCACTCAGGCGCGGTCTGGAGGGGAAGTCACAGGTAGCGGTGCCTGAGGCCGTGGGCCCGGGGGATGCAGATGAAAAATGATTGAAAAAAAAAATAATAAAAATTCTGTCAAGTCGTGACGCCACCTGTAGGCTTCCGGTGATGGAACCGGCGCTGCTTGGGCCTCCGGGGTGATGGGCGGCAGCAAGGTGGAACCGATCCCTACAGGACGAGCGGGGTCCCTGGGGCGGTAGGCTGTAATGAGAGTAATAGGGCAGCACAGTCGTTTCTATGCAAGGTGAGAGTAGGGGAGCGCGGCCAGTGTGGTACAGATGGAAGGAGGGACACAGACACATAAAAGTCTTTTGGTACCTTTACTGGTGTTCTGTACTGGTACACTCATCCGGAGTTGAGGGAAACACTTTAGGATCTACACAGCGAGTAGGGTTGTAGGCCTCCTTGTCTCAGTTACTCTGATTGGAGTCTGGCAGGCTTGGAACCCGACCAGACCGTTGCTTCTCTCTCTCTCTCTGTGACTCTCCACACCCTGGTTGCTGTACTGAGGGCTCTCTATTGGGTTCCCATATGGATCCAGACTCACGGTCCCTGGCTCTCAATTGTTGGTGCTGCGGGCGTCCTGGAAGCTAAACCTCCTTGTGGTGCTGGATTCTCTGTGGGGCCTATTCTCTCTATCCCTGCAGCTCGGACCCAGTGACCGGAACTTTGGTGGGGTGAGTCGGTATAACTCCTCTGCCCCTTTCTTGTAGCAAGTTTCTCTCCTCTGCCTTCGACCTCTACTCTACGGGTCTACCACTGTCTCAGGTGGTTGCTGGTATGGGCCTAGCACGGCTCCAGTACCAGCTCACCTCACTCAGCTCTTCACAGTTCTGTAGTGACTGCACACTCTGCTGTTTTCCCTCCAGAACCTGTATTTATAGGGGGAATTGGCTTAAGGCAACCAGTTGGGCTCCCCCTACAGGCCTGGGGTGGAAGGTGTTGTGTGTAAGTGGATTACTCGCTGTGTGAAATCCTTCAGTGTCCCAAGGAAGTCTGTGGTGACCTGGCACAGGGTGCCACATGTATACATGTCCCCGTGTGTGGTGAATATTCCATGTCAGGGCCCCACCTTAGTGACTATATGCTGGTATATCCTGTTAGTCTTTGGTGCTGTCATTAAGCCCTTCTCACTCACAACTGTCAACTGGTAACTGTCACTTTCTCTCCATTATGTAGATAGGGCCAAAATTGTTTGGTAAATTGGAACGCGCGGGGTTAAAATTTTGCCTCACAACATATCCTATGATGCTGTTAAGGTCCAGACGTGTGACTGTGCAACATTTTGTGGCTGTAGCTGGCAGCTGTCGATTTTCCTCCAACACTTTTCCTTTCACTTTTTCCCCATTATGTAGATAGTTGTTTGGTGAACTGGAACACGCAGGGTTAAAATTTCGCCTCACAACATAGCCTATGACGCTCTTGGGGTCCGGACATGTGACTGTGCAAAATTTTGTGGCTGTAGTTGCGACAGTGTAGATGCCAATCCCGGACGTACATGCACACATTCAGCTTTATATGTTAGACTAGCTGTAGTACCCGGCTACGCCCGGGTTAATAAATAACTGCTGTTAGCTATAACAAAATAGAATTGAACATGTCATATTAATGACCTGTAAGGAAACAGAAGCTGAGCTGTGATTGGTTGCTATAGGCAGCCTGATAAATCTCCAGCCAACAGTAAACCCTCCCCCCGGCCGGGCAGTATATGTTACCTCACACATACACATAATAGACAGCTCATGTGATCTGCCTTAATTCCCTATATGGCACATGTGTTGCACATTGGATGTTTTTAATGAGATGTTTATTATTGGAAATTAAAGATAGCACACGTATGAAGCGAGTTGTGTGAGGTAATTTGTGCACATCTGTGTCTGTCTGTGTGGTGTGTGTGTCCGTGGGGTGTGTGTGAGTCCCTGTGGGGTGAGTGCATGTGTCCCTATAGGGTGTGTAGTGTGTGTGTCCCTGTGTGGTGTGTATGTCTCTGTGTTGTGTGTGTCTCTTTATGGTTTGTGTGTGTCTCTGTGGGGTGAGTTCATGTGTCCCTATAGGGTGGTTATGTGTCTATGTCCCTGTGGGGGGATCTGTGTGGTGTGTGTGCGTGTCTCTGTGTTCTGTGTGTCTCTTCGTGGTGTGTGTGTGTGTCCCTGTGGGGTGAGTGCATGTGTCGCTATAGGGTGTGTGAGTGTGTGCCCATGGGGTGTATGAGTGTGTGTCTCTGTGTTGTGTGCGTCTCTTTGTGGTGTCTGTGTGTTTGTTCGGGTGCGTTGTGAGTATCCAATGTTGGGGCTGCACCTTAGTGACTATACACTTGCTGTTACTCTTTGTGTGCGTATGGTGTGTATACATGTCCCCGTGCATTGTGAATATTCCATGTCAGGGCCCCACCTTAGTGATTATATGCTGGTATATGCTGTTAGTCTTTGGCGCGGTCATTAAGCCCCTCTCATTCACAACTGTCAACTGGTAACTGTCAATTTTTCCCCATTATGTAGATAGGGGCAAAATTGTTTGGTGAATTGGAACGCGCGGGGTTAAAATTTTGCCTCACAACATAGCCTATGATGCTGTCGGGGTCCAGACGTGTGACTGTGCAAAATTTTGTGGCTGTAGCTGGCAGCTGTCGATTTTCCTCCAATACTTTTCCTTTCACTTTTTCTCCATTATATAGATAGGGGCAAAATTGTTTGGTGAACAGGAACGCGCAGGGTTAAAATTTCACCTCAAAACATAGCCTATGACGCTCTCGGGGTCCAGACGTGTGACTGTGCAAAATTTTGTGGCTGTAGTTGCGACAGTGTAGATGCCAATCCCGGATATACACACATATATATACACACACACACACATACACACATTCAGCTTTATATATGAGACTAGATGGCGGTCCGATTCTAAAGAATCGGGTATTCTAGACCAGAGGTCCCCAACTCCAGGCCTCAAGGCCCGCCAACAGTGCAGGTTTTCAGGATCTCCTTAGTATTGCACAGGTGCTAATGTGATCATCTGCACAGGTAATGATTCCAAGCCCTGTGCAATACTAAGGAGATCCTAAAAACCTGCACTGTTGGTGGGCCTTGAGGCCAGGAGTTGGGGACCTCTGTTCTATACTATGTATGTAGTTTATTTATGAAGATTTAAGAATAATGCAAAGCGAAGCTGGGTTTAAATCCTGTGACAATATCTTTGATTGCTTGCAGGAGGGCACAGCGGGCGTGTGCGGGCAGGAGCAAGCTGTGGAAGAGCAGGCGGGTGCGGGCAGGAGGGGGCCGGGAAATAGCAGCCAGATTCGGGCAGGAGGGAGACAGGGAATCGTAGTGGGGGGTGGCAAGAGGGGGCCAGACCCCTCTGGTACTATACACACAGGCGACAGTGCTGCTGGTACAATACACACAGGTGACAGTGCTGATGCTGGTGGTAGTATACACACAGATGATAGTGCGGTTAGTACAATACACACAGAGGTGACAATGGTGCTGCAGGTACTATGCACACAGAGGTGACAATGGTGCTGCAGGTACTATACACGCAGAGGTGACAATGGTGCTGGTACAATACACACAGAGGTGACAATGGTGCTGCAGGTACTATGCACACAGAGGTGAGAATGGTGCTGCAGGTGGTATACACACAGAGGTGACAATGGTGCTGCAGGTGCTATACACACAGGTGACAATGCTGCTGGTACAATACACACAGGTGACAGTGCTGGTGGTACTATACACACAGGTGACAGTGCTGATGCTGGTGGTAGTATACACACAGATAATAGTGCGGTTAGTACAATACACACAGAGGTGACAATGGTGCTGCAGCTACTATACACACAAAGGTGACAATGGTGCTGGTACAATACACACAGAGGTGACAATGGTGCTGCAAGTGCTATACACACAGAGGTGACAATGGTGCTGCAGGTGCTATACACACAGAGGTGACAATGGTGCTGGTACTATACACACAGAGGTGACAATGGTGCTGCAGGTACTATACACACAGAGGTGACAATGGTGCTGCAGGTGCAATACACACAGAGGTGACAGTGCTGCTCTCCCCCTTGCATGCCCCGGTGCTCCCCTCTCACCTCTCCGGGCTCCAGCGGCGCGATCCAGCTCTATCCTCCTCCGCCGCCATGTCTCCGCCCCTGGAGCTGTGGATCCAATATGGCGTCCGGGAAGTCTCACGAGACTTCCCGGACGCCATCTTGGAGAAAGTATGTCGCCGCCCCTGGAGCCATGGACCCAATATGGAGTCCGGGAAGTCTCACGAGACTTCCCAGACACCATATTGGATCCAGTTCTCCAGGGGCAGCAACATGTCGGCGGCGGAGAAGATTGAGGAGAGGTGGTAAGTATAGCCAACTGTGTATGTGTGTGTGGTGTGTGTGTGGTGTGTGTGTGTGTGTGTTAGGGGCGGCCTTAAGCGTTGCGGGCGCTGGGACAAAGTGACGGATGTGACGTCACAAATCCCTCCGGTATTTATATAATAGATATATAAAAAAAGACAGATGGGAAAAGGGACAGAAAGATTGATGTTTTTTTCCATTCTTCTAACAGTAGCACAGCTCCGATATCAGGTTCACTGACGAGTGAAGTAAAATAGAGCTGTTTCATACAATTCATACATTTCATGTGATTGGATAGTAACATTTACTATCAGCTCTCATTCACAGATATGGAGAGAGCCAAAGGATGCTGTCATTGGTCCCTTGCATCTCTTCAGAAGCTTCCAAATGCCAAGATCACTCTAGATCATGGCATGTGGAGGGTTAATCAGCTCAAGTACTGCTGGCCCTTGATGTTGCTACAGGAGCACGGGCACAGTTGACAGCCCAGCTCCTGCAGTGATCGAACAGAGAATTGCTGATGTTCAGTATTTTCCTGTTTGTTTGTGCTGTGATCAGTCACTCAGACTGACTGTCCACTCACATCACACTGAGTGCAGGGACCGCTGGTTGTCAGCACAGAACTGTCACTGCGTGTTTACATGCCGCAGTGACAGTTCAAAGCCATGATGGGTATAGCTGTCACAGTGTTGGAACTGACCCCTGGTCATGTCGGCTATATCCATCAATAGTCGTTAAGCGGTTAAGTGATGCAATGTCCAAAATGGTGTCACTTGTGGGGGTTACATAGCATCCACAATCTATTTTAGCCAAATTTGTGCTCCAAATATCAATCAGCGCTTCTTCCATTCCGAGCCTTCCTGTGTAATTTCCAACCGTATATGAGTTATTAGCACATTCATGAGAAATTGCATAATAATTTTTGGAGTCAATTTTCTCCTCCTGTAAATAAATCTCTCTCTCTAATCTATCTATCATCTACTCTCTCTATATATCTATCCATCCACCATTCAGTTGAACAGCCGAAAACTTGAGTAATCTTTAAAATCATAGAAGATTTTAACATCTTAAGAAAAATTAGCAGGTCGCAGCTGCCCTAGGATTCGTGCCTCCATTGCATGTGCCACTCCTGGCACTTCGCCCCAGCTCTGTCTCTGCCCTGATGTATTGGCAAACAGGGTAATGGTATTTGGAGTTGACCAGCTGAGTAAAGTCAGCTGACATCAAGTCCAGAGGTTAATAATGCTGAGGCACCATTCAGATACCCGATATTACTAACCAAGCCAGTTAGGACACAAATAACCACACCAGTAAATATTTTATTTGAAAATTAACCCCAATATATTTCTTTCACCATTTTTTTAAAAGCTGAAAATCCATTTTTTCAAGTCTCCCATTCCACCCAACCCCCAAGAGCATTTAAAAAATAAATAGAAAAAAAACCAAACCCTAATAAATCCTGACATAGTCCCAGCATATGGTGGTCAAGATCAGTCACTACATACCCCATATGAGGGGACAGCAAGCACTGCACAGCTCCCAGCAGTGTGACAATCTGTGACTTCATCTAGGTTGTCTCAGGTTACACAGCGGGTATCACGTAGCAGGGAATCCCGCTTTGTGACCTTAGATAACCTCAGTGGTGTCAGTGCTCATAACACTAGCTGTCTCATGAGAGCAAAGATATCACGTGAGATGTAGCGGGTATAAATACAAAGAAAGAAATGTGGTGTGTAAAAGAATCGGATCACTCAGAAGATATAAAAAAAATAATACATTTTTATTTGTACTCATATAAGAAATATAAGAGACACTCAAATAAAAACAATATATATTATAATAATAAGATCTACAAACAGTTCAAGCAAGTAGGCAACTCAATAAACAAATAGTAATAGACTGATAGCAAAATCTTCAGTAGGTAGCACCTAGCAACAATAAGCATGAGCATGAAACGAATATATAGCCTAAGTAACAAAGTACCAATAGGTGCATGAAGGGTTATCCCTCTGTCCGCCACCCCCTCCCCGCTAGATAACGCAGTCTGCATGTATAATCAGAAGACCGGAAAAAACAGAAGTGGTGATGGAGGAACATCCAGTAGTGCAGTTGCCTTAAAGGAACCCCCCAGAAATATGCCTATAGCACAAAGGTTCTGGCCATTAGAAAGTTGCACATGCGCACTGGAAAAGTGTCCTATGAGCTGCTACACAAAGGTACTGGCCATTGATAAATCGCGCATTCGCACTGGGAATGTATACTGTGTGCTGTTTAACCCGTAACCACAGGGAAATTGAAAGTGAGGATTGTGGCACAATATGTATTATTTCGCTGCACTGACAATACGGTCCATAATTAGAATGGCCGTCCCATAAACTAGAAATAATACACTTTTAGACCAGTTCACTTTTGCACAATGTTTCAGTTTAACCCCAAATTGACAGTCACCAGAAGGCATAGAAAGATGTATGGGAAAGTATAACAAAATAGTACACATAGTGGGGAAATCCTCCAGATTAGGTGTGGTAAATAGATATCCATGGATAGGTGTATTATGTATAAAATAACATATACCATGTACACTGGCAATCAAAATTAGAAAATAACACACAAATTCCTCAATGTTAAGGTCATTGTGTTATCCTAAGTGAAGATATCCCAACATGAGTAGCAGTATTTTAGGCTTATTTCATAAATTGAATATATTATAAAGCACAAAATAAAGATCAACATAGGGACTTGCGGTGCCTGCGCTTAGCTTACGGTTCCCCTCCGCTGGGCGCTGCAGAGGGGACCGCATGTGTGAAGGCAGCCTTACAACCTCCTTTCCTCTGCCAGGAGATTAAAAATGGGTCGTGGCTGTGTCTCCCAGCATGACAGTAACTCAAAATAAAATCCAAGGCAAAAAAGAAGTGGCTCAAAAGAAAGCACATTAAGGTCATGGAGTGGCCTAGCCAGTCTGCAGACCTTAATCCCATAGAAAACGTATGGGGGAGCTGAAGCTCTGAGTTGCCAAGCGACAGCCTCAAAATCTTAATGATTTAAAGATGATCTGCAAAGAGGAGTGGACCAAAATTCCTCCTGATATGTGCACAAACCTCATTATCAACTGCAAAAAATGTCTGACACTTTTGCTTGCCAACAAGGGTTTTGCCACCAAGTATTAAGTCTTTTTTGCCAAAGGGATAAAATGCCTATTTCTCTCTTCAAAATGCAAATACATTTGTTATTTTCTGGATTTTATTTTTGATATTCTATCTCTCAATGTTAAAATTAACCTACCCTTAAAGGTATAAACTGTTCATGTATTTGTCAGTGGGCAAACCTCTGAAATCAGCAAGGGATCAAATAATTATTTCCTTCCCTGTATATATGAGAACCTTCTTCAACAACTTGTGGTTCCTTACATGTGTTCAGCACTCAATCTGCCTGCACTTTTTGTGCAAGACAATGCCCCCTTGTCACTCAGGAAATGGGTAAAAAAGTAAGTTCCTTGAAACAGAAAACATTGTAACAATGAAAAGACCAGCCTAAATCGATGATCTATACCCAATAGAAAACCTCTGGAAAATCCTTGGTAACAAACTTATGGTCAAGTGATGCAGGGCTGTTCTGTTTATCGGTTACCGTTGTCGATTATGACTACAATCTGTTCCTATGCTGATTGACTATATATATATATATATATATATATATATATATATATATATATATAAATATATAAATATATATATATAAGTATATAAATATATATATATATATATACTAGATGGTGGCCCGATTCTAAAGAATCGGGTAGTCTAGAATCTATATAGAGTTTATTTAGTAATAGGGGAGTGCTGTGAAATTAATTGTGTGTATACAGGCGGCTCAGTGGTTAGCAGAGTATACGGTGGCTCAGTGGTCAGCAGTGAGTGCGGTGGCTCAGTGGTTAGCATTGAGTGCGGTGGCTCAGTGGTCAGCAGTGAGTGCGGTGGCTCAGTGGTCAGCAGTGAGTGCGGTGGCTCAGTGGTCAGCAGTGAGTGCGGTGGCTCAGTGGTCAGCAGTGAGTGCGGTGGCTCAGTGGTCAGCAGTGAGTGCGGTGGCTCAGTGGTCAGCAGTGAGTGCGGTGGCTCAGTGGTCAGCAGTGAGTGCGGTGGCTCAGTGGTCAGCAGTGAGTGCGGTGGCTCAGTGGTCAGCAGTGAGTGCGGTGGCTCAGTGGTCAGCAGTGAGTGCGGTGGCTCAGTGGTCAGCAGAGAGTGCGGTGGCTCAGTGGTCAGCAGTGAGTGCAGCACAGGCTGGAGGGGGCAGAGGCTGGAGGGGGAAAGGAGGGAGGAGGCAGAGGAGGCAGAAACTGGAGGGGTTAGAGGAGGGAGGGGTCAGAGGAGGGAGGGGGCGGAGGCTGGGGGGCAGAGGAGAGCGGAGGCTGGGGGGGCAGAGGAGAGCGGAGGCTGGGGGGGCAGAGGAGAGCGGAGGCTGGGGGGGCAGAGGAGAGCGGAGGCTGGGGGGGCAGAGGAGAGCGGAGGCTGGGGGGGCAGAGGAGAGCGGAGGCTGAGGGGCAGAGGAGAGCGGAGGCTGGGGGGGCAGAGGAGAGCGGAGGCTGGGGGGGCAGAGGAGAGCGGAGGCTGGGGGGGCAGAGGAGAGCGGAGGCTGGGGGGGCAGAGGAGAGCGGAGGCTGGGGGGTCAGAGGAGAGCGGAGGCTGGGGGGCCAGAGGAGAGCGGAGGCTGGGGGGTCAGAGGAGAGCGGAGGCTGGAGGGTCAGAGGAGAGCGGAGGCCGGGGGGTCAGAGGAGAGCGGAGGCTGGGGGGGGCAGAGGAGAGCGGAGGCTGGGGGGGGCAGAGGAGAGCGGAAGCTGGGGGGGCAGAGGAGAGCGGAGGCTGGGGGGGCAGAGGATAACGGAGGCTGGAGGGCTGAACACTCACTGGGCTGTTGGCGGTCAGCGGCAAGGCTGGGGGCGGTTCCGGAGGCCGGCCCCGGAGTGCGGGCGGGGCTAGCTCCGTGATGGAGGAGAGTCACCGGGTGTGTGGAGAGAGTGGCAGGACTGGGAGCGGTGCCGGCGGAGGCCGCACACCGGAGGGTGGGCCGGTCCGGGCCGGTTCCCGCATGTTGGTGGGCGCACAGCAGGCTGTGTGCGGAGCCAGTGGCGGGATGGCGGTCCCTGATGGAGAGTGGGCGGTGAGCAGCAGGGCTGTGGGCCGGATGTGGGTGGGCGCAGACGGGGCTCTGTGCAGGGCCGGTGGCGGGATAATGGCGAGTGGTGGCGCTTTAGCGCCCACGGCGAGGCGCTGTGCCATTTTGACAGCGGCTCGCGGTGAGCGCTATGCGCTCACCGCTCGTGGGTCTGGTACTTCCGGTTCCGGTCTTTGACACAGGGCGCAGGCCATCACGGAAGTTGAGCGGATTGGCGGGAAGTGGCCTTCGGTTTTTATATATAAGATATATATATAGCAGTACGATGGTATATGGTGGTAATTAGAGCACATGTATAGCAGCACTATAGTATATGGCGGTAGATTATAGTAAATGTATAGCAGCACTATAGTATATGGCGTTACATTACAGTACATGTATAGCAGCACTATAGTATATGGTGGTACATTATAGCACATGTATAGCAGCACTATGGTATATGGCGGTACATTACAGTACATGTATAGCAGTGCTATGGTATATGGCGGTACATTACAGTAGATGTATAGCAGCACTATGGTATATGGCAGTACATTATAGCACATGTATAGCAGCACTCTGGTATATGGCAATACTGCGGTGACCGCGGTCCCCCACTCCTCCTGGCCCCCGGTCGTCCACAGTAAAAATAAAAAAATCCTCAGTGAGGATACTCACCTGTCCGGCGGCTCGCTCCGCCTCCGCCTTGTAGGTCCTACAGGCCTTTAGGACCTGTAGTTGCCTGGGCAAGCAATCAGCTGAGGAGGTGAGGGGGGGCAGGATTGTGTTGGGGGGGCAGAATGGAGCGAGTGGGGAAAGAGTATGGAGGCGGGGCAACAGGATGGAGGTGGGGCAACAGGATGGAGGCGGGGCAACAGGATGGAGGCGGGGCAACAGGATGGAGGCGGGGCAACAGGATGGAGGCGGGGGGGCAGGATGGAGGCGGGGGGCAGGATGGAGCGAGCGGGGCAGGATGGAGGCGTGGGAGCAAGAAGAGCGGGGGGCAGGATGGATTGAGCGGGGCAGGATGGAGGCGGAGGAGCAGGATGAAGCCGAAGGGGCAGGATTGAGCAGGATGGAGCGGGAGGAGCAGGATGGAGGCAGATGAGCAGAATGGAGCAAGCGGGGCAGGATGAGTAAGCGTGAGGGCAGGATGGAGGCGGGGGAGCAAGAACAGCGGGGGTGAGGATGGAGCGAGCAGGGCAGGATGGAGCGAGCGGGGCAGGATGGAGCGAGCGGGGCAGGATGGAGCGAGCGGGGCAGGATGGAGCGAGCGGGGCAGGATGGAGCGAGCGGGGCAGGATGGAGCGAGCGGGGCAGGATGGAGCGAGCGGGGCAGGATGGAGCGAGCGGGGCAGGATGGAGCGAGCGGGGCAGGAAGGTGCAAGGGGGGCAGGAAGGTGCAAGGGGGGCAGGATGGTGGGTTGCGGAGCAGGATGGAGGTGGCGGAGCAGGATGGAGGGGGCGGAGCAGGATGGAGGGGGCGGAGCAGGATGGAGGGGGCGGAGCAGGATGGAGGGGGCGGAGCAGGATGGAGGGGGCGGAGCAGGATGGAGGGGGCGGAGCAGGATGGAGGCGGCGGGGCAGGATGGAGGGGGCGGGGCAGGATGGAGGGGGCGGGGCAGGATGGAGACGGAGGGGCAGGATGGAGACGGAGGGGCAGGATGGAGACGGAGGGGCAGGATGGAGACGGAGGGGCAGGATGGAGACGGAGGGGCAGGATGGAGACGGAGGGGCAGGATGGAGACGGAGGGGCAGGATGGAGACGGAGGGGCAGGATGGAGGTGAGTGGCGCAGGATGGACAGAGCGAGGCAGGATGGAGAAGGCAGGGCAGGATGGAGGCGGCAGGGCAGGATGGAGATGGCAGGGCAGGATGGTGGTGGGGGAGGGGGGAGGATGTAGGGGGCGGGGCAGGATGTTGGCGGGGGGTGAGGATGGTGGTGGGGGTGCGGGATGGAGTCGGGGGGCAGGATGGTGTTGGGGGGCAGGATGGATAGGGGGGGCAGGATGGATAGTGGGGGCAGGATGGAGGCGCTCCTCCTGACCCCTTCCGCTCCCCGCGGCACCCGTCCCTCTGGGCCTCCAGTCTCTGCGGCCGCCCTCCCTCTGGGGCTGCACACCCCCCCCCCTTCATGGTGATAATAAAAATAAAAAAACCTCAGTGAGGATACTTACCTTGCGGTGGCTCGCTCCACCCGTCTTGTAGGTGGCAGGACAGGAGCTGTCGTTGGCTGGGAAACCGATCTGCTGGGGGTGAGTGGGCAAAGCGGGGGTCAGTGGGCAGAGTGGGGGATGAGTGGGAAGAGCAGGGGTTAGTGGGCAGAGTCATTGGGCAGAGCAGGGGTCAGTGGGCATAATCAGTAGTCAGAGCAGGGTCAGTAGGCAGAGCTGGGGTCTGTGGGCAGAGCTGGGGTCAGTGGGCATGGTCAGTAGCCAGAGGGGGGGGGGTAGGTAGGCAGAGCAGGGTCAGAGCGGGGGTGAGTGGGCAGAGTGGGGGGTGAATGGGCAGAGCATGGTCAGTGAGCAGGATTGGGGCATCAGTGGTCAGAGCAGGGTCATAGCGGGGGTCAGTGGTCAGAGCAGGGGTTAATGGGCAGAGTGATTGGGCAGAGCAGGGGTCAGTGGGCACAGTCAGTAGGCACAGCAGGGGTTAGTGGGAAAAATCAGTGGGTAGAGCAGGGGTGAGTGGGCAGAGCAGGGGTGAGTGGGCACAGTCAGTGAGCAGAGCAGGGGTCAGCGGCAGAGGCGGGGGTGGAGTGGGCAGAGCAGGGTTTAGTGGGCATAGCAAGGGTTATTGGGCACAGTCAGTGGGCAGAACAGGGGTTAGTGGGCAGAGCGGCGGTCAGTGGGCACAGTGAGTGGGCAGAGAAGGGGTCAGTGGGCATGGTGAAAGGGCAGAGCGGGGGGTGAGTGAACAGAGGGTGGTCAGTGGGCAGGCCAGGGTGAGTGGTAAAAGCAGGGGCGAGTGGGCAGAGCGGGGGTGAGTGGGCAGAGCGGGAGTAAATGAGCAGAGCAGGGTCAGTAGGCAGTGTGAGGGGTCAGTGGCCAGAGCATGGTCAGTGGGCAGTGTGAGGGGTAAGTGGGCATAGCATGTTCAGTGGGCAGTGTGAGGCGTGAGTGGGCAGTGTGAGGGGTCAGTGGGCAGTGTGAGGGGTCAGTGGGCAGAGCAGGGTCAGTGGGGTGTGTGAGGGGTCAGTGGGCAGAGCAGGGTGAGTGGGCATTGAGGGGTCAGTGGGCAGAGCATGTTCAGTGGGCAGAGGAGGGTCAGTGGGCAGTGTGAGGGGTCAGTGGGCTGAGCAGGGTGAGTGGGCAGAGCAGGGTCAGTGAGGGGTCAGTGGGCAGAGCAGGGTCAGTGTGAGGGGTCAGTGGGGGGTGAGTAGGCAGAGCAGGATGAGTGGCCAGTGTGAGGGGTCAATGGGGCGAGCAGGGTGAGTGGGCAGAGCATGGTCAGTGGGCATAATGGTGGGTGAGTGGACAGAGAGGGGGTGAGTGAGCAGAGAGGGGGTGAGTGGGCAGAATGTGGGTGAGGGGGCAGAGAGGGGGTGAGTGGGCAGAGTTTGGGGGTGAGTGGTCAGAGTGGGGGTCAGTGGTCAGAGTGGGGGTCAGTGGGCAGAGCAGGGGCAGAGTGGGGGTGAGGGGGGCAGAGGGGGTGAGTGGGCAGAGTTGGGGGGTGAGTGGGCAGAGTTGGGGGGTGAGTGGGCAGAGTTGGGGGGTGAGTGGGCAGAGTTGGGGGGTGAGTGGGCAGAGTTGGGGGGTGAGTGGGCAGAGTTGGGGGGTGAGTGGGCAGAGTTGGGGTCAGTGGTCAGAGTGGGGGTGAGTGGGCAGGGTCAGAGTGGGGGTCAATGGTCAGAGTGGGGGTGGGTGGGCAGAGCAGGGTCAGGGGCAGAGTGGGGGTCAGTGTGCAGAGTGGGGGTGAGGGGGCAAAGAGGGGGTCAGGGGGAAGAGTAGGGGGGTGAGTGGGCAGAGTTTGGGGGTGAGTGGGCAGAGTGAGGGTCAGTGGTCAGAGTGGGGGTGAGTGGGCAGAGCAGGGTCAGGGGCAGAGAGAGGGTCAGTGTGCAGAGTGGGGGTGAGGGGGCAGAGAGGGGTTCAGGGGGAAGAGTAGGGGGGTGAGTGGGCAGAGTTTGGGGGTGAGTGGGCAGAGTGGGGGCCAGTGGTCAGAGTGGGGGTCAGTGGGCAGAGCAGGGGCAGAGTGGGGGTGAGTGTGCAGAGTGGGGGTGAGGGGGGCAGAGAGGGGTTCAGGGGGAAGAGTAGGGGGGTGAGTGGGCAGAGTTTGGGGGTGAGTGGGCAGAGTGGGGGCCAGTGGTCAGAGTGGGGGTCAGTGGGCAGAGCAGTGGCAGAGTGGGGGTCAGTGTGCAGAGTGGGGGTGAGTGGGCAGGGTCAGGGGCAGAGTGGGGGTCAGTGGGCAGAGCAGGGGGTGAGGGGGGCAGAGGGGGTGAGTGGGCAGAGTTGGGGGGTGAGTGGGCAGAGTTGGGGTCAGTGGTCAGAGTGGGGGTCAGTGGTCAGAGTGGGGGTCAGTGGGCAGAGCAGGGTCAGGGGCAGAGTGGGGGTCAGTGGACAGAGAGGGGGTGAGTGAGCAGAGAGGGGGTGAGTGGGCAGAATGTGGGTGAGGGGGCAGAGAGGGGGTGAGTGGGCAGAGTTTGGGGGTGAGTGGTCAGAGTGGGGGTCAGTGGTCAGAGTGGGGGTCAGTGGGCAGAGCAGGGGCAGAGTGGGGGTGAGGGGGGCAGAGGGGGTGAGTGGGCAGAGTTGGGGGGTGAGTGGGCAGAGTTGGGGGGTGAGTGGGCAGAGTTGGGGGGTGGAGTGGGCAGAGTTGGGGGGTGAGTGGGCAGAGTTGGGGGGTGAGTGGGCAGAGTTGGGGGGTGAGTGGGCAGAGTTGGGGTCAGTGGTCAGAGTGGGGGTGAGTGGGCAGGGTCAGAGTGGGGGTCAATGGTCAGAGTGGGGGTGGGGGGCAGAGCAGGGTCAGGGGCAGAGTGGGGGTCAGTGTGCAGAGTGGGGGTGAGGGGGCAAAGGGGGGTCAGGGGGAAGAGTAGGGGGGTGAGTGGGCAGAGTTTGGGGGTGAGTGGGCAGAGTGAGGGTCAGTGGTCAGAGTGGGGGTGAGTGGGCAGAGCAGGGTCAGGGGCAGAGAGAGGGTCAGTGTGCAGAGTGGGGGTGAGGGGGCAGAGAGGGGTTCAGGGGGAAGAGTAGGGGGGTGAGTGGGCAGAGTTTGGGGGTGAGTGTGGGCAGAGTGGGGGCCAGTGGTCAGAGTGGGGGTCAGTGGGCAGAGCAGGGGCAGAGTGGGGGTGAGTGTGCAGAGTGGGGGTGAGGGGGGCAGAGAGGGGTTCAGGGGGAAGAGTAGGGGGGTGAGTGGGCAGAGTTTGGGGGTGAGTGGGCAGAGTGGGGGCCAGTGGTCAGAGTGGGGGTCAGTGGGCAGAGCCAGTGGCAGAGTGGGGGTCAGTGGCAGAGTGGGGGTGAGTGGGCAGGGTCAGGGGAGAGTGGGGGTCAGTGGGCAGGCAGGGAGGTGAGGGGTGGCAGGAGGGGGTGGAGTGGGCAGAGTGTGGGGGTGAGTGGGCAGAGTTGGGGTCAGTGGTCAGAGTGGGGGTCAAGTGGTCAGAGTGGGGGTCAGTGGGCAGAGGGGTCAGGGGCAGAGTGGGGGTCAGTGGGCAGAGTGGGGTGAGGGGGCAGAGTGGGGGTGAGGGGCAGAGTGAGGGGGGGTAGAGGGGAAGAGTAGGGGGGTGGTGGCAGAGTTTGGGTGAGTGGGCAGAGTGGGGGCAGTGGGCAGAGTGGGGGTCAGTGGGCGAGCAGGGCAGAGTGGGGGTGAGGGGGGCAGAGAGAGGGTGAGGGGGCAGAGTTGGGGGGTGAGTGGTCAGAGTGGGGGTCAGGGGCAGAGAGGGGTTGAGGGGGAAGAGTAGGGGGGTGAGTGGGCAGAGTTTGGGGGTGAGTGGGCAGAGTGGGGGCCAGTGGTCAGAGTGGGGGTCAGTGGGCAGAGCAGGGTCAGGGGCAGAGTGGGGTCAGTGGCAGAGTGGGGTGAGGGGGCAGAGTGGGGGTGAGGGGGCAGAGTGGGGGTGAGGGGGCAGAGAGGGGGTCAGGGGGAAGAGTAGGGTGGTGAGTGGGCAGAGTTTGGGGGTGAGTGGGCAGAGTGGGGGCCAGTGGTCAGAGTGGGGGTCAGTGGGCAGAGCAGGGCAGAGTGGGGGTCAGTGGGCAGAGTGGGGGTGAGGGGGCAGAGAGGGGGTCAGGGGGAAGAGTAGGGGGGTGAGTGGGCAGAGTTTGGGGGTGAGTGGGCAGAGTGGGGGCCAGTGGGCAGAGTGGGGGTGGAGAGGGGCAGAGTGGGGGTGAGGGGGGCAGAGTGGGGGTGAGGTGGCAGAGGGGGGTCAGGCGGAAGAGTAGGGGGTGAGTGGGCAGAGTTTGGGGGTGAGTGGGCAGAGTGGGGGCAGTGGTCAGAGTGGGGGTCAGTGGCAGAGCAGGGGCGAGTGGGGGTGAGGGGGGCAGAGAGGGGTGAGGGGCAGAGTTGGGGGGTGAGTGGTCAGAGTGGGGGTCAGGGGCAGAGAGGGGTTCAGGGGGAAGAGTGGGGGGTGAGTGGGCGAGTTTGGGGGTGAGTGGGCAGAGTGGGGGCAGTGGTCAGAGTGGGGGTCAGTGGGCAGAGCAGGGTCAGGGGCGGTGGGGTCAGTGGGCAGAGATGGGGGGTGAGGGGGCAGAGTGGGGGTAGGGGCATGAAGTGGGTCAGGGGTAAGGTCTAGGCTGATGAATCGTGGGCAGAGTTTGGGGTGTGTAAGTGGCAGAGTGGGGGCCAGTGGTAGAGTGGGGGTCAGTGGGCAGAGAGGGGGAGAGTGGGGGGTCAGTGGGCAGGCAGGGGGTGGGTGAGGGGGAAGTACGAGGGGGTCAGGGGGAAGAGCTATGGGGGTGCAGTGGGCAGAGTTATGGGGGGGGGTGGGCCGGATGTGGGGCCAGTGGGCAGAGTGGGGTGTGAGGGGGGCAGAGGTGGGGTGGTGGTGGGGCAGGAGGGGGTCAGGGGGAAGAGTGGGGGAGTGGCTTGGGCAGAGTTTGGGGAGTGAGTGGGCAGAGTAGGGGCCCAGTGGTCAGAGTGGGAGTCAGTGGGCCGAAGAGGAACGGCAGAGTGGGGTGATGGGGCCGCAGATGAGAGGGTGAGGCGGCGAATTGCGTCGGTTGTGATGTATCAGAGTGGGGGTCAGGGCAGAGAGGGGTTCAGGGGGAAGAGTAGGGGGGTGAGTGGGCAGAGTTTGGGGGTGAGTGGGCAGAGTGGGGGCCAGTGGTCAGAGTGGGGGTCAGTGGGCAGAGCAGGGTCAGGGGCAGAGTGGGGGTCAGTGGGCAGAGTGGGGGTGAGGGGGCAGAGTGGGGGTGAGGGGGCAGAGAGGGGGTCAGGGGGAAGAGTAGGGGGGTGAGTGGGAAGAGTTTGGGGGTGAGTGGGCAGAGTGGGGGCCAGTGGTCAGAGTGGGGGTCAGTGGGCAGAGCAGGGGCAGAGTGGGGGTCAGTGGGCAGAGTGGGGGTGAGGGGGCAGAGAGGGGGTCAGGGGGAAGAGTAGGGGGGTGAGTGGGCAGAGTTTGGGGGTGAGTGGGCAGAGTGGGGGCCAGTGGTCAGAGTGGGGGTCAGTGGGCAGAGCAGGGGCAGAGTGGGGGTGAGGGGGGGCAGAGAGGGGGGTGAGTGGTCAGAGTGGGGGTCAGGGGCAGAGTGGGGGTCAGTGGTCAGTGTGGGGGTGGGTGGTCAGAGTGGGGGTCAGGGGCAGAGTGGGGGTCAGTGGTCAGTGTGGGGGTGGGTGGTCAGAGTGGGCGTCAGGGGCAGAGTGGGGGTCAGTGGTCAGTGTGGGGGTGGGTGGTCAGAGTGGGCGTCAGGGGCAGAGTGGGGGTCAGTGTGGGGGTGGGTGGTCAGAGTGGGGGTCAGTGTGGGGGTCAGGGGCAGAGTGAGGGTCAGTGGTCAGTGTGGGGGTGGGTGGGCAGAGCGGGGGTGAGGAGATCGTGGGTCAGTGTGCAGCGCAGGGGGATGAATAGGCAGAGTAGGTGAGATCGGGACAGGACCTTTGATGACGTCACGGTCATGTGATATGTGACTCCACCCATCATCGTGACGTCATCAGAGGTCCTCAAGCCCCATGAATAGAGATCGTGGCTGGCTGGAGGGAGCTGTGGTAAGAGGCGGGGGGGTGACCGGAGAGTGGGGGGGTGACAGGAGAGTGGGGGGTGACCGGAGAGTGGAGGGCGGCTATGGTGACAGGCAGGGGGGTGATGGGGCAGCGGGGGGAAGTGTTGTGACAGGCGGGGAGCGCGGGCAGTGGAGGATGGCTATGGTGACAGGCAGGGGGGTGATGGGGCAGCGGGGCTGTGGGCCGGATGTGGGTGGACGCAGACGGGGCTCTGTGCAGGGCCGGTGGCTGGGGCTCTGTGGGTCTGGTGCTTCCGGTTCCGGTGTTTGACACAGGAGGGAGGCCATCACGGAAGCGGAAGCGGATTTTGGGCGGAAGTGGCCTTCGGGTTTTATATAATAGATATATATATATATATATAAGTAACCAACAACAGTCACAAAACTGTGGAAGAAAGGACCGAAATGAAACCAGAGCAGTGTGAGAGACTAGTGATGCCTGTGGCCGCAGATGACCTGAAGTCATTCAAAGCAAAGGCCTGTACACTTCCTACTGATTGATGACTATTATAACACAAAACTTTACAAACTCTAGTTTTGTCTTTCTCTGTGCTACAGTCATTACTGTTCTCTAATTATGATCATCACTTTTTGTGTAAAATAAAGGTTTTAAGTTGATAAACTTTGGTTATTGCGGAAAACTATATTCTAGTGGCAGGGTGTACCCCTTACACAAAAACCTTCAAATGTTGATCAATGTAGATTACATTCTGTCTGACTAAATCAAATTATCATACATTGTTCTCTAATTTTGATCGCCAGTGTACATTATCTCTATTAGACAGGCATTTATTTTGTGTTTCTAAAGTGGCACTACAAAAAAACTGTAATAAATAAAATCACTGGTTGTCTTTTTGATATGAAATTAATCCATTTAACAGTTTTGTCATTCCACTTCTTGGTTCATTTCTATTAATTTATTTCTGGCCAGGCTTGTGTTCTCACTGGTGGATCTAAACAAATGTTTGTCCATTTCCACAAGAATGTTTTGGCTAGCACCCCTACTCTATGGCTTCCATTATTGGGTGTTTTCTCCGTGCAGCCATTTATTACGCTCTCTTGCATTTTACATTCAATGCTGTTTTTTGTATGGATCCTGCGGCCTACCATGTGACCAAGTGATGAGGCTTGGTCTCATGGTGCTCTGGCAGGTTATGTAGCCTCCGTACGAGGTGAAATGACTGGGGCAGCATGGTGACGTGAGTAAACAGTGCAGGCAAAAACTCCACAAAATTGACATGCAACTTATTTTTACGGATCCACTTTTCAGCCCAAAAGCAGGTCCGTAAAAAGTGCAGCATGTAATTTCCAAATAGTGAAATGCATTGAATTGGCTGGAACAGCCAACGTCAATACGATTCACTGCATTCCCTTACACACCATACTTCTTTCCTTTTGTTTGTACTATTTATTAGGTTTGTTGAATCAGAATAGATCCCGCTTATTGTTCAAGGCATTTTTTAATGGTGCCCCTCTACTTTTTATTTATAGCCATTAGATGTAGCGGGCATATGTCGCTGGTATCTTGAGACAGCATGAGGAGCGGTGATGTCAGGGAGTGCAGTGCAGGTCAAACTTGTGGGATAGCCCCTATGTGACCCCTACACTTATTCTAATCTGAATCTTTGTGATGGCAATGCGACGCCCCACCCACTGGTCGGGACGCCACATAGGGGACTGCACCCATATAAGAGTGTGTAGTATTCCTGTGACTAGAGAATTGGGATGTTGCACAAAGGACCCTCACACAACACATCCACACACACCCTAGGGAGGACCCAGTTCCATGTGAGGAGTGACAGGGTAGAAAAGTGTGTGGGTGGGAGGAGAGTTAGGTTAGTCTGAGGAGAGCTCCGTTGGGGAGTGAGGAGTGCGGGATGGCGGAGAGGCCGTCAGGAAGGAAGGGGATCCTAAGGGCACCAGGCAGTGCGGTGCACCTGATCCGGACCCGGTACGTCCACCGACCGGAGGGATCTGTCCCAGAACAGAGGACCGGCTCTGAGCAAACGTGAGGACGTTCATCCCCGAGCCGTCAAACCAGAGGCCCGATCTTCTAGAGGAAGTTGCGGCTGAACGCCCGGCGCATCCATAAAAAGGCCCCATATAGAGTCCCAAGGACTCGGTGAGGGGTCTTGCAGAGAGGATTCGTGGAAGCTGGCTTGAGGCTCTGCGTGCAGAAGCGCTGAGGAGACAGGAGAGCGCGCAGGAAGGGACTGGACAGGAACGGTGGGCATTCCACCGAGGGTCCTGAGTAAAGCATCCTAATTCCCAGTGACTTCCCAGGCCAGGCAGACCCGAAAAGACTGTGTCATAACAGAACTGGCAATAATCTTGTACAGAGTAAAAATACTGTGTGGCGTCCTATTCTATCTCCACTTGAGCAGCCGCCGACCGCAGCAGGGAGGAGGATCAGTGACAAGGCCTGGCGTGGCTGCATCCCTGTGTGAAATCACAAACTTACACTACTGCCTTTGGGATCCCGCTCCAACTACGGGGAGCATAGCCACCCTGCTGTTCCACCATCACCCCGGAGGTCTGTCCCACAGCACCGGTAACAATACTGGAACCGTAGGTGGCATCATGAAACACTTTTATTTTATTTTTCATTGACTCAAATCCCCTTTTGTAGCGACCACCAGGGCCACGGGACCAGGCAACAGGCCCCGTGACATCCCCTGTGAACTACAATGCCCGGAACTGGGTATCCCACGGCCCAGGGGCGGGTCATCAACGCTTGTCATACTGTCAGTGCCTGCATGCCTGCTCTCATAGCATCTGGGGGATGCTTTCCATGAACATGACTGCACCATTTGGTTGTAAGACCCCGTGCCCATGTTATGTTTTTTGATGCTTCATTTGAAGGAGATTTTGAGAATCTGCATCAAAATCTACATGTCTGTCCTGAAGCCAGAAAAATCTTTGAGAGTTCAGAAGTGCTGTGCCAACGTGTTTTTTTTTCCTTGCAGATTTAGTACAGATTTTGGGGCAGATGTGGGCACAGCACGACCCACCATATGGGGAAGAGCCGCAGTTGTGTGGGAAGGGCTTGAGGATTCCTCTTACCCTGTGGCTACCTTCAGAGACTTTAGAGCATGGGTGGGCAACTCCAGTCCTCTAAGGCTGTGCACAGTGCATGTTTTCAGGATTTCCTTAGCATTGCACAGGTGGTATTTTAATCACCTGCACAAGTGATGATTGCAACATCTTGTGTAAATCCTGAAAACATGCACTGTGTACCTTGAGGACTGGGGTTGCCTAGCCCTGTTCTACAGGAGTGTGTGTAGTGTATTACATTTTCACAGCTCACACCAAAGGTCTGCGGCTTGTTATCCAGCATCTGTAGGGGAGTATCAAAGCACTTATTACTTTGCAGAAGCAATCCAGCACACAAGAAGTGAAGTGAAAAGGCATTAATAGTAGCAAATTTTTAAAAAAAGAAGCACATGTTGTTGCATAATTATGTAACATTACATTATAATGTAACTTTTCACATTTATGTTACACATTGATCATTTTAATAATAGGCACTTAGCACAGTCTATAATAAGTCTCAAAGACACACATATATAAATATACACCGTATATTAGTACGGTAAGTCCCACAAGGATCAGCAAACTCCATTAAAATGAGGTACACGCTATCAAGATAATGGGGCACAGTCCATTAAGGTACACAGTACATTGAGGGATTTGAGGTGTAGACCAAAGGCTGCAGTAGAAATAAATGCAGCTGACACGCTCCTGTCCAGGAAGCCGGCAGCCATGCTGGGTGATGCGATGCGAGACACGTGCTAGTCTCTCGCACCGCTTTTACACGTGGAACCCCGGCTTAAGGGACATACACCTGATGTATGTGGATATATGTGATATATATGTTATGTAATGTTAATTCACTTAATAGGTCAGAACAAAGTCAAGATGTAGCCACCTTAATAATATAATATAAAGTGCAGATGAAATTTAGATTTACATAATATGAATTTTCTCCAAATACATATGATAAGTATGGTGCCAACCACATTTTAGGTCAGATTTTGTCAACAGGTAAATATAGACCTCCATATACTACATGCATGTTATACTCCTCTCTACAGTGCCTACAAGTAGTCTTCAACCCCCTGCAGATTTAGCTGGTTGACACATGCGGAATTAACTTGGCATTGTGACATTTGGACTGTAGATCGGCCTGGAAGTGGGAAATGCACTGCAGCCAAAAAGATTTGTTAATTTTTTTTTTTTTTTTTTACAGCGTTAAAAGTTAATTCAGAGGGTCATTTATTATTCAACCCCTCAAACCACCAGCATTCTGTTTGGTCCCCCTAAAGTATTAAGAAGTAGTTCAGGCACAAAGAACAATGAGCTTCACATGTGTGGATTAATTATCTCTTTTGCCAGCCTTTTCTGACTATTTAAGACCCTCCCCAAACTTGTGAACAGCACTCATACATGGTCAACATGGGAAAGACAAAGGAGCATTCCAAGGCCATCAGAGACAAGATCGTGGAGGGTCACAAGGCTGGCAAGGGGTACAAAACCCTTTCCAAGGACTTGGGCCTACCTGTCTCCACTGTTGGGAGCATCATCCGGAAGTGGAAGGCTTATGGAACTACTGTTAGCCTTCCACGGCCTGGACAGCCTTTGAAAGTTTCCTCCCGTGCCGAGGCCAGGCTTGTCCGAAGAGTCAAGGCTAACCCAAGGATAACAAGGAAGGAGCTCCGGGAAGATCTCATGGCAGTGGGTCATTGGTTTCAGTCAATACCATAAGTAACGTACTCCACCGCAATGGTCTCCGTTCCAGACGAGCCCGTAAGGTACCTTTACTTTCAAAGCGTCATGTCAAGGCTCGTCTACAGTTTGCTCATGATCACTTGGAGGACTCTGAGACAGACTGGTTCAAGGTTCTATGGTCTGATGAGACCAAGATCGAGATCTTTGGTGCCAACCACACACGGGACGTTTGGAGACTGGATGGCACTGCATACGATCCCAAGAATACCATCCCTACAGTCAAGCATGGTGGTGGCAGCCTCATGCTGTGGGGCTGTTTCTCAGCCAAGGGGCCTGGCCATCTGGTCCGCATCCATGGGAAGATGGATGGCACTGCCTACCTGGAGATTTTCACAGAAGAAAAAAATAGTTGCAGGTTCTGATAGTGCTAAGGAAGGAGGTCAAGGGGAAATTGTTGTAGTAAACAGACCTTTATTAAAACATGGTCCCTCAAACTCCGCTACGCGTTTCGACGTTACCGTCTTCATCAGGTGGAATGAGGGTACTAGCACAATACAACATATATAAAGGGTTTGGTTCACTCAGATTGGTCAAACAATCTTGATCAATTAGGGTGGTAGTAATAATTAACCCTGTGGGCGTCAAACTAGAACTATTAAAAACATCACGTGGATAAAAGACCATATTTTATGCATTGAATCACTATATCTGCCCAAAATACTTAGTATATGATCACTAAAACTATTAGTTACTGACCAAAGTGGATGATCCAAAAACAAAATTGTACATAAAAAATGATAAAAAAGGACTTATATATATATTATATATATAATATATATATATACATACATGATCCTGAATATTCAATAAAAACAACTTATCATATAAACATAAACTATAAAAACTTCTAACATTTAAGTTCTTGCGATAAGGGAGATATATATATATATCATTTTTATATTTACAATGCCCAATGGGGAGAGGGGTGAGGAGGAAAAAAACTCAAATGGAGAAAATAAATGTGTCCTAAAGTTATACTGCCCGATGGGGGGAGAGATACCATATCAAAAAGAAAGTATCACGGTTACTATAACATTTTTATATTTATGATGCCCAATGGGGAGAGGGGTGAGGAAGAAAAAAAACTCAAATGAAGAAAATAAATGTGTCCTAAAGTTATACTGACCGATGGGGAGAGAGATACAATATTAAAAAGAAAGTATCATGGTTAGTATAACACCCAAGTAAGAAAAGAAAAAAAAAAAAAAAAAAAAAAAAAGGGGGGGGGGGGGGAGGGGAGATAAATGGAGTGTAGCATTTTATCTTTTTGCCACATTCTCTATGGTTAGATTGTGGCCCTCAGGGGCCAACGTACCCATTTTATAAATCCAATAGTTCTCTCTGCGAATCAAGGTACTTAATCGGTCAGCCTCATCCTCTATCACATGATCTATAACTGTAACTTCCATTAGGTTATAATCTCTTTGGTGATACATTGCATAGTGCCTTGACACACTATGTAACTGATACCCTATTTTTATATTTTGTCTATGCTTGTTCAATCTACAATGCATGGCTTGTATTGTTCTCCCTATATACTGGAGGCCACACGGGCACTCCAACATATATATCACGTATGATGACTGACAGGTGACTTTATAGTTAATGGGGAAGTCAATTTTTCACAGCCAAAGTGTTAAGAGGTTAAAACTTAACATTTAATCATAAACGTATTTAAAAAGACTAGATTGTCTACACAAATACACACGTGCTCAAGTGTCATATCACAAATTAAAAAAACCCTCTATCTATTCTAGGAGTTTGTAGATAGGTTATGGTATTTAAACTACAAGGATTATGTTACCCTCAGTTCCAATCCACCTCAACCTAGTATACGTCAGCCTACAGATGTTTCAAGGTCGTTTCACATATATCTCCTTGATTAGGCTGGCATATGTACCCCTGTATATGGGAAGTAATAAGCCCCCCCTTTATAAAGGAAGGATCTCACTGGCTTTCTTCCCCCAAATCAGGGAGTTCTCTGAGTCTCTCTTCTCCAGGAGGTCCTTCTGCTAGTGACTTACTTAAGAGGTTATCTGCCGCGACACTACTATAACATGATATATGATAGATGAATGAGTGGCACAGGAAACAGGAGGATCAATGAGTATATGAATTGCAGTAACTGCCCTAGGTTAAATATGAAAAATGGAGTTCTTAGTTTCCCATAGCGGCCGCTAGAGGGTAAGCTTGGCATCCACTTACAAGGAGCCTCCACTGCCAAGTCCTAACACTAAGCCCTAGTGAATTGGGAATGTGAATGGGTTTATATGCCCAAGGGTTGATTGGAAACAATGATAAGGTGTGTGCAGGACTCCAACAATGGTGTCCAAGTGTGGATACCAAACTAAGGGATGGGGGAAGGGGAAATAATACAGTGGGAGCTCAGTCAAAAGTATGCACTATATTAATTTAGTTATGACGGCATCACCACTAACGTAGGTGCAAGCAGAAAATAATGTACTTACTTAAGAGGTTATCTGCCGCGACACTACTATAACATGATATATGATAGATGAATGAGTGGCACAGGAAACAGGAGGATCAATGAGTATATGAATTGCAGTAACTGCCCTAGGTTAAATATGAAAAATGGAGTTCTTAGTTTCCCATAGCGGCCGCTAGAGGGTAAGCTTGGCATCCACTTACAAGGAGCCTCCACTGCCAAGTCCTAACACTAAGCCCTAGTGAATTGGGAATGTGAATGGGTTTATATGCCCAAGGGTTGATTGGAAACAATGATAAGGTGTGTGCAGGACTCCAACAATGGTGTCCAAGTGTGGATACCAAACTAAGGGATGGGGGAAGGGGAAATAATACAGTGGGAGCTCAGTCAAAAGTATGCACTATATTAATTTAGTTATGACGGCATCACCACTAACGTAGGTGCAAGCAGAAAATAATGTACTTAAGAGGTTATCTGCCGCGACACTACTATAACATGATATATGATAGATGAATGAGTGGCACAGGAAACAGGAGGATCAATGAGTATATGAATTGCAGTAACTGCCCTAGGTTAAATATGAAAAATGGAGTTCTTAGTTTCCCATAGCGGCCGCTAGAGGGTAAGCTTGGCATCCACTTACAAGGAGCCTCCACTGCCAAGTCCTAACACTAAGCCCTAGTGAATTGGGAATGTGAATGGGTTTATATGCCCAAGGGTTGATTGGAAACAATGATAAGGTGTGTGCAGGACTCCAACAATGGTGTCCAAGTGTGGATACCAAACTAAGGGATGGGGGAAGGGGAAATAATACAGTGGGAGCTCAGTCAAAAGTATGCACTATATTAATTTAGTTATGACGGCATCACCACTAACGTAGGTGCAAGCAGAAAATAATGTACTTACTTAAGAGGTTATCTGCCGCGACACTACTATAACATGATATATGATAGATGAATGAGTGGCACAGGAAACAGGAGGATCAATGAGTATATGAATTGCAGTAACTGCCCTAGGTTAAATATGAAAAATGGAGTTCTTAGTTTCCCATAGCGGCCGCTAGAGGGTAAGCTTGGCATCCACTTACAAGGAGCCTCCACTGCCAAGTCCTAACACTAAGCCCTAGTGAATTGGGAATGTGAATGGGTTTATATGCCCAAGGGTTGATTGGAAACAATGATAAGGTGTGTGCAGGACTCCAACAATGGTGTCCAAGTGTGGATACCATTGTTGGAGTCCTGCACACACCTTATCATTGTTTCCAATCAACCCTTGGGCATATAAACCCATTCACATTCCCAATTCACTAGGGCTTAGTGTTAGGACTTGGCAGTGGAGGCTCCTTGTAAGTGGATGCCAAGCTTACCCTCTAGCGGCACGCTATGGGAAACTAAGAACTCCATTTTTCATATTTAACCTAGGGCAGTTACTGCAATTCATATACTCATTGATCCTCCTGTTTCCTGTGCCACTCATTCATCTATCTATATCATGTTATAGTAGTGTCGCGGCAGATAACCTCTTAAGTAAGTACATTATTTTCTGCTTGCACCTACGTTAGTGGTGATGCCGTCATAACTAAATTAATATAGTGCATACTTTTGACTGAGCTCCCACTGTATTATTTCCCCTTCCCCCATCCCTTAGTTTGGTATCCACACTTGGACACCATTGTTGGAGTCCTGCACACACCTTATCATTGTTTCCAATCAACCCTTGGGCATATAAACCCATTCACATTCCCAATTCACTAGGGCTTAGTGTTAGGACTTGGCAGTGGAGGCTCCTTGTAAGTGGATGCCAAGCTTACCCTCTAGCGGCCGCTATGGGAAACTAAGAACTCCATTTTTCATATTTAACCTAGGGCAGTTACTGCAATTCATATACTCATTGATCCTCCTGTTTCCTGTGCCACTCATTCATCTATCATATATCATGTTATAGTAGTGTCGCGGCAGATAACCTCTTAAGTAAGTACATTATTTTCTGCTTGCTTCTGCTAGTGACTGCCTGGTACTGGACTCTGTGTCTTTCTTATATTACCACCATGCTCCACTCCCGACGCGTTTCGGATCTAATGTCCTCATCAGGGGATATGTGGCTTGGTTCTCTGTGGGGTCCTACTCATAGGTCCCCCCTTATGATGGTATGTGTCCTTGTAAATGGGACATCAGATGTTAGTTTCATTGTATATGGCGCAAGGTGCATAGCACCGATAGCTACATGTATAGTCACAGCCCCCCGGGTGCTATTGCCCCCTGGGTACTTACCCAGCATAGTCCAGTGGCCTGTATGTTGGAGCACACCGCCTCGGCCGCTTTGCCGCTCTTTATGACCGTGTTTCTCCGGTCACGTGGTGTGCTCCGCCCCCAGAAGTGACGTTCGCGTCATCCCGCGACGTCACATCCGGTCCGGCGATCTTGTGGAACGCACTCATGCGTTCCACGCCTCCCTCCTAGCTCCCTTTTGGTGGTGGGAGTAAACTAGGGCTGATCCGTTACTCCCACTTGGAGTGAGGTCATTATAGGGGGCAGGTACTCAATTGGAGATACTGCCTTCCGCACTTTTGGAGATTCTCTGAGGATACAGATATCTCCTATTTATCCAAAACAGTCTACAAATGGTGGCTTCAGATCAGTTATAACACCTCTTTGCACATTAGAACAATGTTATGTCGTTATGGCATATTTTTAGATTTCTCTCACTAGATCGATTCTGTCATGATGTTAATAGGCATAATTAAGGTTAAACCTTTAGGGGAAGATCATACTCAAGGTCCCTGTGAGTTACAGACTGGTTACTTTTAGAATGGAGTTGTGATATGTATTAGGCATGTGGGGTCTTATCTTCTTCTGGGCGATATCTCTTGCCCTTGGACCGTGGGTGAGAGGATTGAGGGGGGGGGGGGGTTTGGTGAAAGCTAGAGGGGGTAGAGAACTATGTATAGTATTATTAGGGTTTATTCCTCACATTACCAGATTCACAGCGGACAGATTTAGAGAAGGGATAGTAACAATAGTGGTTTTGTGCTTCTATGCCTCCCTATTCTCATCCATCTGTCCCTGCCTACTTGCGGAGGTTGGCACCCTATACACTTCCCTCCCCGCCCGTGGCGCCCCCGCTCCTCGACGGCTCTCCCTCCTACCCTTACCCTATACTAAGGTACCCCGATGAAAGGAGAATAGGAAAGAGCCTCATTCATCCCTTTTGGAGCCACTGTTTCCAGGGTATAGATCCAGAACACCTCTTTCCTAAGGATCTTGTTATCCCAATCCCCTTCCCGTATCGGTGGTGGGATATGGTCAATACCTATGAATGTCAGACAGTTTTCATCCCCTCCATGGAAAGCATTGATATGTCGGGCCACCGGTTTGTCTCGCTTATTGCGGATATCACTCCGGTGTTCCCCGATCCTTTTCCGGAATTCTCTGATTGTTTTCCCCACATATTCAAGGTTGCACGGACATTTGGCTTTGTAGATTATACCTTTTGTCCCGCAATTTATGAATGACCTGATATCATAAGTTTGGTGGGTGACGTTACTCTCAAATGATTTTGTTGTTATAACCTGATTACAGCTTATACAATGCCCACATTTGAAGCTCCCTTTCAGATTGTTTCTTATCCAGTTCTTATCTTTAGTCATTAGGTGGCTATGAACCAGTCTGTCTCTCAAGGACCTCGGTTTTCTATATGTGATGTTAGGGCCCATTGTTAGAAATGGACTCAATTCTGCGTCCATTTGTAAGATTGGCCAATGTTTGGTCATGATTTTTCTGATATGATCTGCCCCACTTGAGTAAGTGGTAATCATGCGTATTTTTTCGGTCTCCTCCTCCCTATTTTTCTCTTTTGGTATAAGGAGTTTTGTCCTTTCCATACCCTTGACCTCCTTCCATGCCTTTTTTATCACATTTTTGGGATACCCCCTTTCTTTCAGACGTTCCTTTAGATCATCTGCTTGTATTTGGAACTTCTCCTCTGATGAGCAGTTCCTCCTCATCCTGATCATCTGACTTTTTTGGTATCCCTTTCTTGTGACTGTTAGGATGTCCACTCTCCCATCTCAATAAAGAGTTAGTGGCAGTCTGCTTCCGATAAGTACTCGTTTGTATCCTTCCCATACAATCCCTTTCAATTAGGACATCTAGGAAGGGGAGTCTTTCCCTGTGAGTCTCGAAAGTAAACCTAAGGCCAAGATCGTTCTTATTCAGGCATTCTACTAACTCCTTGAAGCTAGCCTCTGACCCCCTCCAAATGACAAAGACATCGTCAATGAATCTTGTCCATAAAATCATCCTTTCCATGTCAATTGGGGTATTCTCACCAAACACAACGGTTTCCTCCCACCAGCCCAGGAGCAAGTTTGCATATCAGGGGGCCATTGAATTCCCCATCGCTGTGCCCCTGAGCTGGTGGGAGTACTTTCCGTTGAATGTGAACACATTCTTGGTCAGACAAAACTTCAGTAGTTTCATGACAAAATTATTGTGTTTATCAAATTGTCTCCCTCTACTCCTCAGATAGTATCTTACAGCCTCCAATCCCTTTTCATGTGGTATTGATGAGTAGAGTGCCTCCACATCAATGCTGCATAGCAGCATATCATCCTCCAATACCACATCCTCGATCCTCTTCAGGAGATCGGTGGTGTCTCTAAGATAAGAGTTCAGGGTGATCACAAATGGTCTTAGGATTTTGTCAATGTAGACGCCTAAATTTTGTGTTAAACTGCCTATACCCGATACTATTGGTCTCCCTTTTAGATGGTTAGTACCCTTATGAATTTTCGGGAGACAGTAAAACGTTGCCATTACTGGATGATCTGGCATTAGAAAGTCAAACTCCTTTTTGTCAATCACATTTTCAGATAAACCTCTATCCAAAAGACATTTTAAATCTCTCTTAAAGTCCTTCATTGGACTACAGCTGAGTGTTTCATAGTTCCCTTCTTCCCCAAGGATTGCATTGCACATTTCAATGTATCTATCTGTGTCCATTACAACCATGTTGCCGCCTTTGTCCGACGGTTTGATTGTAATGGACTGATCTCTTTCAAGATTACATATATATGTCATCTCCTTCTTATTGAGATTGTGTTTATCACTCCTAAGGTTGCCCAGACCCTTGATCTCTTCCGAGACCAAATTGACGAATACGTCAACTGCGCTCACATCCCCTGTTGGTGGTGGCATTCGTGAGCTTTTGTTTTTGAGGTCTGTAAAGGGTCCCTCACCCGTTTGTGTGTGGTCGTTGTCTCCTAGGTGGAAAAGGGCTCTGATGTCTTCTAAGAGGTCATCAGGGACCCCCAGTTCTCTGCTGGTTTTTTTGTCCTCTTTGATGAAATGTTTCTTCCATCTCAACCTCCTCGCAAAGAGGTTGAGATCCTTGACAGTTTCAAAAACATTGAGATCGGTGGTAGGAACAAATGATAGTCCCTTACTCAAAACCCCCATCTCAATATTCGTCAAGTTTCTAGAGGACAAATTTACCACCTGCAGCGTTTTTATATTGCTGGGGTTTGTAGAGGTGTTGTCGGTCCTGGGCGGTTTCTTAGTGTGTACTTTGGGTCTAAAAAACCGGACCCTGGTCCTGGTCTCGGGTTGTTGTTGGGCTGATTACGGTTTTCACCCCTTCCTCTGCCTTTCCCTTTCTTTTTATTTTTACCAGTTTTCCCGGCTCCTCTACCCTCCGCCTCTGATGTACCTGTCCCCGTGGAATAGTCCTCTGGTTCCGTGTCTAGATGGCCACTTGGTGCCCCTTTAGGTGTATACACATATGCCCTATTATTCTTGAAATCTTGCAGATCTCTCAGTTAGAATTTATGCTTCCTTTCCTTCAGATGATACTGAAATTTCTCTAGGGTACCTTGTAGGGCAGTCTCTTTAGCAGAGAAATCTGCTTCCCCTGAAAATTTCTTAGTGATTTCTTTCTGTTCTTTGAGACTATCGTCCAGTTTACCCAACTGTTTCTTTTCTTCCTCTAGCAATAATCTCATCAGTCTAATAGAGCTAGCTGTCGCTTCTTTTTCCCATCTAGTGGCCAAGTCAGGGTTCTTATATCTATACCCGGTGTGAGTGTTATTCTCAGGTACCTGGGGACTATCCCTTCCCTTATGTAACTCTCCAAGGATTGTACCTCCCACCAGGAAATTATTCTGTCTTTATAGACTTTAGTTAACTCTTTAAATGCTCCTGTTAAGTGGAGTACTTTTTTTGGGCAAATTCTTTCTCTGAGAAGACCTCTTTTGCCTCTGCAAACCATTGTTCAGTATCGAAGTCTCCTGACAAGAAACCCGCCATTCAGGCTGTTTTATTAGTTATGTTATTCAGCAGGATATATGTTCTCCCTCACAGGGGGTTACACTCTCTCCTTTGGGAAAGTGGGTTTAGTCAATTTTTCACAGCCAAAGTGTTAAGAGGTTAAAACTTAACATTTAATCATAAACGTATTTAAAAAGACTAGATTGTCTACACAAATACACACGTGCTCAAGTGTCATATCACAAATTAAAAAACCCCTCTATCTATTCTAGGAGTTTGTAGATAGGTTATGGTATTTAAACTACAAGGATTATGTTACCCTCAGTTCCAATCCACCGCAACCTAGTATTCGTCAGTCAGCCTACAGATGTTTCAAGGTCGTTTCACATATATCTCCTTGATTAGGCTGGCATATGTACCCCTGTATATGGGAAGTAATAAGCCCCCCTTTATAAAGGAAGGATCTCACCGGCTTTCTTCCCCCAAATCAGGGAGTTCTCTGAGTCTCTCTTCTCCAGGAGGTCCTTCTGCTAGTGACTGCCTGGTACTGGACTCTCAGTGTCTTTCTTATATTACCACCATGCTCCACTCCCGACGCGTTTCGGATCTAATGTCCTCATCAGGGGATATGTGGCTTGGTTCTCTGTGGGGTCCTACTCATAGGTCCCCCCCTTATGATGGTATGTGACACATCTGTAGGCTGACATATCTGTAGGCTGACCATACTCCACTTAGATCTTTGTGGCATGTTTCCCTTACTACTATCAACAGTGATTTTGTTAACACATGATTCTTGAGAGAGGTCTCTAGTGCGACGATAAGCATCCTCTAAAAGTTTTTTAGGGTATCCCTTATCAGCAAACCGTTTTTTGAGGATCATTGATTCCTCATAGAAATCCTTATCCCTAGTACAGTTTTTTCTCACCCTCCAGTACTGTCCGTAGGGAACACTTGTGACCCATGTGGGGAGGTGTCCACTATCGAACCTCAGGAAACTATTTACGTCTACTGGTTTAAAATAGGTCGATGTGGACACCCTCCCCTGGTCATCAAGTTGCACAAGCAGATCCAAATACTGGAGGGTGGTTGGGGAGATACTTACGGTGAAGGAGAGACCCCAGTTGTTCTGGTTCAAATAAAGAGCAAATTCAGAGGCTTCACTCTCGCTTCCTGACCATAAAAATATTAAATCGTCTATATACCGACGGTAATAGACAATTGACGACTGGAACCTTTGGGACTGTGCAATGAGAACTGATTCAAAAGCACCCATATACAAATTAGCGTAACTGGGTGCGAACCTAGTCCCCATTGCGCAGCCCCTACGTTGTCTATAAATATTCCCCTCGAATGAGAATACATTATTATCAAGAATAAAACTTATTGAAGACAACAAAAAATCACGCTGCTCCTGAACCATAGTTGGATCTGTCGAAAGATATTGATTTATGGCATTCATCCCTTGTTGGTGTGGTATGTTGCTATACAATGCAGCGACATCCATTGTCAGCAACAACCGGCCTTTTTCTGGGGGAAATCCTCTAAGTTCTTGGATTAGTTGAGTAGAATCTTTCAAATGAGAGGGCAATTGGAGTACATACTTCTGTAAGAACAGGTCAACATAATGGGATAAATTACTGGTTATAGATGTTACACCAGATATAATGGGACGGCCAGGGGGATTTACTGCATCTTTATGGATTTTAGGGAGAAAATAAAAAAAGGGGAGCTTATATTGTGGTATATTTAGAAAATTATTTTCTTTTTTGTTCAGAATCCCTTTACTGTGTGCTGTTTTTATGAGCTCGTTATATCTAAGAAATATCATGATGGAGGGATCTTGTTCAAGCTTTTCGTAATATTCGCTATCCCCCAATATCCTGCACCCCTCCCCTTTATACCAATCCCTGTTCATAATAACGATGCCCCCCCTTTATCTGCATTTTTTATGATAATATTTTTGTTATTATGTAATGATAGAATAGCCAGCCTCTCACCATAGCTCAAATTGTCTTTACTCCTCGGATATTGTAAAGTTCGTAATTCTTTAAGGACTAGTTGCTGAAAGGTTTCTATATGTGCCCCTTTATGATGTAAGGGATAAAATTTATTATACTGGCTCCTAACGTCCATGTGTATATATTCACTATTGATATTGTTATCCTCCTGATCATTCTTATTTTGATGTTTAAAAGGTGACTCATCCTCATTTGGATTTTTGTTGTTTTTGCTCCTCTCCTCTAAGAGGAAATGGCGCTGTATAGTCCATTTTCTAAAAAAATCATTCAGATCAAACCCTTTATATATGTTGTATTGTGCTAGTACCCTCATTCCACCTGATGAAGACGGTAATGTCGAAACGCGTAGCGGAGTTTGAGGGACCGTGTTTTTAATAAAGGTCTGTTTACTACAACAATTTCCCCTTGACCTCCTTCCTTAGCGCTATCAGAACCGCAACTATTTTTTTCTTCTGTGCACTTCTCTCCCTTCTGAGGGACCGTGCGGTTCAGCAGCTTTGGAAGAGAGGCATCGTTTATTAAAGAACCAGTTTATCCAAGTCTGGAGGACTACTAGGACCTATCTGACGTCACCGCCTCGGATCACGTGACCGGTGGAAGTGACGCTGCTCTCTCCCTGGCATGAGGATTATCTCGGGGACACCCTGCTGGCATTGCTCCACAGGAGGCTGTTACTGGAGTTGTACCCAGCCAGTACAACTCCACAAGGTGAGTGGAAACCCGCTCTCCCTGCAATACGGTTTACCCTGAGGTGCTTCACATTTGCGCTCCTTCTCTTTTCTCTTACCTGGAGATTTTGGCCAAGAACCTCCGCTCCTCCATCAAGGATGTTAAGATGGGTCGTAATTTCATCTTCCAGCAAGACAACGACCCAAAGCACACAGCCAAGAAAACCAAAGCCTGGTTCAAGAGGGAAAAAATCAAGGTGATGGAGTGGCCTAGTCAGTCTCCTGACCTTAACCCCAAATTGAAAACTTGTGGAAGGAGCTCAAGATTAAAGTCCACATGAGACACCAAAAGAACCTAGATAACTTGGAGAAGATCTGCATGGAGGAGTGGGCCAAGATAACTCCAGAGACCTTTGCCGGCCTGATCAGGTCTTATAAAAGACGATTATTAGCTTTAATTGCAAACAAGGGTTATTCCACAAAATATTAAACCTAGGGGTTGAATAATAATTGACCCACACTTTTATGTTTAAAATTTATTAAAATTCAACTGAGCAACATAACTTTTTGGTTTGTAAGATTTATGCTTCTGTTAATAAATCCTACTCTCGTTTGCAGTTTGAAGGCTCTAACTTATTTGCATCTTATCAAACCACCGAAATCTGCAGGGGGTTGAAGACTACTTGTAGGCACTGTATAGTATAATGCACCCCCATAGTCCTCCATATACCATAATAGACTCCACATAGTCAACAATATAATAGAATGCATCCCCTATAGTCTTCCATATAATATAGTGTTCCCATAGTCATCCATATTGTATAATACACACCCATAGTCCTCCATATGATAAAAAGCATGCCTTGGTCCTAAATATATTATAACTAGATGGTGGCCTGATTCTAACGCATCGGGTATTCTGGAATATGTGGGTGTGCGGCGGTGCGGATGTATGGCGGTGCAGCGGTGCGGGTGTGCCGCGGTGGCCCTCCTCAGTTCTCACCCGCTACAGGCTTCTGTCCAGCCGCCTCTCACCCTAGCATGTCTTATTCTTCTTCCTCCAGCATAGACGTCAGCAATTCCAAGGCCTCATAGGGCGGAGTTAACAGGGGGCGTGATAGTAGGCATAACCACGTGCATAGCCCTGATGTGGTGGGTGTGCCCTTGTTCATGACCATTACAACGCTTCCTTTGGTAGCTCCACCCCCACCCCCGCGGCCTTTGAATTTCTGGAGTCTATGCCATGAAAAGAAGAAGAAGAATGGCGGGGTGAGCGGCAAGCAGATGGAGCATGGAGCGGCGGCCGGGAGGGAGTGTGGATCGGGTGAGCAGCGGGCAGGAGACCGAGCGGAGGGGGGCCGGGAGACCAGACTGTGCCTGTTTCGCTGTAATGGAAATCCCGCATTGCTGATTGTTCGCGGCTAGCTGGGTGCAACCAATCAGCGACGGGGGTTTTGCGTTAGAGAGACAGTGTGACGTGAGTGCAAGGTGAGTGTGGGGCTAAGTGTGTCGTGACTGCAGGGTAAGTGCGAGTGGTGGGTGAGTGTACGGTGTGTAGGTGTAAGTGGTCTGCAGTACCTGGCTCCTGGTGCTGTGTGCGTTTAGCTTAAGGACCTCTGGTGATGTCACAGTCATGTGTCCTTGCTCCGGCCATGATTGTGACATCAGAGGTCCTGTAAGTATAGAGCCCCGTCACACATAACGACGCACCAGCGATACCGATAACGATACGACCTGGCCGGGATCGCTGGTGTGTCGTTTTTACATCACTGTTCATTTCAAATAGCGGGATGGGAAAGCCGACAGTGAAGTCAGCTTTCCCGCCCGCTATGTGAGTGTAGCGCTGTCGTCTCTGTCACATAGCTGATGCGTTGCCAGTGCGTTTTTTGTAAAATAAAATATTTGCCGGTACGAATTTCTGATTAATTTCCCCTAAGCACAGGGCTGCAGCAAGGCTCTCAGCCGTCTGAGCCTAGGTGAGGACCGGGGTGGGGGGTGCTGTCGGCGGCTGCGGGAAGGGGAGGTTGCTGTCGGCGGCTGCTGGCGGGGGGGTGCTGTTGGTAGCCACCGCTGGTGATTTTACCTTATGCAGCCGGCGCACGTCACACAGGAAGTGCATGGTGTATGCACCGCCCCTTTTACTCTGCCGCTCCCCCTAAAGGCTCATATTGACCATTGGACTGTGCAACTCTTCCTATGCATGGCACACGTCCCCTATGCGTGGCACACGTCCCCTATGCATGGCACACGTCCCTATGCAGGGCACGCGTCCCCTACGTGTGGCAAACGTCCCCTATTCTGGGCACACGTCCCTTATGCGTGGCACACGTCCCCTATGCAGGGCACACATCCCCTATACGTGGCACACATCCCCTATGCGTGGCACACGTCCCCTATGCATGGCACACGTCTCCTATGCGTGGCACACGTCCCCTATGCATGGCACATGTTCCCTATGCGTGGCACACGTCCCTTATGCAGGGCACACGTCCCCGTGTATTTGAAATACAGCGGCAACAAATCAAATGAGCAGCATTCAAACCACGCGCCGCTCCTCTGATTGGCCACCGCGTTTAGCGCTGACCAATCAGAAGAGCGGCATTCAAACCACATGTCAAGCCACACTAATTCACTGATTCAGAAGAGTACTGCGGCTTGGCGCGCAGTTTGAATGCCGGGAAGGGCACCACCGCTGTGAGCAGCCGGGAGATGACCGGAGCTCAGCCGCGGCTACTGCTGCACAGAGGTCAGCGGCTCGCCAGCCGGGAAATGACCGGCTGATGCCAGTCATCTCTCGGCTGGCGAGCCGTGGACCTCTGTGCCACTGAGTACAGTGTATTCGAAATATGGCGCCATGGCGTGCGCCGCTATCCTGATTGGTCAGCGCTGAACGCGGCGACCAATCAAAGGAGCGGCATTCAAACCACACGCCGCTCCTCTGATTGGCTGCCGCGTTCAGCTCTGACAATCAGAATAGCGGCGCATGCCATGGTGCCATATTTGAAATACACTGTACTCAGTGTATGTGAAATATGGCGCTCGCCGCTATTCTGATTGGTCAGCGCTGAATGTGGCGACCAATCAGAGGAGCGGCATTCAGACTGTGCGCCAAGCCCCGCTACGTCACTGATTCAGAAGAGTACTGCGGCTTGGCGCGTGGTTTGAATGCCCGAAGGGCACCACCCGGCTGGCTCACCGCTATCCGGAGCTCAGCCGCGGCTATTGCTGCACAGAGGTTAGCGGCTCGCGAGCCAGGAGATGACCGGCTGGCTCGCGCGCGCTGCGGCCACTTTCGGTTGGACCCGTGTATCCCAGCGACAACGGCGCTAAAGCGCCGCTGTCGCCGGGCTGCAGATTGGCGCTAAATATAAACTTTGAAATTGCGTGCCTATTTGCATAGTCTGCGCTCATTGGTGGCCACCTCCGGCGGCCACCAATGAGCAGCCTCTGTCTGGCTCGCGATTTCTGTGACAGACAGACAACATTAGACGATTATATAGTAGATTCACTCTTCAAAGTCCTACATACCCATATAATGCACCCTTCCTAGTTCTCCATGTAGCATACTGCACTCCCTCATAGTCCTTCATATAGTGTAATGCACCATATAGTCTGCCAAATAGTCGACTGCATCATGTAGTCCTCCATCTTTTATAATGCACCCTCTGTAGTCCTCCATATTGTATAATGCACCCCCCATAGTCCTCCATATAGTATAATGCATCCCATAGTAGTCCTTGTTTTAAAAAACACCCCCATAGTCCTTCATATAGTTTAATGCACCCCCTATAATACTCAATAAAGTATAATTCACACTATAGTCCTCCATATATTATAATGCACCCCCATAGTACTGCATATAATATAATTCACTTCATAGTATTCATATATAAATAGTCTTCCATGTATAATAATGCAACCCCATAGTCCTCTATGTATTATAATTCACCATATAGTCTTTCATATAGTACAATCCACCCCCATAGTCCTCCACTTATTCTAATGCACCTCTATAGTCTTCTAACTACAATGAAGTATATCAGTAAAGTTTTGTCAAAGCCAAATACCAGGAAGTAAGAAAATACTGTATATACTCGTGTATAAGCCGACCAGTGTATAAGCCGACCCCCCCTACTTTTGCCCCCAAAACCTGGGAAAACCTATTGACTCGTGTATAAGCCGAGGGTGGACCCCAGCACAGGTATACAGCCCCCAGCAGTGTGGTATACAGCAGCCTCCCCAGTTGTAGTATACAGCAGCAGCCCCAGTGGTATATACAGCAGCAGCCCCAGTGGTAGTATACAGCAGCCCCAGAAGTATATACAGCAGCCCCAGTGGTAGTATACAGCAGCAGCCCCAGTGGTATATACAGCAGCAGCCCCAGTGGTATATACAGCAGCCTCCCAGAGGTATACAGCAGCCTCCCAGTGGTATATACAGCAGCAGCCCCAGTGGTAGTATACAGCAGCCCCAGAGGTATATACAGCAGCCCCAGTGGTAGTATACAGCAGCAGTCTTCCAGCTTCCTCCTCTGGCGCACAGACAATGACGTCATTGCCTGCGCCCACCGGAGGAAGCCGGAAGAAGCCGGATGAAGCGGGAGGAGCGCGATGGCGGCGGCGGGACAGTGGCAGCGGGACAGCGGCAGGGATAAGTAGAATAATCTATTTCTTTACAGGCTGGCTGCACAAGGGGGGGCCCTGTATACTGATGGGGGCGGGCGGCCTGTATACTGTATACATTGTATACAGTATACAGTGACTCGCGTATAAGCCGAGGAGGGGACTTTTCAGCCCAATTTTTGGGCTGAAAAACTCGGCTTATACGCGAGTATATACGGTAAATCAGCTTTATTTACAGCACAACACACCAAAAAGCCACAAACATATGATAAAAACGAATGTAAATGAAGTGCAGTGAAAAAACCCCGCAAATTACCTACTGTAATTTACATAATAGTTGCAGAAATGCTGCAAAAATTCTAAAGTATCAAAAACTCATCAAAGGCTCAACGTGGGAACATAGACTTATAACTATGAATAAATGAACATGAATAGGAAAATCATTCGGTAGTCTGGTCACGTGAATCAGAAAAATATCATTTTGCGTATGAATATGTTATATGCACAATATATGTGTATTTTATATATGATTGTGTACATTTTTGTATTTTGTAACTGCATTTGTAATGTGTAAATGCAGGCGTGATGTATTGTTTTCAATCTATTATATAATTGCCGTAGCGACTTCCGTCGGAGCGGCGCTGCTTCCGGTCGCTTAGTTAGCGAGTCCGAGCTGCTTCTCCTGGACTCTGTCCTTGGCCGCGTAGCGGCCAAGGCGACTCACGAAGCAATGCCCGCAAAGCGGGCATTGCGAGTCGTTGCAGCCTAGCGAAGCAATGCCCGCGAAGCGGGCATTGCGAGTCGCTACACCGCTAACCAAGCCACCGAAGCCCATACTCCTGTAGTGTACACCGCTATAGTATACTACAGTCCCATGACCATAAGCGCCATGGGACTGTAGTATACCATCGCGCTGTACACTACAGACCCCTGCCGCTCTAAGTCACTACGCGTACACTAACCAAGCCACACAACCCAAGCCCCTACCCACTGCCGCCCTAACCCCTAAGCCACTACCCCGACGCCGAAGCCCCTACCCCCTGCCGCACTACCCCGCCGCACCCACTACCCTCTGCCGCAAGCCCCTACCCCTGCCGCCGTAACCCACTACCCGCATCCGCAATAAACCCCTGCCGCCGCAAGCCCCTAACCCCTAAGCCGCACCTAACCCCTAAGCTGCACATAATCCCCTACCCCTACCCCCTAAACCGCACCTAAACCCCTGCCGCCCTAAGCCCCTACCCCTTAAGCCGCACCTAATCCCCTACCTCTACCCCCTAAGCCGCACCTAACCCCCTACCCCCCTAAGCCACTACCCCGCATCCGCACCTAAACCCCTGCCGCTGCAAGCCCCTAACCCCTAAGCTGCACCTAATCCCCTACCCCTACCCCCTAAGCCGCCCCTACCCCTTAAGCCGCACCTAATCCCCTACCTCTACCCCTAAGCCGCACCTAACCCCCTACCCCCCTAAGCCACTACCCCGCATCCGCACCTAAACCCCTGCCGCCCTAAGCCCCTAACCCCTAAGCCGCACCTAACCCCCTACTCCCTGCCGCCGTAAGCCCCTAACCCCTAAGCCGCACCTAACCCCTAAACTGCACATAATCCCCTACCCCTACCCCCTAAACCGCACCTAAACCCCTGCCGCCCTAAGCCCCTACCCCTTAAGCCGCACCTAATCCCCTACCTCTACCCCCTAAGCCGCACCTAACCCCCTACCCCCCTAAGCCACTACCCCGCATCCGCACCTAAACCCCTGCCGCTGCAAGCCCCTAACCCCTAAGCTGCACCTAATCCCCTACCCCTACCCCCTAAGCCGCACCTAAACCCCTGCCGCCCTAAGCCCCTACCCTCTAAGCCTCGCCGCTTTCCCTAACACCTAAGGCCCTACCCGTCCCCGTCGATCACTTACATGCCTTCAAGTCATCTGATCGTCCGTCCGGCCAGGCGTCCTCTTCCTCCGGTCCCGGGGGTCTTCTCTCTTCTTTCCGCCTCTTCGTCCGTCTCCGGGGATCTTCTGTCTTCTTTCCGCCAACTTCCAGCTCCGACGTCCTCTTCAACTAACATTAAGATACAATGGACGATCAATCCGCCATTGTATCTCAATGAAATGTGAAGGGCTCTTCTGATTGGTCGCTGACCTCAGCCAATCAGAAGAGCCCGTCATTCAGTTCTCATTCAGGTCCGTCTTTTTTCCCATTGACATACATTAGCGGTGTGTCGGCGATTTTATGGCCGGCCACCTGGTTCTATTTGTCGGCCCTAAAATCGCGGACACACCGCTAATGCATGTCTATGGGCAAGTCAGCTCGAATTCTGATTGGTCGCCGTTCAATCCGAAATCGGGCTGACTGCCCATAGAGATGCATTAGCGGTGTGTCCGCGATTTTAGGGCCGACAAATAGAACCAGGTGGTCGGCCATAAAATCGCCGACACACCGCTAATGCATTTCAATGGGAAAAAACAAAGGCGGACCTCAATGAGAACTGCGTCTCAGCCTAAATAATAAATTCAATAATAAAAAAAATAATTAAAAAAGAATTAAAAAATAATAAAAAAAAATAATTAAAAATAATAAAAAATTCAATAAAAATAATAATAAAAAAATAAAATATATGCTAATAAGATCAGCCCTTTGCGGACCTGAATGAGAACTGCGTCTCAGCCTAAATAATAAATTAAATAATAAAAAAAATAATTAAAAAAGAATTAAAAAATAATAAAAAAAAATAATTAAAAATAATAAAAAATTCAATAAAAATAATAATAAAAAAATAAAATATATGCTAATAAGATCAGCCCTTTGCGGACCTGAATGAGAACTGCGTCTCAGCCTAAATAATAAATTAAATAATAAAAAAAATAATTAAAAAAGAATTAAAAAATAATAAAAAATAATAATTAAAAATAATAAAAAATTCAATAAAAATAATAATAAAAAAATAAAATATATGCTAATAAGATCAGCCCTTTGCGGACCTGAATGAGAACTGCGTCTCAGCCTAAATAATAAATTAAATAATAAAAAAAATAATTAAAAAAGAATTAAAAAATAATAAAAAAAATAATTAAAAATAATAAAAAATTCAATAAAAATAATAATAAAAAAATAAAATATATGCTAATAAGATCAGCCCTTTGCGGACCTGAATGAGAACTGCGTCTCAGCCTAAATAATAAATTAAATAATAAAAAAAATAATTAAAAAAGAATTAAAAAATAATAAAAAAAAAAAATTAAAAATAATAAAAAATTCAATAAAAATAATAATAAAAAAATAAAATATATGCTAATAAGATCAGCCCTTTGCGGACCTGAATGAGAACTGCGTCTCAGCCTAAATAATAAATTAAATAATAAAAAAAAAAATTAAAAAAGAATTAAAAAATAATAAAAAAAAATAATTAAAAATAATAAAAAATTAAATAAAAATAATAATAAAAAAATAAAATATATGCTAATAAGATCAGCCCTTTGCGGACCTGAATGAGAACTGCGTCTCAGCCTAAATAATAAATTAAATAATAAAAAAAAGAATTAAAAAAGAATTAAAAAATAATAAAAAAAAATAATTACAAATAATAAAAAATTCAATAAAAATAATAATATAAAAATAAAATATATGCTAATAAGATCAGCCCTTTGCGGACCTGAATGAGAACTGCCTCTCAGCCTAAATAATAAATTAAATAATAAAAAAAATAATTAAAAAAGAATTAAAAAATAATAAAAAAATTAATTAAAAATAATAAAAAATTCAATAAAAATAATAATAAAAAAATAAAATATATGCTAATAAGATCAGCCCTTTAGCGCACCTGAATGACAACTGCCTCTCAGCCTAAATAATAAATTTAATAATACAAAAATAATTAAAAAATAATTAAAAAACTATAAAAAAATAAATAAAACATAATTAAAAAATAAATAACAAATAATAAATAATAATTTAAAAAAAAATGCTAATAATAATATTACTGCTAATAATAATGCTATTAATGCTAATAATTATGTTATTAATGCTATTATTAATGCTAATAATCCTATTATTAATTCTATTAATGCTAATAATAATGCTATTAATGCTATTAATAATGTTATTAATGCTATTATTAATGCTAATAATCCTATTATTAATGCTATTTATGTAATAATAATGATATTAATGCTATTAATAATGTTATTAATGCTATTAATAATGCTAATAATGCTATTATTAATGCTATTAATGCTAATAATAATGCTATTAATGCTATTAATAATGTTATTAATGCTATTAATAATGCTAATAATGCTATTATTAATGCTATTAATGCTAATAATAATCCTATTAATGCTATTAATAATGCATATTCATGCTATTAATAATACTATTAATGCTATTAATGCTAATAATAATGCTATTAATGCTATTAAAAATGTTATTAATGCTATATTATATAATGCTATATATGCTATTATTAATTCTATTAATTTTAATAATAATGCTATTAAATAATGTTATTAATGCTATTAATAATGCTAATAATCCTATTATTAATGCTATTTATGCTAATAATAATGCTATTAATGCTATTAATAATGTTATTAATGCTATTTATAATGCTAATAATGCTATTATTAATGCTATTAATGCTAATAATAATGCTATTAATGCTATTAATAATGTTATTAATGCTATATATTTATGCTAATAATGCTATTATTAATTCTATTAATGCTAATAATAATGCTATTAATGCTATTAATAATGTTATTAATGCTATTATTAATGCTAATAATGCTATTATTAATGCTATTAATGTCAATATTATCCTATTAATGGTATTATTAATGCTATTAATGCTAATAATAATGCTATTAATGCTAATAATAATGCTATTAATGCTATTAATAATTGTTATTATAATGCTATTATTAATGCTAATAATGCTATTATTAATGCTATTTATGCTAATATTATGCTATTAATGCTATTAATAATGCTATTAATGCTATTAATAATGCTATTAATCCTAATTATTTATGCTATTAATGCTATTAATCCTATTATTTATGCTATTAATGCTAATTAATGCTAATATTTATCCTATTAATGGTATTATTAATGCTATTAATGCTAATAATAATGCTATTAATGCTAATAATAATGCTATTAATGCTATTATTAATGCTAATTATGCTATTATTAATTCTATTAATGCTAATAATAATGCTATTAATGCTATTAATAATGTTATTAATGCTATTATTAATGCTAATAATCCTATTATTAATGCTATTTATGCTAATTATAATGCTATTAATGCTATTAATAATGCTATTAATGCTATTAATAATGCTATTAATCCTATATTATTTATGCTATTAATGCTATTAATGCTAAATATTATCCTATTAATGGTATTATTAATGCTGTTAATGCTAATTTATAATGCTATTAATGCTAATAATAATGCTATTAATGCTATATATATAATGTTTATTAATGCTATTATTAATGCTAATAATGCTATTATTAATTCTATTAATGCTAATAATAATGCTATTAATGCTATTAATAATGTTATTAATGCTATTATTAATGCTAATAATCCTATTATTAATGCTATTTATGCTAATAATAATGCTATTTATGCTATTAATAATGTTATTCATGCTATTAATAATGCTAATAATGCTATTATTAATGCTATTAATGCTAATAATGATGCTATTAATGCTATTACTAATGTTATTAATGCTATTAATAATGCTAATAATGCTATTATTAATGCTATTAATGCTAATAATAATCCTATTAATGCTATTAATAATGCTATTCATGCTATTAATAATACTATTAATGCTATTAATGCTAATAATAATGCTATTAATGCTATTAATAATGTTATTAATGCTATTATTTATGCTAATAATGCTATTATTAATTCTATTAATTTTAATAATAATGCTATTAATGCTATTAATAATGTTATTAATGCTATTATTAATGCTAATAATGCTATTTATGCTAATAATAATGCTATTAATGCTATTAATAATGCTATTAATGCTCTTATTTATGCTATTAATGCTATTAATGCTAATATTTATCCTATTAATGGTATTATTAATGCTATTAATGCTAATAATAATGCTATTAATGCTAATAATAATGCTATTAATGCTATTAATAATGTTATTAATGCTATTATTAATGCTAATAATGCTATTATTAATCCTATTAATGCTAATAATAATGCTATTAATGCTATTAATAATGCTATTAATGCTATTAATAATGTTATTAATGCTATTATTAATACTAATAATGCTATTATTAATGCTATTAATGCTAATAATAATGCTATTAATGCTATTAATAATGCTATTAATGCTATTAATTATGCTATTAATGCTATTAATGCTAATATTTATCCTATTAATGCTATTAATGCTAATAATAATTCTATTAATGCTAATAATAATGCTATTAATGCTATTAATGCTATTAATTATGCTATTAATGCTATTAATGCTAATAATAATGCTATTAATTCTATTAATAATGCTATTAATGCTATTAATACTGTTATTAATGCTATTATTAATGCTAATAATGTTATTATTAATGCTATTAATGCTAATAATAATGCTATTAATGCTATTAATAATGTTATTAATGCTATTATTAATGCTAATAATGCTATTATTAATGCTATTAATGCTAATAATAATGCTATCAATGCTATTAATAATGTTATTAATGCTATTATTAATGCTAATAATGCTATTAATAATGCTATTAATGCTAATAATAATGCTATTAATGCTATTAATACTGTTATTAATGCTCATAATACTGCTAATAATGCTATTAATACTGCTATTACTGCTAATAATAATGCTATGGCTTTTATTATTGCTATTGATGATGCGATTATTATTTAAAAAACTTTAAAAAAACAATAAACATATTTTAGATACCCGATGCATTTGCATCAGGCTAACAGCTATAACTACTATAATCAAATTAATGCACGCTCTAGAATCCCGATGCATTTGCATCGGGCTCACAGCTAGTTTAAAATATGTAGGCTTGATGGCCTTGATGGGGTGGTGGGTGGGGCCCAAACACAAGTCCTACACAGGAGTAGTGTCTGTCAGTGTCTGCACAAAGTGATGACTATCTTTGTGCAGGATTGAATTTATTAGTGTTATATCAGGCATTGAGAAAAAGTCTGTAAATAAATAGACTTGACTGCGGCTAGCAAAAGACAGCACTAATAGAGGAAGTACGAAATTTTTCAATACTAAATCATTGACAAAATGTAGTCAAAGTAGGAAGAAAGAGTGAAAAGAGATAAATGACTGCATACTCAGAACAAATGCATGAATATGAATTAATAATTGTATTCCTTTATTTTAGCACAACGTTGAACCTAGTTCCACCCATCATTGTTGTAATCTGCACTCTGGTGTACATTATACTCATGTTTTTTGGTAAAATCAAAGACCAGCATGAAGACCAAAAAGATGGCATTGTGTTTCTCCAAGATAATTCTCCAAAAGACCAACAACAATACGCTATCTTGGTTGATGTGGGTTTCCGATCAAGACCAAAAAGTACTGCTAAGGTAACCTGATATTGACATGAGTCCTGCAGTGCATAAACCAGTGATCAAAAGAAAAAATACTCATGTACCACTCTGGGACTAAATGGAAAAAATGTAAAAAAGTTAAAAAATCCACTCAGTGTTACACTAAAAAAGTGAAAAAAAAAGAGATAAAAAGTCATATGTAAGAAAGAATGGTAAACAAAAATATCAAACATCTGCAAAAAAAAAAAAACAAGCCTAATATTGTTCTTTTGGCAAATAAAAAATAAAAAGTTACAGCTGTCAGAATATGATGCAAAAACAAATGATTTTGTGTAAAATATTGTTTTTAGTGTGGTAGAGTAGCAAAGCATATATAATTCTGGAATTACTGTAATCGTGTAGTGAACCTTAGAATAAATAAGTTTTATAATTTTTACTGCTAGGTGAATCACGCAAAAAATATAGAAATTAATAAGTGCATTGTTGATTTTGTTCTTTTTTTGAATGGAAAGTTTGAATAAACAGTGATCATAAAATGGTATATATGACAAAATTGTATAAAAAAAATCTTCAACTCATTGTGCAAAAAACAAACACTCATGCAGCTCTGTTCACCAAAAAATAAAAAGGTTACAGCTCTCAAAATATGGTGACGAAACAAGTATTTTATTATTGAAAAGCATTTTTAGTGTGTGACGGTGGCAAAACATAGAAAAACTATCATATTTTTCGCTTTGTAAGATGCACCAAGATTATAAGACACACCCAAATTTGGTGAAGGAAAAGAGAAAAAAATAATTTTTAATGTTAAATGGGGTTCATCTTATAATGCCAGTGTCCACCTTACAATCAGTTTACTGTATATGTCCTCATCCTGGTACATGACCCCTCCCATCCTGGTATATATGTCCCCTATCCTAGTATGTATGTCCCCCCATTCTGGGATATAGCCCTCCATTCTGGATATGGCCCCCTTACCTTGGATATGGCCCCTCTGTGCTGGCACATGTCCCACTGTGCTGGCACAGGTGTCCCTCTGTGATGGATATGCCACCCACCCATCCTGGATATGGTCCCCTATCACTGTGTATGCTCCCCCATGCTGCTGCCCACACTAAAATAACAAAACTTTCAACCTACCTCTCCGGCGCTTGCCTCCGTCTCTCCCTGCTTTTGCCGCTCTTCCTGGGTTCCGTGGAAGCCCGTCATGTGATCGGCACAGCAGAAGTGATGTCATCAGTGTGCACCCTGATCACATGATCGGTTTTCACGGGACCCAGGAAGTGCAGCTAAAGCAGGGAGAGACGGAGGCAAGCGCCGGAGAGGTAAGTTGAAAGTGTTTGTTATTTTAGTGTGGGCAGCAGCATGGGGGTGCATACACAGTGATGGGGGTGCATACAAAGTGATGGGGGGACTGCAGGCACATGTGATATGTCCACTCCCCTGTCCATACCTCGGCGCAGTTTTAGCACTAAGGTGATGGACAGCAGAGCAGTGCAAATTACATGAGGCTAATGAGTGGGAGCACGTGACCTCCTGCCACCTCTGCAGCCCACAGCTATCCTCCTCCAGCTCCCGGACACTGCTCCAGAGCCGCCACCTCCCTCCCTATGCACAGAAAGTAAATTCGGATTATAAGACGCACCCCTCACTTTCCTCCAAAATTTGGGCAAACAAAAGTGCGTCTTATAATCCGAAAAAATATGGTATATAAATCTTTTACTGCTGTAATCATGCCAACACGAAGGATAAAAACGTCCTATTACTAATACTGCACAGTGAATCACGCAAAAATAACATTAAGAACTATTCCTGTATTTTGTATGAAAAAGACTTGGTTCACACTTATCCTGTGGTTGCCACTGAGCTCTAATGTCGGGGTTTGCAAGTAAATTCACAAATCCAAGATTCAGATGTGGCACCTCACTATGTAGGTGCCACAGAGGGGTACTGCACCGTAAAAGAGGTGTAGTCACCCCAGCTGCAAGTAGATTTCAGGATGGTAGGCGGGACCCTAAACCCACATCCCACATTAGAACAGGCAGTAGGAGCGAGTAAGGAGGTCTTTTGTCCGTGGTCGGAGGACTTTCTGGCTTCAGGTCTTGTTTTTGCCTCCGGGTTGGAGAGCTAGAGGAGTTCAGGCAGGGAGCCTGAGGCATGAAGGAGGGTCTCCTCGGCTGAGGGACCCAGGGAAACCAGAATAGATCCCAGACAGAGGAAAGAAGGGAGCAAGAAGCTCGGAGGGAGTTCGCTCAAAGAGAGAAACCGGGTTACCGGAGCCCGCACCTGTAGGAACCTCTACGGCCTGCAGAAAATCTGGAACAAGGGCGTATCTCCAGATACGGCCCTGATTCCTAAGCGACCATTAGAGGGGACCAGACACAGCTGGCCCACAGCAGTGATCAATAGAAGGTTACCCGGAGCCAAGGAAGTAAAGAGAGAGACAGCAGGAGGTCAGACTTACTTTATATGAGGTCAGGCTTCACACAGCTACTGGGAAGCAGGGAAGAAAAGGAACAAGAAAGGCACATAAAGGGGGTTCCGTCTATCTACCGGAGACCCGTTTGCAGCCACCCGTAGCCACTTGTCATTGTAACATCATACTGCACTGAGGACTGTAATGACTCTGCTAAGTTCCAGTAAAGCACCCGGTAAAGTGACTTTTGACTCTGCTACATCTTTCTTTGCATGAACTCATTCATCCCACAGATTTCCTGCCCCGGAGGTCCCAGTCCTGCCTGTGGAGGACTAAACCATCTCGGGCGCAATACCACCGACCTCCGGAGAACTGGAGCGGCGCTGGTGACTTCTCACCAGGTACTGCAGGTGGCGTCACAACAAACTTGTACATAATCCTTGTAAATAATTTCCCCTTATGAGGTGTCACCCAGGAGACGGGATCAGGCGCAGCTGCTATTCCCCGTGACAAAGTTAACCCTCTGCCGCCTGATACCCGAGTACCCTACGCCCTGGGGCTCGACACAGACAAAACTCCTGACGGAAGCATTCACTATAATGAGGCAGATGGAGTCACTTTGGACTCCGTCTAGTCCCTGTTTTAGCAGTATTACATTATTTTAGGCATTTTTAAATTAATAATAAAAATAGTTATTCAATTATATAGCGTGAGAAGCAGTGACAGGGGTCATATATGACGGCCGTTATGTGTCCCCCTGAATGTGCTCCGAAACCCTATAAGACCCGCTAGAGTGTGTTGTACTCACAGTGGGTACTGTGAGTGCAACACACAAATAAATGAGCACTGGGCCATGTTAGGTGGCTCAGGTTTTTCGATAAATCAGATATGGTCCTTTTTTCAGGAGAATCTGTAGGAACCGGGTGGGTTGGATTCTCCCTCCACTTCGGTTCTTCCAACATTTCCATGTCCAGGAATGTGTTCTAGGGCAGGGACACACTGTTGACAGACATACGAGTCACTCGGACGAGTCTCTGATGATTACATCAGAATGGCCTCCCCTTCTCTGGATGGGAGTGTCAGATGCTTGTGTTTCTAAGCAGCTCCACTCTCCTGTCCTGATGCTGACAGGGGAGATTATTCTGAGTTAATCATCCGAGACTCGTCCGAGTGACTTGTATGTCTGTGGGACAGTGTGTTCCTGCCATTAAACCTGGACTGCAGCACAGGATGTGATTCTCAGTTTGGAGCCAAGTGGTCAGAGCAGCAGAGGCTGTGAGAGCATGCTGTGTGCAGACAAAACACAGCCTAGCCATGTGGACTTGGCCCTCACACGTGGCCCTGGCAGAGGGACAGAGCCTACACAGGACTGTGTTAAGAGTGTACAAAGTTGTACTCACTGCGTCCTGGATCCCTAAGATCTGTAAATAACTGGACTTTGTAAATAAACAGTTTTGTGGTATGAGCAAGAGCCTGGGTCACTGCCTCCCGTCTGGGCTACTTGAAGCCGCTACCTCACATGCGCTATTAATTCCATAGCACTTTACATGCATTTGCAACACTCTCCTCATTGGAACTCACAAACTCAACATCCTATCAGTATGTCTTTGAAAGTGTGGATGACCATAGTTCTGTGAACACCTAAAAAAGATGGATACCACCAGAAAAGATGCCAAAATTAGTCCAAGGTGTCTCCATCTAACCATTGTGATGATTGTTTCTGATGGGAGATTTTGTCTGAATCGCACAAAAACAGCCCTCACTCTGGTCCGTCATTCATTAGAAATATAGGGAGTAACCAAATTACTGGTAGAACAAAGACTCTGGAAAAGTGACACAACTTTAACCCCGTGAAGCAAAATCCAGTCAAATCTGTGCTCCCAAGTCCAAATGCCCTCATCCCTCTGAGCCCAATTGTGCCTAAACCGCAGTAAGCAGCCCAGTTAAACGTTTACAGGGTTGATGTTACTCGAAGCACAAGCTGGAAAACAATGCATCAGTACTAGGCTGGCATATCTGCAATTCTCCAGAAAAAAAGCATGTCAGGGATTAAACAAAATATTTACTGCAGCCATAGATGAATTCATTGAGATATCCAATTTTTACAATGGAGTTTTTCTGATGTTCTGGCACCTTAGGGGCTCTACAAATGTCACCCGCAACACAGTGGGTACGGAAAATTTCAGACCCCTTTAAATTTTTCACTTTGTTTCATTGCAGCCATTTGGTAAATTAAAAAATGTTCTCCTTGATGTATACTCTGCACCCCATCTTGACTGAAAAAGAACAGAAATGTAGAAATTTTTGCAAATTTTTAAAAAAAAGAAAAACTGAAATATCACATGGTCATAAGTATTCAGACCCTTTGATCAGACACTCATATTTAAGTCACATGCTGCCCATTTCCTTGTGATCCTCCTTGAGATATTTCTACCCCTTCATTGGAGTCTAGCTGTGTTTAATTAAACTGATAGGACTTGATTTAGAAAGGTACACACCTCTCTATATAAGACTTCACAGCTCACAGTGCATGTCAGACCAAATGAGAATCATGAGGTCAAAGGAACTGCCCCAAGGAACTCAGAGCCAGAATTGTGACAAGGCACAGATCTGGCCAAGTTTACAAAAGAATTTCTGCAGTACTGAAGGTTCCTAAGAGTACAGTGACCTTCCACAACCCATAAATGGAAGACGTTTGGGACCACCAGAAGTCTAACTAGTCTGTTGAGTCTTTGTGAGAGAGGTAAAGAAGGACCCCAAGATCACTGTGTCTGACCTCCAGAGATGCAGTATGGAGATGGTAGAAAGTTTCACAAAGTCAACTATCACTGCAGCCCTCCACCTGTCGGGCCTTTGTGTCAGACTTGCCCAACGGAAGCCTCTCCTCAGTGCAAGACATATGAAAGCCCACACAGAGTTTGCAAAAAAACACATGAAGGACTCCCAAACTATGAGGAATAAGATTCTTTGGTCTGATGAGACGAAGATAGAACTTTTTGGTGATAATTAATATGTGTGGAGAAAAACCGGCACTGCTCATCACCTGCCTAATATGATCCCAACAGTGAAACTTGGAGGTGGCATCATCATGCTATCGGGTTTTTTTCAGCTGCAGGGACAGGACAACTAGTTGCAATTGAAAGAAACATGAATGCGGCCATGTACGGAGATATCCTGGATGAAGACCTCTTCCAGAGTGCTCTGGACCTCAGACTTGGCCAAAGGTTAATTTTCCAACAAGACAATGACCCAAAACACATAGCTAAAAAAAACAAAGGAGTGGTTTAAGAATAACTCTGTGACCATTCTTGACTGGCCCAGTCACAGCCCTGACATAACCCAATTGAACATCTCTGGAGAGACTAGAAAATGTCTGTCCACCAACGTTCAACATCCAACCTGACAGAATCAGAGATGATCTGCAAGGAAGAATGGCAGAGGATCCCAAAATCCAGGTGTGAAAAACTTGTTGCATCATTCCCTAGAAGACTCATGGCTGTACTAGCTCAAAAGGATGCTTCTACTGAATACTGACAAAAGGGTCTGAATACTTATGACCATGTGATATTTCAGTTTTTCTTTTTTAATAAATGAGCAAAAATTTCTATATATCTGTTTTTTTTTTAAATTCAAGATAGGGTGCAGAGTGTACATTAATGAGAAAAAAAATGAACTTTTTTTTAATTTACCAAATGGCTGCAATGAAACAGTGAAAAATTTAAAGGAGTCTGAATGCTTTCTGTAACCAAAGGCAAATAGCCCTCCCTACTGCTTAGCAATGTGTGTCCAAACACTAGTTTCTGATGACATATGGGGCATCCTCATATTCAGGAGAAATCATGCAAATTGTGGGTTTTTCCAAATATATTTATTAGGTTTTGCAATGAGGGAGGGAGGAGGGGGGGAAGGGGGGTGGGGGGGAGGAAACATAAATATGAAGGAAGAGAAGGGGGGAACAAGGAGGGGAGGGAGGAGGGGGTATAACAATACACAATAACATACAAACAAGGGACTTAGATATATGGATAATACAAGCAGATTATAAAGTACAATACAATACCACTTTGATAAACACAAGTAAATGGAAAGGTAATAAGTGCTGTTGTTGTTGTAAACATACATTCTGAGCCTTAAGAGTAGACATAAAGATAGGAGGTTGTCTGTGTAGGATAAGTCGAGTTACGTTATACTGTAACATCAGGCCTTAGTCAACAAAGATGGGGAAAAAGCTGCAGTCCATGCAAATTGTGGGGTCCAGTTTCACACTTTAATCTTTGTGTAACTGATACATTTGCAGGTAATAAAAAAAAAATTACAAATGTACTTCTAAAATGTTGTATTTCCAGATCCTGATGTTATATTATTCTGTCTGGCACCTGTGGGCTCAAAACCCTCACTACACCCCGAGATGAATTCCAAAAGCAGTGAAATTTCCATTATGGGGACACTTGTGTGGTTTTGCTGATCTGGCATCTTTAGGACTTAAAAAATGGAGCCCACTCTGTAAGTGTCATTTGCACACCAGTTGGCTCGTTTTGAGTCACTATCTGCATAATTACATACTGCACCAGTGCTTGTCACTGCTACCTCAGTCACTGCAACATGTGCAAAGTGGAATTCCACCATGTCAACACATCGCATATCAAATGGTTAACCGGTTGTCCAAAAGACCTCTGAAGCCAAGTGGTGGAGTGCAAATGGCGGAAGTGAGTACACAGCGACCGTGACGTGGCAGCAGTTCATCTAGGTCAGGATAGTGGCATAGGAATTGCTGTTAGGGATGAGCGAGTCGACTTTTAACTATTCGGTACTCGCCGAATAGTAGCGGTACTCGGGCTACTCGTTAATCTGCGAGTATCCTTGTGATTACTCGCAGAGTAATGAGTCCAATGTAAATGAATGGGAAATGCAATTCCTCTGCTGCTGGACCCTATAAAGAGGTCTGGCAGCAGAGGAAAAACCTGCAATTCCTCACTTCATTGTTTAAAAGCCAGCGGTAAAAAGCCGCCGGCTTTTAAACAATGCTGACAGCCACTGACAGCTTCCCTGCCGCCTGACAGCGAGATCCTTCGCTCCCCCACCGCCTCCTCACCCTATCCTAACTTAGGATTAGGTGGGGAGGCTGCCGGGGGAGCTGAGGATCCTGCTGTCAGGCAGCCGGGGAGCGCAGAACTGACCGCGGCCAGCAGGGAGCTGTCCGCGGTTGTGAACTGAGGTAAAACCGGATTCTCCCGGATTGCCCCGGTCCGGAGCAATCCGGGACCATAGAGCTCCATGTTATGGGGCGCCGGATTGCACCGGACGGGTACAATCTGGGAGAATCCGGCTTTCAAACTGGTTTGAAAACCAGATTCTCCCGGATTGTACCCGTCCGGTTCAATCCGGCGCCCCATAACATGGGGCTCTATGGTCACGGATTGCACCGGATCATGGCAGTCCGGGAGAATCCGGTTTTCAAATCGGTTTTCTCTTTTTGACGCCTTCCCGCCTGGATTTTCAAATGAACAGCTGACTCAGGTCAGCTGTTCAATTGAAGTAACAGTGCTGTCAGGTTCATGTGAGTTCATGCTTGCCTGCATGAACTCACATGAACTTTCCCATGGGTGCACAGCTCTGCTACATCTCTGGTGGAGAAAGAAAAAGAAAAGGGCGCATGTGTAGACACACAGGGCTATTTGTATAAACAAAAAGTGCCAGTGCACTCACCTATAATGGTTGTGTACGTCTACACAACCAAGATTAAACATGTGGGTGATGGGGCTCCGGGTCGCCTCTTTCTATTAGTGCTGCTGTCCTGCCGGTGGTTGCGTTCACAATTCTGTGCTCCGCGATTTTCACATAATCCTACCGGACCGGATACCGCATCACCGCAGGTCCTCAGTATGTTTATCCCGGTAATTAGGTAACCACAGGTCCTCAACACTCCAGATGTTCCAGGCTGCTCCTGCCGCTTTGGCTCCGTAGAGAGAGAACTCACATAAAAACAATAGTACAGCGGTCTCAGGGAGCGCCAAAGGAATACTGGACAAATCAGTGGATAAGAACCGACCTTTATTCTTCCTCCAATACCACTGCCACAACGCGTTTCAACGGTCTAAGCCGTCTTCATCAGGTGGAGGTTCTCTACCAGAGATGTAGCAGAGCTAAAGAAGAACCCTGGATTGGACTACGTCGAACGGAAGAGGATTTTTTTTTTAAATAAAGATGGAGTCCCTAAGTATGTTTTTTTTTTTTTTTCAAATAAAAATATTTTTTGTTGGTGTGTTTTTATTTAAACGATTTAATAGAAATTCATGGCGGTCATGTCTAATATTGGCGTGACCCCATGAATTTCGGGCTCAGGGCCAGCTGATAACAAAAAGCTGGCCGTAACCCCTTTATTACCCAGTGAGCCACCGCACCAGGGTCCTGGAAGAGTTGGGTTCAGCGCCAGAACATGGCGCTTCAATGAACGTGCCATTTTCTGGGGCGGCTGCGGGTTAAGTCATTAACTTCTGGTTTATTCACTGCTCTGCCGGCGGTTGGCAATCTCCGGCGGCCGGCGGCAGAGTTCGGCTTTGACAGCAGGGTTCACCTCAGGTCATAGCCTGAGCTATAACCTGAGGTGAACCCTGACTGTTGTAGTCATTTCTCAGACTGCACTTGCTCTGCATAGACATGTGTGTCTATGCAGAGTGATGTAGCAGTGCTGAGATTGCGTTTATGGACTATGTCGGATGGAAGAGGATTTTTTTTAATAAAGTTGGAGTCAATAAATGTCTTTTTTGTTTTAATAAAAAAATTTTTCTCTGTGTTCTGTTTTTTTTTTACATAATTTACTAGAAATTCATGGTGGTAATGTCTACTATTGGCGTGACCGCCATGAATTTTGGGCTTAGGGCCAGCTGATAACAAAAAGCTGGCCCTAACCCCTTTATTACCCAGTGAGCCACCGCACCAGGGCCCTGGATGAGTTGGGTTCAGCGCCAGAATATGGCGCTTCAATGAACGCGCCAATTTTCTGGGGCGGATGCAGGCTGCCATTCACAGCGGGGGGTGCCCATAAGGCTTGGGCCTTCTTGCGCTGTGGATTCCAGCCCCCAGCTGCCTAGCTGTACCTGGCTGGACACAGAAATAGCGCGGAGCTCCACGCATTTTTTTTTTATTTCATGAAATTCATGAAATAATAAAAATAAGTGGGCTCCCCTATATTGTTGTGTCCGACCAGGTACAAATAGGCACCTGGGGGTTGGTGGCAGCACGTCGCTGCCTGCTGTATCCGGCTGGATACAAAAATACGGCGAAGCCCACGTCAATTTTTTTTCAGAAAAATCCAAAAAACAATATGAATGAAAGGTCGATGGTCGATGGGTTAATAAAGATGCAGTCCCTTTTTATAGGATTGTTTAATGGGTTTTTTAGAAAAATTTTGACGTGGGCTTCACCATCTTTTTGCATACCAGCCGGATACAGCAGGTGGCAACGGACTCCCCCAAACCCCCAACTGACTATTCGGACCTGCCTGGACACATAAATATCAGGAAGCCCTTATGTTTTATTATTTCATGAATTTCATTAAATAGTAAAAAAAAAATGCGTGGGGATCCGCGCGATTTCATGTCCAGCCAGGTCCAGCTAAGCAGCGGGGGGCTGGAATCCACAGCGCATGGAGGACCAAGCCTTCTGGGCACCCCCCGCTGTGAATGACAGCCCGCAGCTACCCCAGAAAATGGCACGTTCATTGAAGCGCCCTGTTCTGGTGCTGAACCCAACCCTTCCAGGGCCCTGGTGCGATGGCTCACTGGGTAATAAAGGGGTTACGGCCAGCTTTTTGTTATCAGCTGACCCACGCCCGAAATTCATGGGGTCACGCCAATATTAGACATGACCGCCATGAATTTCTATTAAATTGTTTAAATAAAAGCACAACACCAAGAAAAAATATTTTTATTTGAAAAAAAAACAAAAACACACATAGGGACTCCATCTTTATTTAAAAAAAATCCTTTTCTGTCCGACGTAGTCCAACCCAGGGTTCTTCTTTAGCTCTGCTACATCTCTGGTAGAGAACCTCCACCAGAGATGTAGCAGAGCTGTGCACCCATGGGGAAGTTTATGTGAGTTCATGCAGGCAAGCATGAACTCACATGAACCTGACAGCACTGTTACTTCAATTGAACAGCTGACCTGAGTCAGCTGTTCATTTGAAAATCCAGGCGGGAAGGCGTCAAAAAGAGAAAACCGGTTTGAAAATCAGATTTTCCCGGATTGCCCCGGTCCAGTGCAATCCGGGACAATAGAGCCCCATGTTATGGGGCACCGGATTGCACCGGACGGGTACAATCCGGGAGAATCCAGTTTTCAAACCGGTTTGAAAACCGGATTCTCCCGGATTGTACCCGTCCGGTGCAATCCGGCACCCCATAACATGGGGCTCTATGGTTTTACCTCAGTTCACGACCGCGGACAGCTCCCTGCTGGCCACAGCCGATTCATCACTCCCCGGCTGCCTGACAGCAGGATCCTCTGCTCCCCCTGCAGCCTCCCCACCTGATCCTAAGTTAGGATAGGGTGGGAAGGCGGTGGGGGGAGTGGAGGATCCCACTGTCAGGCGGCAGGGCAGCTGTCAGAGGCTGTCAGCAATGTTTAAAAGCCAGTGGCTTTTTACCGCTGGCTTTTAAACAATGAAGTGGGGAATTGCAGGTTTTTCCTCTGCTGCCAGACCTCTTTATAGGGTCCAGCAGCAGAGGAATTACTCGCAATACTCGCTTCCCCATTGACTTACATTGGACTCGCTAGATTAGTAACGAGTTCCCGAGTATCGGGACCTACTCGTTACGAGTCTCGGGACCTACTCGTTACGAGTCTATCAAGTCCGAATATTTCAGTACTCACTCATCCCTAATTGCTGGACAAGCAGGTTGAGATTGTGAGCCATGCAAGACACGTGCATAGGCCCGTCACCAGGTTTGCACTGTTATCGCATATGGCCTTACCTGACTCCAGGTTTATTGGAGACAGCCATTGGTCAATCGTGGGCTGCATATCTGTCCACAGCTGTTCAGCTGTGTGACTGACATCTCCACGGCATTTTAATTTCTACACTGCCTAATGGCAGTGAGCCCTGACAGCACAGTATGGAGGTGGGAGGATTCTCTCTGGACTGTTGGAACATTAAGAGAGAGGTCGAGGGCATAGCTGGAGGCCCTAGAGGAGACAGAGGCAGTGGATGAAGTGATACATACAAAGGTTTGTTCCAAAAGTCTTGGTGATTTCAAGACTTGGGGAGTATCCCCTTCCCCGCTTTGCCCTGCAGCCACCAGAATCACTCAGTACCCAGTCAGTGAGATGTAACACCCCGGGCCATGTTTGCTCGTCCTGGTGTTAGTGGTGATATACACTCTGTCACACAAAGAACTTCTCAAGGAATGGGTGATGTTGTATGCGACATGCTGATGTAGCGCAGGCACAGATTTCTTAGAGAAGTAATGGTGACTGGGCAACTGATACTGGGGGGCTGTCATCAACTTTCAGAAATTGTATCCATCAGGTGGAAAGGCAACATTTCCATGGCCAACAAATTGGAAGTGGTTAAGTTCAAACTCTTTGCTTTGGGTTGTGTAGGAGGAAATAATCTTTTATGTGACCACAACTGTGGGACCAAGGGCTGGCTGCTGTGTTGAGAGAGGGTGGAGCAAACTGCTGCACTGTGTTGTGGTGAGTTGACAAAGAAGAGGTGTATTCGGTGTCTGAGATTGGTCAAAACCACCAAACTTGTCAACTTCTGCAACAGGGAGCCTCTCACTCACCCCGACTATAGCGGGTAAAGAAGTGGAGGTTCTGTGGTCGAACAACACTTGTCATGGTGACGGAGGAGGTGTCACGTATTGACTGCATTTGCAGTCATGTAGCATTGCTGCTGTGCTATTTATTTGAGTTATTTTCCTTAGTCTTCTGCAGTTGCTGATTGTATGGTGGCGGCTTTATAGGTGAGGAGTGAGTCATAGCTCAGGTGGAGGTGAGGGGTGTGTCTGAGCTTTCCGCTCTCCACTCCCTCAGCCTTAAGTAGTTCTGCTTCCTTCCAAAAGATGTCGCAGATTTAGTTCATTCTAATCTTGGACCCGTGCTGTGCAGACATGCTGTTGGAGCAGCTGCTATCCCCTTCATTTTGAGTGGCTTCCTTTTCCTGGTCTGTGAGTGGAGGTAGGGGCTCTTAGCTGAGGGAAAGTTGAGGATTTGAGGGATAGGATGGTGGCCTGAACCTCCTCACCTTCAGGGGTATTTTTGGGAACAGGACTAGCTAAGGACCCCAAGTCCAGGGCCAGACTAGTCTCCCAATCACCCTTGCCTGTTATCCCTTCCTGTTCCATTCCACTCATCTGCTGCATGCGTGACATAATCTGCCACCCACTATATTCCCCGAAGCTGCTATGGCTTCAACACAAGCTTTTGCACACCTGGTGGAGGAATTCTCTCAGGTAGTTTCTGACATACCCCTTCAGGCCTGTGGGGTACTCGGAAATGGGCTACAGAACTGCTGGGGAGTCATGGTGTCGAGACCTGTCTCCGTGAACCTGGCGGTGTCAATAAAAATTTGGGAGTTAAGGTTTTGGGGGTCGAAGTCATAACGCCACTCGTGATGTTCGGCTACTGATGACCGACGCTGCGACCCTTTCTTCCTATTGGTAAGTCTCTCACTCGTATGGCAGGCAGCCTGAGCCCTTGTTAGGTACCACTCCTCTGGCAACTGTCCCTGAGCTCTTGGGTGCTGCTGTGCCTTCAGGTGCTTGATGTGGCCGGGAGACACGGAGTCTCCCATCCTCTGGTTTTGGTTGCTGGGTCTTTAGTACCTGCACAACCTCGGACTCCGTCGTCCATTTCTGGCACTCTGCACTGGGGTGAGCTGGCAACTGACTCCGCTCCCAAGGTCCTTCTCTCTCCTTCCTCAGACCCCTCTGACGGGTCTCCCATGTTTGCTGCTCTCTCTCCTGGGACGAGCTCCTCCGGCTCGAGTCCCTAGGACTTCTGTACTGTTCTTCCTCTCAGACTGACTTACTGACTAACTAACCCCTCCCCCAGGCCGGAATTTATAGGGAAGCTCACCTGAACCCGGGTCTCGAGCTCCCCCTTCAGGCCTGGAGTCAGGAAAAGTGTTGCATGCTGTGGGTTTAACTGGTGTGGATACCTCTTCTTACTTCCAAGCATGACATCACCCCTTGAGGGAGGCAATGCCATTGTGGCAACTGGAGTCTGGGGTGCCACATTTTACCTTGCATAAACAGGTGGTTCAGGAAGTTGTTGGGTATTTGGCTGCGGGTCACACCCTGGCTGTACCAGAACCCAATATATCCCTCCCTGACCAATTTTCAGGAGGGAGAGATAGATTTATTGTTTTCAGTTAGACCTGTAAGTTATACTTCAGGCTCCACCCTCATTCTTCAGGGAGCGAGGAAAAGCATGTGGGGATTATACTCTCCCCTCATAAGTGAGATCTTCAGGCCTGGGTCTTCTCTCTGCTGACCAATTCTCCTTCTGTGCCATTGGTGGATGAGTTTTTGCTGCTCTAGCTCTGGTGTATGGTAATTCTGATGGCATCTGCTTGACTGAGTTTAAACTTCATAAGCCCAAGCTCAGGGAGCGCAGCCGGCTGAGGAGTATTGCTCTGAGTTCAAGAGATGGGCCACTGACACTTAGTGGAATGACCCTGCTCTGAGCAGTCAATTATGTCTGGAGTTGTCAGATTGGCTACAAGATTCCATGACTCAGTATGCTGCTCTGGAGTCACTGGAGGCTGCTGTAGTGCTTGTTATTAGGTTGGACAGATTCCTGAGAGAGACCTGAACCAACCGTCCCCTTGGTGCCCATCCTCAATGTGGAGCTACATATGTGGGTCCTGATGTACCTAAACAGTTGGGGAATGTCATTTCTCATACTAACCCATCTGCAGTTCATCAGGTTGGAGGTTTTGTTTCTTTTGTGGTCAAGCTGATCACTTTATTAGGGTCTATACATACTGCACTAAACCCATTTCCCAGCCGCTAATATCCCTTGAGGATAAGAGCCTGAGTGATACTGTCTCTGCCTTGTTGGTCAGGCCTGCTTCTATGTCTCCTGCAGAGGTGGTTAAACGCCTACTGGAGAATAGGGTAAAGCTACACCAACCTATGCCTCAGGTTGATGCTGTCAGGTGTTATGCTGAGAAGTGATAGGGGAAGGGTGGTGACCCCCACTAAGCCGTCTGTGTAAAAGTCTGCTGTGAAGCGACAGGGAGATGTCTCTGCCATTTGCCCCCCTGAGAATGGATCCTCTGTCTGTGACTGCGTGAATGGCATTAAACGTTCACGTCCAGACCTGAGTGTGAATGATTATGTGTGGGTGCTGTCAAAACACATATGGAAGCTGGAGTTCCTACTACTGGAGTTATTGGTCCGTTTAAATTTTCGGCTATTTGCAACCCATTGTTGTTCCAGTTACAACATGCCCTGGTGCTATGTACCCGTAATATCTTTCACAGGTCATCACTCAGGAAATTTAGACCTTTGCCGGACGTGCTGGTTTAGAGTCCTGAGGCCTCTCATAAGGAAGGGGGGGGTACTGTCACATATTGACTGCCTTTGCAGACCTGAAGTGTTGCTGCTATGCGAATTAATTTAGTTATTCTCCTTAGTCTGCTGCAGTTGCTGAATGTGTGATGGGTGGCTTTGCAGGTGAGCAGTGAGTCATAGCTCTGGTGGAGGTGAGGGATGTGTCTGAGCTTTCTGCTCTCCACCCCCTCAGCCTTAAGTAGTTCTGCTTCCTTCCACCAGATGTCACAGATTCAGTTCTTTCTAATTTTGGACCCGTACTGTGCAGACGTGCTGTTGGTGCAGCTGCTATCCCCTTCATTTGAAGTGGTGTCCTTTTCCTGGTCTGTGGGTGGAGGTAGGGACTCTTAGCTGAGGGAAAGTTGAGGATTTGAGGGATAGGTAGCCCGAACTTCCTCACCTTCAGGGCCCTTGCCCGTTATCCCTTCCTTGTTCATTCCCCTCATCCGCTGCACGTGTGACAGGAGGAAGAAGCAGCAGATGCAGATCATGTGGTGGACGGTGTTCGGTGAGGCCTTCTAGGCTCAGTTTTTGCTCATTGACTTTGCCAGAGTAACCCATGGTGCTGGGCCATGGGCAGGTTCATGTATGTAGTAGTCAAATTATTGGCCTTTTTTTGCCTCTACTAAAGTCTTTTTTTACAAACTCTGCAAAATACATCCTTTGCTGTGTCTTGCCGCCCCTGACAACTGCAGACCCACAACTGCTTTCCAGAGTCAGAGTTGTGGTTGAGGATACAGTGCTTGTTGTGGTTGCAGCACTCAGTCTCTGTGAGGGAAGCCACAGCCTAACCTCCTCATCCTCCTCAACCTCCTGTGCTGAGCTACTCAGCTTTGTGACTCTGGGCTTATTCCAAGTGGGTTCTCGAACCTCATCGTCATTCTCTCTGTTGTCTCACTCCTTGCCCTGAGAGTCACCCTCCTCCTCTTCCTGCCCTGAACGTACAATACAGTGCTGGTGCTCTTCAGGTATCTTTTATCATCATTATCACCTCCACCCCAGGGGGTTAACGTCTGGTGATGAGAGTTTGTGTGCTGGTGGGACCCTGCTTTGTCCATCCCCGGATCCAACTTTAAAGAATTTTGGGCATCGGTGCAGATGCTTTCCTCCTCTGGAGTATATTTGAAGCAGACCTCTGATGTCCATGGAATAGAATGTGTGAACATCTCTGCAAAATCACCCATCTGTCTTTCCCCATAATCAATCGAGCGGTTGGAGAGTTGTGTCATGGGGTGAAACATTGGTAATTGGGGTGCCACCTCTGAGGACTATATTGTGTGTCATGTTGTGGAGGAGGATGAGGAGGAGAGGCCACTTGATGCAGCAGTAGCCATGAACTGTTGCAAAGTCTGTTTCTTGGCCTCATCCCCAAATTATATCTTTATGCTGCTGGCAAATAAAAGAGACTGGAGTAGACCATCCAGTAACAGAAGTTGTGGGATATGACTAGTAGGTGTTTCATCACTACAGCTTTCTGTAAGATTAGCAGTAGCACCTACCTCAAGTACTCCTCAACACCAAACCTAATCCCCCTTCAACACGCCCATCTCCTTCCCCTTTCCACCAGGACCTCAGGATTTCCCACTCATGTTTACTGTACACAGAAGCACTTGTTTGAGGCCCACTAAAATCCTTTAGGGAAACAAAAAGTTTTGACAATCAGTTGTTTGAGGCCAAACACATCCTTTTAGGGGAAAGGGAACGATTTGCCAACCACTTTTTTGAGGGCAAACACAGCCTTTTTTGGGGAAATTGATGGATTTGGTTATCACTGGCTTAAGGCCCAAAAAAGTATTTAAGGGAAACTGAAAGAGTTGGCAATCACTTGTTTTAAGGCCAAACACAGCCTATTTAGGGGAAATGGAAGGATTTGGCAATCACTGGTTGGAGGCCAAAGCCTTTTTAGAGGAAACTGAAGAATTTGGAAATCACTGGTTTTAGACCAAACAAAGCCTTTTTAGGGAAAAAAAAATCCAATTTACTTACCGGTTATGGGATTTTCATGAGCTCATGACAACACCAGATGAGAGAGGATCTGCCCCTCCAGGACAGGAAACCCACTAGAATAAAAGGTCATCACCTTCCCTCTGCATCAGTAGGTTTACAGAGCCAGTGAGGGTCAAGAGACCGTTATATGCACTCTCACCAATCACCGAAAAACTATAACACTAAACTGAAAGTGACCACAACTGTGAATAAGAAAAAGGGGGAACTATGGATGCTGTCATGGGCTCATGAAAATCCAATTAACAGTAAGTAACTTGGATTTTACATGAGAGACTATAATAGAAGAAAAAAACCTAGGGAGGGATCACCGCTTGTAAAACCTTTCTCCCAAAGGAAAGATCAGTTGTGGATGAAAGATCAAATCTATAGTGACAAAAAAATGTAGAAGGGGACGACCACATATCGGCCCTACAAATCTGTTCTATGGGAACATCTGCCTTCTCTGCTCAAGAAGTTTAAAGGAACTGGTGGAATGGGCTCTAATCTTTGATGGTAGAGAAGCCCCGCTAGATGAGTAAGCTAAGGATATAGCATCTCGAAACCATGTAGCCAAGGTACTCTTGAATACACTTCACCTCTTAGTGGCACGCTGAAATGACACAAACAGACCCCGAGACTTCGTCCACCCGCTAGTCTTATGTAAATAGTGGAGTAGGGCCCTCCTGACATCCAACGAATGTAGCCTTTCTTTCTTTGCATTAGTTAGAGGTTAAGGACAAAGTTTAAATCCCAAGGTGGGACAGAGGGATGGGACACAGGAATAGCTATTTGACAAGATGAAATAAAGTAACTAACCTCCAGTTAGCTGCTAGATTAGAATTATATAAGGCACCTAACCCTGAGACTTGCACCTTAAGTGTACCCACCACCAGGCCCAACTGCAACCCTCTATGAAGAAACTCTAGAATTTCAGAAAGTGGAGAAAGACACTCTGGAAAACAAATTGCTTCCAGACCATTCCATAGAGCCTGGTGGTCACCAACTTCCTACTCTGAAGGAGAGTTAATACCAGATCCTGGGAGAAACCCCGATTCAGGAGTAATTGCCACTCAAGAGCCGGGCCATCAATTGAAGACCAGGATCTTGAGGGTGAAGTACTGGTCCCTGGGAGAGAAGGTCTGGAATATTTGGAAGGGGCCAGGGTTCTGCTACTGCCCTTGATTTCATCCAGAAGACCCAGGGTCTTCTTGGCCCTCTGGGGAGCAATCATAATAACTAAAGCCCAATCCACCCAAGACAAGATCAGCATTAGAGTGGGGAAGGCATATGTGGTGCCCCTGTGACCAGGGTGGCCACATGAGGAACTGCAGCCAGGCAGAAGGTAGATAGTTTGTGCACCAAACACCCTCACAGCACACACACCCACAGGAGCACAGCACCCAACCCGGAGTCCGGGACTCTAGGCGGGCAAGGGGTGGTGGGGTTTAGAGGAAAGTGGGTGGGAAGGAAGGTCAAGTGACAGACAGTACTAATAGACAAAAAGAGGAGGAAGGAGTTAGTAGGCCAGAGTGAGCCGAGAGGTAATGAACAGCAGACAGAAAGTGACACATCCCGGAGGGATAGGCTCCCTGGAGACGCAGAATCCAAAGTGACACAGATCCATGGAGAGAAAGCTCATCCATAGCCTACAGCCCAAGGGAGAGTGAGGACAGAGACCGGACCGGTGCCACCGGGTCCGAGGAGTACAGCAGCACCGACCAACTACCGGTGGGATAGATTCCCTGATTGTATCTGGAAGCCACACGGTGGGAAAGAGCCGGTGACCCCTTGTAAGACACGGTCACCTAAGCTAGGCTGCAACCAGAGTGTCAGCCCTGAGGGGGACTGCTGCTACACACCGGCTCCCCAGACAAACCGACGGGGGACACAGATTCCAGATCAGTGCCCTCACCATATGGATTGAATGATAAGCAACAATATAGGACCCGGCTTACCGCCCATACACATAGGGGGAAGCTACACACAAGAGACTGAGTTGCCGTCATGCAATCCACACTGAAGAACAGAGATAGAGAACAAGCCTAAAAGGTTAAACAGAGAGAGAGAGAGTGAGGAGTCTAAGAGCGACAGCCTGGCTGCGGAGGGTTCAAAGTGTCCGGAGTAATTTGTGTTAAGAACTGAACTGTGTTGAGAACTGTACTGTGAACTGTTTGACTTGGAAGAACTTGCAAGTAAACCCGGTGAACCCTGCTTCAGTCTCCCGTGTATGATTCCAGGTATACAGAACTGTATCTTATCTTTACACCCTGTCAGCAGCAGCCCGACCCGCGGCAGGCTCATCCATCTAGCTGCAGCCCATCCATCCCTCCATCCTCCTGGCAGAGCTACACTGCAGCGGTGGTCCCCTTACTGACCACAACCCATGGGTGGCGTCACGACAAACTATCCCTGTAAATACCCCTTTTACTTGAGAGTACCCGGGACACGGTCCGGACCAAGACCGCCGTGATATACCCAACAGTACCCCGGTCCGATACTGAGTACCTCATCCCAGTGGGCTCCACACATATAGTAGATCTGATGTCCATGTGATCTGGAAGGCATTGACTGCTACTGGTCTGTCTCTCGGATTGAGAGGACAGAACCCGGTTAGTTGTCTGTTGACTCTGTTTGTGAACAGATCCACAGTGGGCATGCCCCATTCATCTGTAATCTGAATGACGTCTGTCAGATTTAAAGACCATTCGCCTACATTAAAGGATGTCTACTTAAAAAGTTTGGGGCCAAATTTTCTGACCCTTTTATATATAGGGGAATTAAAGAAGAGAGTTGAGCCATCTTGAAAATCTTGAAGGAAACCTCTATTAGGGAGAAGGATCTCGTGTCCCCTGGTGGTTTATATAGGACACTGCCTTACTGTTGTCTGAAAGAAACTGAACATCTCACCCTTTGAGGAAGAGAAGAAAGAACTGTAGACTCTTCTATAGGACCATGAGTTCCTTGGGGTTCGGTGACATGACTTTCTCCTGAGAATTCCATGTGCCCTGCACTTCTCACTCTGCCATGTGAGCTCCCCAGCTAAAGTCACTGGTATCTGCAGGCAATCTTATCTGAGGCAGGGGATACCCACGGAACTCCCAGAGACAAATTGCGTCTGACCAGCCACCACCAGAGAGTCCAAGCTTTTTATGGAAAAAGTCAATCTGCCCTCTAGATAATCTCCTAATCTTTCTTGATTGTGTATGACCTCCCACTGAATGTAAAGACGAGAATGTAATTGGCACCACAGGACAGCCGGAATACAGGCTGTAAGAGAACCAATGTCTGAGTTGCATCTCTTGATGTTCTATTGCTGAGGCAACTAGAGACGTGATCTTTCCCTTTTTGTATTCTGGGAGGTGGCAGATCTGATACATTGAGTCCAAAATGAGACACAGAAAGCTCTGAGATGTCCGACAGATGCAACTTTGTCCATGTTCACTAGCACCCAAGCTCCCCCAGAACTAGCTTAACTTTTTGGAACTGGGATCTGCAGTCCTACTCTGACCTCCTCACAATGAGGAAGTCATCTACGTAGGGCACTATAAGGATGTCCATGTCACGAATGTGGTCCAACATGTCTGCTACCACCTTGGTTAATATACTTGGGGCCATGGAAAGACCAAAGACTAAAGGCCCAGTCACACATAATGATGCATCAGTGATCCCGATAAAGATGTGCAGAGATCTCTGGTGCGTTGTTTTTTTTACATCACTAGTAAGTTGTCAAACAAGTATCTCACTAGTGATGTGAAAAACGACGCACCAGCGATCCAGAATTATACCGAGGTCATTGGGAATTGTCTCTCCATAGCGTAGCATTGAGATCATTGGTCATTGTCCCTGTCAAACACAACGATGTAGCGCTCCCAGTGGAGCGCAACGACATAGAAATGATCCAATGCAGTGTGTAACGATCAACGATCTCACAGCAGGGGCCAGATCGTAGGTGTGTGTCATACATAACGACATCGTTAGCGGGATCGCTGTTGTGTCACAAAATCTGTGACGTTACAATGATCTCGTTAGCGATCTTGTTATGTGTGACAGGGCCTTAAGGCCCTGTACTGATAGTATCTTATCACCCCCTGGATTGGCATAGCTATCTGTAGGACTTTTTGGTGGCCTGGAAAAATCGGGACATAATAGTACACGTCCTTGAGGTTGAACACTACCATGTAACAGTTAGGATGTCTGAGATTTATGGCAGATTAGATCATCTCCATCTTGAATAGTCAAAGGAGGAGGTGGAGATTCAACTTCTTCAAATTGATGATAGTTCGGTATGAACATCTGGTTTCTTCATCAGAAACGGGGAAGAGTAGAAACCCCTGCCTTCTTCATCCTTTGAAACCACCTGTAGAACGTTCTTCTCTACTAAGTTCAGAACTTCTACCTCTAAAGCGGCCGTCACACGCAACGATTTCTTGCCCGATATCGTTTAAGCGATCTCCTTTTTGATCGCTTAAGCGATATCGGGCTTAAAATCGTTGCATGTAATCAAGCGATCTACGATGTTAAATCGCTTGATCGTGACATCGCAGATCTGAGCTCTGGAGCTCAGATCTAGCGATGAACGATGTCACGATCTGCTTCATCGTGGTGTATAACACCACGATGAACGATCTCCCAGCGGCAGAGCCTATGCTGGGAGATGGTAACTATGGTACACGTCGGGTTACTAAGCGCCGCGCGGCGCCTAGTAACCCGATGTGTACCATAGTAACCAGCGAGATCGCGGCTCCACATCGCTGGTGAGTCTGTCTGTGTGACATCTCACCAGCGATGTAAGCGATATTGTAAGCGATTGCGCGTGCACGTGATCGCTTACAATATCGCACACGATATCTGTGTGTGTGACGGCCGCTTAAGGCATGTTGTTTCTCCTGCAACCTGACAGATGTTAGTACAAGGGACCCCCTGAGGGTGCTCATGGAACTCTAATCTTAACATTTTTCCTATAACTGCCTGTACCCAACTGCTTGTTGAGATCTTCTGCCAGGTTGGGAGGAAGTAGGATAGTCTTCCCCCTACATGAAGGATTGCATCATTGCGGGTTCTGTCTTGCATCTGAGGAGGGACCTTTGAACATAAATCCCTGGCCTTTTCTATATGAACCATGCCGGTTATCCTGGTCTTTTGGAGATCGCCTCTTGAGGAATTGTTTTCTCCGAAAAGACCAGCCCTTAAAGGTCGGAACTGGAAAGGATGGAAAACACTTCTGATTGTTGGAAGCATTTTCCAGGAGATCATCTAAAGTTTTACCGAACAAGAAATATCCCTCACATGGCATGGCACATAGCTTGGATTTTGCCTGTACATCCCCTCTCCAACTCTTTAGCCATAATGCACATCTGGCAGAATTGGAGAGGGCTGTAGACCTAGCTAATAGCCTAAGAGAGTCAATCAAAGCATCCACCTTAAAGGCTGCTGCGCCCAAAGCAAGGGCAATGATGACAGAATAGTGTGTCGAGTGGAGCCATCCCTTAACTGGTCTTCCATTTGCTGGATCCACACCATTATTGCTCTTGCCACACAGGTACCTGCCACATAAGTGAAGATAAAGGAAAATTCAGCATCAGAATAGTATCTTGATTAAAATGTTTCCAGTTCTTTATTTATTCTCAGCATAAAATCGACATACTGGGGTCCGCAGCCCCCCTCCATTCCTGATAAATTTTGGAAATGCGTCAGGCATGGAGGGGCACTGCATATCCCAATATGTTGATTTTATGCCGAGAATGAATAAAGAACTGGAAACCTTTTAATCAAGATACTAGTCTGGTGCTGGATTTTTCCTTTATCTTCAATGCTACATTATGGAGACCAGCCACTGATCCAGTGCACTGGCAGTCTCAGGAGGTTGTGGTGAGCATTTCCTCTCCCCCAATTACATTCGATTATTGACCTGCCACAAGAGGCCTAAATACCCCTGCTGCACACTCCCAGGTAGCACGCAGGAAACTGTCAGCCTTCTTGTCTAGCTGGTCTTTTAGGGTACCCAAATCCCTGAAGGGTAAGTTGGATTTCCTAGTGGACTTGGCTACTGTCATGTCAATCCTTGGACATCTATTTCAAGAAAAGGAAACTTCTTCTTCAAAGGGATATTTCCACTTGAGTGAGGACTTTATTTACTCTATCATCAATTGGAAAAGATTGCATCTTTTCCCCCCTAGTCCACCAAACATGAGGTCCTGCATGATCTTCTGGCCTTTGATCTCTGTCTGATCCCTAGTGAACCATACAGCTGTAACCATTTGGTTAACATTTGCGGAATGGAAGTAGGATTTCCCACTAGCACTTCCCTCATCTGAGAAGGAGGAGGCGGAAGAACCAGAGGAAGATGAATAGGCACCATACTCTTGATCAGGCTTATGTGCCCTATCAGACTCAGAAGATGTGGCCTTACAACTCTTCTTGTTTTTGTGATGTCTAGAAAGGGTCCTTAAGCGCAGCACCATGCGCTCCCATTATAAAGATAGGAGCTTGCGGTGGCTGCGGTCACATTGCAGATCCCCTCCGCAGAATGCTGCGGAGGGGTCCGCAAATGTGAACCCAGCCTTAGGCAGCAAATGACACAAGCCAGCCAATGACATAAACCCTTGTGTCTAAAACTTGTGAATGTTTTATGCACCCTGATTGGCTGACGGCCTGTAACATTCCCACAGAAAGTTCTGGGGACACTCCACTGCCCTCCTCACACCCCCTCCCCTTATCAAACAAGTCCCACTCACTATTCCACATAGTCAGAAGGTAGAAGAAAGGCATCACTTAAACGCAGTAATGCTTCCTTTCATCAGATCAGTTACCAAGCAAAGCCACGTTCGCAGATTTTTTAGTAAATTGCTAGTGTTTCCGATCGCTAACCAAATCTGCAATGTTCATGCTAATTTTGAAATCAGCAAACATGTTCAAGATAAGTTTGCTTATCTCTAGTGATGACGAACTTCCTATGAAACCTGGCTGAGCACCGTGATATACAGAAGGTGATCATTTGTGCTGTACATAGCAGAGATCAGACAGTGGCAGCCTTGAGTCCACTCAAAAAAAAAACATAGACTTGTAATTGCCACTTTCAAGAATGTCGATTCTATCAAAATATAAAATAAATTAGTCCGATCGGTAATCTTCGCAATGCAAAAAAACAAATCAAAATCCCAGAACTATTTTTATTTTTTGTTGCTGCAACATTGCCATACAATGCAATAAGAGGCAATCAAAATAATGAGTACACAATAAAAATACTATAATTAAAAACATCAGGATGCAAAAAATAAACCCTTAGGGTACCTTCACACGCCGCAATATCTGCTGGGAATCCTGATATGTCCCCTGAAACTATCGCCGTCAAATTGCCTCCCAGTTGCGACGTGTATTTGGGGAATTTGGCGGCGATAAATCGCCTGTCGCCTGGTTCCCGATTTCAGAGCACTACTCCAAAATCAGAGGCAATCATGAAGGCGAGATTCCCGGCTTTTGGCGTGTGATAGGGCGATAGTGATGGAATCAGCATCGCCTATTGATTTCCCGTAGGCGTGCCACAGCGTGCTGGAGTCCGCGCCCCGTCTGCGATGATTGGTGGTGGCTTCCGTGTTCCCATTGGCTGACAGTTGACAAGGCGCCATATTTGAAGAGCTGTCCGTTAAGCAACACACACATCTTCAATTGCGTCATGTATTAGCCAGCCTTCCAGAGAAGGCTGACAAATCGTAACGCCGTTGTGTTGTCCAATGAGTGTGTTTGGGGTGCGGTGTAAACCACTGTGGCACGCCTATCTCCTCGCAGTGCTGAACACGTATGGCCACATTGCTTTGGGGATTGCGGCGTGTGAAGCGGCGAGGGAAGTCTACTGGATTGGTTCCGCTGTGGGTGAGGCAATTTCTGTGGCGACACATCGCCTTAGGTTGAGGGCGAAATTGCCTCAGCGATCTGAGGCGAGCATGAAAAACGTGCACGTGCACGTTAGATCACCTCATATCGCCAGCAGAAATTGCGGCGTGTAAAGGTACCCTTTAGGTACCGTCACACGCGGCAATATTGCTAGGCAATTTCACTAGCAATTTGCTGGTTGCAGTGAAATCATGGACACATTGTTACATTTGTACACAGCAACAAAATAGAACAATGTGTCCATGATTTCACTGCAACCAGGAAATTGCCAGTGAAATTGCCTAGCAATATTGCCGCGTGTGACAGTACCTTTACATAGCCCAAGATCGCTAAGAAAAAATTAAAACATTATGGGCCTAAAAAAATAGTGCCAAAAGCACATTTTTTTTTTTTTTACAAATTTCTGAATTTTTTCCCACCATTCAAATAATAAAAGAAAACTATACAAGTGTTGTATCTGTGAACTCATACTGACCTGGGAAATTATATTGTCACCTATTTTTTTTTTTTGCATATTTACCGCACTTGGAATTTTTTCCCATTTTCTAGTACATTATTTGGTACAATGAAAGATGTCATTCAATAATACAACTCATCCTACAAAAACAACCCCTCATACCTCTACATTGATGGAAAAATAAAAAACATATGACTCTTGGAAGAAGTGGATGAAAAATTGAAAAGAAATGGAAAATCGCCTGATGGTGAAGGGGCTAATAGTTTACAAAGGTCAAATGTAGTGACAGATTCCTGTTAAGAGTATTCCCATCTCCAAGGTCTTATCCTACCATATAGTAGGTATCATATGGTAGCAAGTAGCCCCAAATACAAATGTGATATAATTCTACTGAATAGGTACGGTATGTCTCTCACCTCAAGTGCAGGGCTTTACAACTTACGTAGCCATGGTTACCATTAGAGATGAGCAAACCTTCTAAAGTCTGGATTTGGTTCGGTTTGTCGAACAGGCATATGTTTGTCGAATTGTTCGATGAACAGTTCGCCATACTTCCGATCCTCATTCAAATCTGTGGGAGGCAAAATGAAGGCCCAAAAGCTGCCAAAACAGCTCATATAAGGGCAGACACCAGGAGAAGTGCCATCTATCTCCTAGAGTTAACATTTAGGTAGGAGCCCTTAAGTATGATTTATTGCATGAGTATTACAATGCATCCAGTTTTGTTTATAATGTGACCTAATGCATGACTTTTGTGAGACAGTGCAGGGGATCATATGCGAGGGGCGCTATGTCTCCCCCAGAATGCGCACTGTCACGTATTGAGCCCGGTATAGGGTGTGAGAGAAAGGGACGGTCCGCTCCCTCCGCTCCGGGTCTTGCAAGGTCCCGGAAGTAGACACGGGGTTAAAAGCCTGGTCAGGAGGCAGGGCGGGGTTCCTTGGACACAGTTTTTGCCTAAGCTGCAGCTGCAGCAGAGATAGACTAGAGAGGTCTAAAGCTCCAGGAGGCCGTGTGCTATACTAACACGGTCTAGCCCGGGAGGGCTGGGAGCTCAGGGTCACCTATAGCGGAAGCCCATAACCTGATAGAACCGGGTTACCTTGTATTAACTTTATCCTGTGTACCCGGCTGCGACCCGGATTCTGGCAGCTTGTACCACTGCTGTGTGTATTGGCAATAAAACCGGGTACTGTTGGAACTATTGCCGGGCTCAACGTGTTTCCTGACTTGCAATCTCGGCGCTGCCCCACACTTTGTATTTTATTTTATAGTCAGGCGACTTTGTAACCTATGTACATGAATACTTTCTATGTTTTGACACGTATTGTTTTCACTTATTTAGATATAACAGTTTCTCTGAAGAAGGTGGTAAACGCCGAAATATCAAACTGTTGTTTTGGGCTGTTTGCATGGACTGTTAAAAATAAAATACGCAAAATCAACACACATGACTCCATAGTGTTCTTCTATAGACTCGTATATTTTTGGCTAGGGTCCCCGATACAAATCCGTTTTTTAAGCCCTTAGAAAAACGGATTCTGTTTTTCTAAGGGTGCCAATAGTGTCCCCTGTGGTCCAGGACGTTTTTTGGAATTTTTGGGACTTAGTAATTTTTTCTCAAAAAGCGCATGCGTTAACGCATGGTGCCTATATGCGCCATGTGTTAACGCATGCGTCTCCCATAGGACCCCATGTTAAAAAAACACTTGCGTTTTTTGAAAGGACCCCAAAAACGCTGCTAGCAGTGTTTTTGGGCTGCTGCATAAAAACGCATATATTTTTTGAAAAACGCACATGCCCATGCGTTAATGGATCCGTTTTTGGGACTTAGAAAAAAAAAGGAAACATTTTTCCCAAATCCGGTCCTGAAGCAAAAACGGATGATATGTGTGACCCTAGCCTTTTTGAGTGCTGAGGTCTCTTTTACGCTATTTGGACTATTTTTCCTCAGGCACCACCTTAACAGTGGAGCCAGGCCTTTCTTATATTATTTAGCTCAGGAGCTGGACACAGCAGCATGAGTTGATGGTTTATGAAATGACTTTGGATGCTTCGTTAGAGCAAAATAACAAATATGTAAATGTATATATTTTCTATTCTGAATATTGAGCTTATCAATCAACACCTGAGAGCAAGAGGGAAGCACTGTTTTATGTAACTATGTAATACTAGAGATAAGCGGATCAGGCAAAATTCAAATTTGCCTGTTCACATGACTTTTTCCAGGAAATTCAATTAGTGGGGAAATTATTCTCAGCAAATTTAATGTTGCTTAATCTACTGTATATGCTGTGAGATCTCTCCAGGCCCCAGTGCATAAAAAATGTATTATGCAAAAAATAAAGCACAAAATCCTTACATGCACCTTACTTCTCCTCACCAACACTGTTTAGTTTTCGTTCAGTCTTCTGACGCGGATCGATCAGGTGATGGTGAGGAGCAAAAGGCCTGAAGAGGTGAGTGTTAAAGTACTTGCCTTATTTACTTATTTTTATTTATTTATTTTGACTCAATGGTCTTTCAATTTTCAGAAAAATGATGACCAGTGACCCACATTTCGCTGAATCCAAATTACATGTAAAATTGCAAAAATTAGCATTTTGGCACATGTAGATTTTTAAAAAGAATATGAGTAGAATTCAGTTTCACTGTATTATATTTGCTCATCTCTATGTTGAACCATGCAAGATAACATGCATTGCAGGATAACAATACAGTATGCAATTGTTTGACTTTTATCTGATAATAAGTTTCTAAATGAACGTAGACAAAGGAATGCTTCATCAATTATCTTCTTATAGGTGCACATTATTTTACATGGGGAAGATGGTGTTTCTGAAACACGAGAGCTGTATTGTCCAGACAAGCCTTTATTTGAAAGAAATTCACGACACACATTCATAATGAGGTAAACTAATGTTGTTATTATTTATTATTATAGTGCCATTTATTCCATTGCGCTTTACACTTGCAAAGGAGCATACATAGACAAATACAATAATTATGAATAATACAAGTCACACACAGGTGCAGGAGGGGATAGGACCTTGCCCGTGAGGGCTCACAGTCTACAGGGGATTGGTGAGGATACACTAGGAGAGGGTAAAGCTGGTCGTGCAGTGGTTTAGTGGACTGAGGCTCACTGAAGGTTGTAGGCTTGTTGGAAGAGGTGGGTCTTCAGGTTCCTTTTGAAGGTTTCCACGGTAGGTGAAAGTCTGATGTTTTGTTGCAGAGCTTTCCAGATTATGGAGGATGCACAGGTGAAGTCATGTATGCGGTTGTGGAAAGAAGAGATAAGAGGGGTGTAGAGAAGGAAATATTTACAGGATCATGTGTTGCATGCAAGTAAGTACCGGTAGACCATGTCACAGATGTACGGAGGAGACAGGTTGTGAATGGCTTTGTATGTCATAGTTAGGGTTTTGAACTGGAGTCCCTGGGCAATGGGGAGCCAGTGAAGGGCTAGGCAGAGAAGAGAGGTTGGGGAATAACAGGGAGACAGGTGAATTATTGAGGGAGCAGTGTTTAGGATAGATTGGAGGGGTGCAAGAGTGCTAAAGGGAAGGCTAGAGAGCATGATCTTGTAGTAGTCGAGGTGGCAGATGATGAGGACATACACAAGTGTTTTTACAGTATCTCGGTCAAGGAATGTATGGATCCAGGAGATATTGGAGTTGGCAGGAGGTGGCAAGGGCTTGGATATGTGGCTTGAAGAAGAGCACAGATTCGAGTCAGCGAGAGTGTGCGGGGCTGGGGTGAGGAAGCAGCCATTGACTTTGATGAATAGTTCTGGTGGTGTGGTAGAGTAAGATGGAGGATAGAAAATGCATTCTTTTTTGTCCATGTTCAGTTTTAGCAAGCAAACTGAAAAGAAAGATGAAATAGCGCACAGACATTGTGGGATTTTGGTTACTAAGGAGATGATATCAGGTCCAGAGAGGTAGATCTGTCATTGGCATAGAGATGATACTGAAAGCCGTGGGGCTCTGAGCTGTCCTACACCAAAGATGTTGATGGAGAAGAGTAGAGGTCCTAGAACTGATCCTTGTGGGACACCCACGGATAGGGGTTGAGATGAGGAGGTGGTGTTGAAGAGGTAGAGACTGAATGTTCAATCTGTTAGATATGAAGAGATCCAGGAGAGAGCTAATCCTGTGACACCAAGAGATTAGAGAATCTGTAGCAAAAGGGAGTGGTCTACAGTGTTGAATGTAGAGGACAGGTCCAAGAGAAGGAGGACAGAGTAGTGTTGCTTGCTTTTGGCGATTAGTAGGTCATTGGTGACTTTAGTTGGAGCAATTTCAGTTAAGCAATGCATTCAAAAGCCAGATTGTGACCGGTCAAATTTGGAACTGGAGAAGAGGTGGGACTATGATTCAAGATGGAAATGCTGTTCCAATATTTTTCAGGCAAAAAGAAAAATGATATGTGACAATACCTAGACACAGAGGACGGGTCGAGGGAAGGCTTTTTGGAGATGGGTGTGATCAAGGCATTTTTAAAAAATGAGGGGAAGACACCAGTTGTTAGTGATGGGTTGAAGAGATGGGTTAAGGTTGGAATGAAGACTGTGGTGAGGTTGGGAATGAGGTGGGAATGAGATCAGGCCTGCAGGTGGTGAGATGTGATCATGACAGAAGAGTGAAGAGTTTATCTCCTGTCAATATGTAGATTTATATTCATTTACTGCAATTTGAAACCTATTAGCGATTGCTGCATACAAAAAAATAATAATCCATTTATTACTATTAATTAACAGAAGCATTGGTAAATATAAATTACTGTTCAAATGTGGATCAGCATTTACAATAAACTGTATATTTACTAACAAGTAATATTTATTCTTTTGCAGTGTACCAGAAAGTCTTGGACCGTTGTGGAAGATTCACATTTGGCATAACAACAGTGGTTATTCTCCAAGCTTGTACCTGAGTCATGTGATTGTCAAAGACCTGCAGAGTGCAACTAGTTGGTTTTTCTATGCTGAGAGTTGGCTAGCCATTGATGAGGGAGATGGAAAAGTTGAGCGTGAATTGACATCTGTGGGACATGGATTAGGATTCAGAAGGGTAAGTGCATTAGTCATTTAGAAATACAAATAGGATATCCTTTGCTTATCTATATTCTTTCAGGCCAAAACAAATTAGCTCCATAACATGAGTATTTATTTAGCTTTGATTATGACCTTGACTTCTCATAATATCCATCAAATGCTTTGCATTCAAAAGGAAAACATTATATAATTAAATAAGCAGAAACTTCACCAAAAATATACCTATACTCCACACAAAAAGGTTAAAATTCACAAATAATAAGAATAAAATGGAAATCTTTATTACTACACAATAAAATCTCAGCATAAAAATGGAAATTATGGGAAGGGGGAAGAGATACAACCAGATGACATGATAGGGAAAACATATGGCTTATGGCATATAATAAATAATATAAGGTCCAAAAAGTGCAATAAAATTGCATAATATCATAGTAAAATGACCATGAAAGATCATAATTTAGTAATATCTCAGTCACAAAATAAATATCAATAAAGCATGTTATATAGGAACATAAGAATGGCACCGTACATAAGTAACATACCGTATATACTCGTGTATAAGCCGACCCGTGTATAAGCCGACCCCCCTACTTTTGCCCCCAAAATCTGGGAAAACCTATTGACTCGTGTATAAGCCGAGGGTGGACCCCAGCACAGGTATACAGCCCCCAGCAGTGTGGTATACAGCAGCCTCCCCAGTGGTATATACAGCCCCAGTGGTAGTATCCAGCAGCCCCAGAGGTATATACAGCCCCAGTGGCAGTATCCAGCAGCCCCAGAAGTATATACAGCCCCAGTGGTAGTATCCATCAGCCCCACAGGTATATACAGCCCCAGTGGTAGTATCCAGTAGCCCCAGAGGTATATACAGCCCCAGTGGTAGTATACAGTAGCCATAGAGGTATATACAGACCCAGTGGTAGTATCCAGTAGACCCAGAGGTATATACAGCCCCAGTGGTAGTATCCAGCAGCCCCACAGGTATATACAGCCCCAGTGGTAGTATCCAGTAGACCCAGAGGTATATACAGCCCCAGTGGTAGTATACAGTAGCCATAGAGGTATATACAGCCCCAGTGGTAGTATCCAGCAGCCCCAGAGGTATATACAGCCCCAGTGGCAGTATCCAGCAGCCCCAGAAGTATATACAGCCCCAGTGGTAGTATCCAGTAGCCCCAGAGGTATATACAGCCCCAGTGGCAGTATCCAGCAGCCCCAGAAGTATATACAGCCCCAGTGGTAGTATCCAGTAGCCCCAGAGGTATATACAGCCCCAGTGGTAGTATACAGTAGCCATAGAGGTATATACAGCCCCAGTTGTAGTATCCAGTAGCCCCAGAGGTATATACAGCCCCAGTGGTAGTATACAGTAGCCAGAGGTATATACAGCCCCAGTGGTAGTATACAGTAGCCCCAGAGGTATATACAGCCCCAGTGGTAGTATCCAGCAGCCCCAGAAGTATATACAGCAGCCCCAGAGGTATGGCTTATATTGGCAGCCAGCCTACTTACATACACATACCCATACATACACACATATATACACACACACACACACATACACATATATACACATACACACACACATACACATACACACAGCTTCCTACCTTGTCCCCCGTTCTGCAGTGCTTTCCGGTGTCCTCCGTGCTCCGTTCCCGGTCTGCTGGGCCTTGTGGTTCCTCCTGGTTCCTCCTCCTTCGGTTCCATCATGGGGGCTGCCATCTTGCTTCTTCTCTCCGCCCCCGGCCAGTGATGTCAGAGCAGGCCGCGCTGTGATTGGCTAGCACCCGTGACATGTGATCACGGGTGCTAGCCAATCACAGCGCGGCCTGCTCTGACATCACTGGCCGGGGGCGGAGAGAAGAAGCAAGATGGCAGCCCCCATGATGGAACCGAAGGAGGAGGAACAAGGAGGAACCACAAGGCCCAGCAGACCGGGAACGGAGGACACCGGAAAGCACTGCAGAACGGGGGACAAGGTAAGAAATACTGCGCAGCGCCCCCCCACCCCCCGCGCCCCCTCCCACCATAGGATTACCATATTGACCCGTGTATAAGCCGAGGGGGGGACTTTTCAGTCCATTTTTTGGGCTGAAAAACTCGGCTTATACACGAGTATATACGGTACCTATAATAAGAATTGACCACAAAGAACAGGGGGCCTTCAGACTCCGATGTATACATACACACAAGGAGAACCAGAGTCTTTTTATGCTCAAAAAAATACGTTAAGTTTATTACAATAAAGCACTCAATTAAAAGTGCAAGTTTTTGGCTGATGATACAGATAGTGCCTAGAGCACAGCATGATATTACAGATAACATACAGAGTATTGTACTTCACCACCTTCTCATATTGCACAATTCCCATGTATAATCATGACATGGTTTTACAAATTATATAACATTGTATAATACATAGTATTCAACAAATTAGGTCCCATCAGCCCCATATGCATGATATAATAGGTGCACAGATTGATTCAGGTCATGGCGTCATAGCATACCGAAATGCAACTGCACGCAGTGCAGGATAGAGTAAGGGAGCCTCCACCTACAGCCTCCTACCCTGTTTCGCCTTACACGCTTTTTTCCTTGAATGGGGCTGATGGTGCTGCATCACCCAAACGTGATAACGATGTCATGGACGACTTCGCCCATTCACAGCAATGAGCAGGGATCATTTGCGGGGTTTGCGAATGATCCCTGCTCACAACATCGTTGGTGAGTTGTCCACGATATCTAGACGTGTGACATCTCACCAGCGATGTTGAATGGATCTCAAAAACGACCGCGCGTCCACGAGATCGCAGCCAACATTGTTACAACTATCTATATGTGGTTATAGATATAAAATATGTATCTCACTTATATGTATCTTGTAAAATGTTATGTGTTGGATTTATTTATGGAAGTTTTTTTTTTTTTAATAAGGAAGTTAGAAAGACATCAGTGTGAAAAATGAGCCTTTGGCCAGGGTCACACATGCCAATCCGCTTTTTTAAGCCCTTAGAAAAACTGATCCGTTAAATTTAGGGTGCAAATAGTGTCCCCTGAGGTCCTGGACGTTTTTGGAATTTTAGTCATTTTTTCACCAAAAACGCATATGCGTTAATGCATGGTGCCTATGTGTACCATGCATTAACGCATGCGTTTCCCATAGGGCCCCATGTTAAAAAAACGCATGCGTTTTTTCCTGCACCAAAAAATGCTGCATGCAGCGTTCTTTGGAAACAGGGAGAAATCAATGAAAAACACAGCTACACCTAAGTGCTCCATGCGTTAACGCATATGCGTTTTTGGACTTTGAAAAAAAATGTCCAAAATGATCCCAAAAAAGGATCCAAGGCAAAAACAGATGGTATGTGTGACCCTGGTGATTTATTATGTACAACTGGTGTAAACTGTCTCTCTGTCTCTCCTGTATTCCAGCTTTTCTACTGCAAATTTACTGAATATCTGGAGGATTTCCATTTTTGGGGTTCTCTCTATAGCCAGCCTTCTTACAGTTGGTTTTCACATACACAAAGAATAACAGCATGTTTTCTCCTATTATTGGGATACATGTGCTTGAATGTGTTACTTATTAACTGGAAAGAAGAACAGGTAAATTCTGCTTTTTACTGTTATATATCCTGACTGGAAAAGAGCAGATATATTAGAATGAAATTGAATTCTACTCAATTATTACAAAAATCTGAATTTGCCAAAATGCTAATTTGTTAGTCATTCGTATACCTGCATATATAAAGAAAATCAATGCCACTGATTGTCATTTTTTGGAACTATAAAAGGCCTTTAAAAGGTAAAAAAAATCCCTATACTCACCTTACTGCAAACCTCTTGCCCCTCACCATCACCATAATCATCCAATTCTTATTGCATCTTCTTATGACCACAGCAAATGCTGAAATCCCCTTAAGCTAGGCCAAGACGTCTGGCTCTGATGAGGCCTGGGATGGCTCTGTGTATGTGTGTGCATTGACATGGTGCACATTGGAATGTCATGACTTTACACATGCTTATGCAGGAACCTCTTGTCAAAGAACAGACGAGTGATGATGGGAAGTGGATGGGCCAGAGAGTAGTGATGGGCGAGTCCTAAATTACTCGGAATCGCTTGACTCTAGCGAGTCCGAGCCCGGGACTCGCTACTCGTTGCGAGTCTAGCGAGTCCAATGTTAATGAATGGGGAAGCGAGTAATAGCGAGTAATGTGCGATTTACAGAGCTTCAGGCTCTATCTGCTAGGACTCGTTACTCTGCGAGTTTCCCAGCGTTTACTCGCACAGTAACGAGTCCAATGCAAATCAATGGCAATCCTAGTTTTGTCAGAGACTCTGACAAAACTAGGATTGCCATTGACTTGCATTGGACTCGTTACTGTGCAAGTAATCGCAGGGAAACTCGCACAGATAAGAGTCTGGCTGTCTGCTCTGTGTGCAGGCTGCCGCAGCTCCAGGGTCCTAGAGCCCACCTGATGTAGCAGAGCTGAGATTGTTCTCAGTCTGCTCATTCCCTGTGCATAGACATCTATATCTATGCACAGGGGATGTAGCAGAGAGGACATCGCGTTTTGGACTACGTCGAACGGAAGAGGATTTTTTTAATTAAAGATGGAGTCCCTAATGGCTTTTTTTTTATTTCTAATAAAAAAAATTCTCTGTGTGGTGTTTTTTTAACCCTTTATTGGAGATTCTTAGTGGCCGGGTCAAACCTGGTCTGACATTAAGAATCTCAGGCTTAATACCAGCTTGTATAACAAAGCTGGTATTAACCCCTTTATTACCCAGCATGCCACCGCCACCAGGGCCGCTGGAAGAGCGGGGTTCAGCGCCAGAGGATGGCGCTTCAATGAATGCGCCATCTTCTGGGGCGGCTGCGGGCTGCAATTTGCAGCGGGGGGTGCCCAGAAAGCTTGGGCCTCCCTGCGCTGCGGACTCCAGCCCCCAGCTGCTTAGCTGTACCTGGCTAGACATAGAAATTGCACGGAGCCCCAAGCATTTTTTTTTTATTATTTCATGAAATTCATGAAATAATAAAAAAAGAGGGCTCGCCTATATTCTTGTGTCCGGCCAGGTACAAATAGGCACCTGGGGGTTGGGGGCAGCCCGTCGCTGCCTGCTGGATCCGGCTGGTTCCAGAAATACGGTGAAGCCCACATAATTTTTTTTCTGAAAAATCAATAAAACAATCCTAAAAAAGGGACTGCATCTTTATTAACCCCTCGCCCATGGTCCAGGGGTTAATAAAGATGCAGTCCCTTTTATTTACATTGTTTTATGGATTTGTCAGAAAATAATTTGACGTGGGCTTCGCCGTATTTCTGGAACCAGCCGAATCCAGCAGGCAGCGACGGGCTGCCCCCAACCCCCAGGTGCCTATTTGTACCTGGCCAGACACAAGAATATATGGGAGCCCTTTTTTTTATTATTTCATGAAATAATAAAAAAAAAATGCGTGGGGCTCCGCGCAATTTCTATGTCTAGCCAGGTACAGCTAAGCAGCTGGGGGCTGGAATCCGCAGCGCAGGAGCCAAGCTTTCTGGGCACACCCCGCTGCAAATTGCAGCCCGCAGCCGCCCAGAAGATGGCGCATCAATGAACCCATCCTCTGGCGCTGACCGCTCTTCATGGCCCTGGTGGCGGTGGCATCTGGTAATAAGGGGTTATACCACCTTTGTTATACAAGCTGTATTAAGCCCAGGATTCTTATGTCAGGCCAGTTTGACCCGGCTACTAAGAATCTACAATAAAGTTAAAAAACACAACCAGAAATTTTTTTTATTAAAATAAAAAAAAAGCATTAGGGACTCCATCTTAATTAAAAAAATCCTCTTCACCGACGTAGTCCAAAACGCATGTCCCTCTACATCACTGTGCATAGATATAGATTCTATGCACAGGGAATGAGCAGACTGAGAACAATCTCAGCTCTGCTAATCAGGCAGCAGCGGCTCTAGGACCCTGAGCTGCGGCAGCTGCACACAGAGCAGACAGCAGACTCTTATCTGTGCGAGTTTCCTGCATACTTGCACAGTAACGAGTCCAATGCAAGTCAATGACAATCCTAGTTTTGTCAGAATCTCTGACAAAACTAAGATTGCCATGATTTGCATTGGACTCGTTACTGTGCGAGTAAACGCTGGGAACTCGCAGAGTACCGAGTCCTGCGAGTCCCTTACTACTCGCAGAGTAACGAGTCCTAGCGAGTAGATTCGCCCATCCCTACCAGAGAGATGAGTGGTGAGGTGAGTAAAGTATCTTTTTTATTTTTTTACATCCTAAATTTACTATGCTCCGAGGTCTGAAGAGAGAACCCAAAGCATGAAAAGGGATATTACATTCATGAAGAATAACTTCTCTGCAAATCAAATTTCCAAGGAAAATCTGCAAACAGATTAGAATTTTTCCTTTTCCGCTAATCTCTAACATTAACTTAGAAATGTAAGGCTGGTTCACATCACATTTTGAGCTTTCAAGTGTTTCCTTTCAAACGCATACACTCGGATCCAAAATAGGATCCCATGTATCCCTATGGGGCTCGGATCGGATCGGATGTGTGCCTTTTGCTATCCTATTTTGGCACCATCCGATCCTGTCCGATTTCAGCACGGACACAAAAACACAGCCTGCTGCGTTTTTGTGTCCAAGAATGAAATCGGACAGGCTCGGATCCGTGTCAATCCGACCCCAGATAGCATATGAGCCTATGGACCTCGGATCTGATTCTAAATCGGATACGATGTCAGCTCCGTGATTATGTACTGAGCATGACCAGAGGCAGTGCTCATTACATAATTAACCCTGTCTGTCCCTGTCACTCTCTGTCTGTCCCTGCCTGTCCCTCTTCTATCTCTGCTCTCCTCTGTCCTCCCCCTCGTCCTCTTCCCTGTCCTCTCCCCTCCGGAATGTGAAAAAAAAAAAAACTCCCAGAGGATACTTTACCTTCCACCGGCTGCAGGGATGTGACAGTCTCCTGATCTTCTGGTGGCTGAAGAGCCTGTGGTGATGTCACAGAGCCGGTCACCTGACACATCAGGTGATCGGCTCTGTGAAATCACGAGAGGTCCTTCAACCACCAGAAGGAGACTGTCGCATGGAGCCGGCGGAAGGTAAAGTATCCTCTGGGAGTTTTTTTTTTTTTTTCACATTTCGGAAGGGAGAGGACAGGGGAGAGGACGTGGGGAGGATAGAGGAGAGCAAGATAGAAGGACAGGCAGGACAGACAGGGACTGCAGGGACAGATAGAGAAGAAGCAGGGAGAACAGGATCCACACTGATCCTGCAAAGAATCGGATCGGATGGCTATTTGCCATCCAAGTGCAAGGATCCGTGTGGATCTGTGGCTGTCCGTGGGGATCCTGCTGAGACTCGGATCCCCACGGACAGCCACAAATCGTGATGTGAACCCGGCCTAAGATTATCATGTGAAGGTTCTCTTCAACTACACACAGTTTACTATTTAGTACAAGATTGTTTTTAGATTATATGATATACATGTTCCAATACACGAAAGGAAATTGAGATATAATTTTTCAGTGAAAAAAAAAGTTTTTTTTAATGACATTAATCAGCTCCCAAGTTCTATGATGTACAATTATTCATTGATATTGAAATAACTGTTCACTAGTGATGAGCGGACCAATACACAGTAGATTGAATTTGAGTCTCAATTTTTTTAAATTCATGGTTTCACGTGAGTTTAAGATTTGGTTCATGATGTGCAAAAGAAAAACAATCGCTGGTCATCATTTCCCACATTCCAGGGTGCTGGCTGATTTCTTTTTTTTATTTCTGTGAGGATTTTCCCATAATGCCTTGCAGCTATGACATCTAGCACATTATGATACATTGTACAGTGATTGTCAGTACCACCACTGGGCCATCACAGATCAGTGGTTCCCAGTGGAGCATAATTTGTACAGCAGAATCACTTTCAATCTTTATAGTTAGTGGGTTAGGCCTCGTTCACACAATGCTTATTTGTCACGCTTTTTTGCGCGCACTTTTCCCCCCAAAGCGCACCTGCATCTGCGTTTGACAGCAAAGTGAATTGACTTTCACTTTTGCTGTTCACCCGCAGCGCTATTTTCGGCTGTGCTTTTATGGGAGATAGCACGCGCGTAAAAAGAATGAACATGTTCATTCTTTCCGCTTTTTAGCGCGTGCTTTCTCCCATAGGCCCCATTATAACCGCTGGAGTTACGCATTGCCGTTCAGACAATGCGTAATTCCAGCAGGAATACTCTGGCGCTGATGTCACAGAGGGGAGGGAGAATCCTGTTCCTCCCCTGTGTGACATCTGTCACAGCCCCATTTGATTTCACAGTGTATTATACACTGCAAAATCAAATGTAGAAAAATGACAAATGTATTAAAAATAATAGAGATTTTTATACTTACCTTCCGCCGTGTGTTCAGGAGCTGGGAGCAGCAGTAGGTATCGACCAGCAGGACCTTGCTAGACCGCTGATTGGCCCGCTTGCGGTCATGTGATATGTCACGTCCTATGACGTTACATATCACATGACGCGAGTGGCCAATCATAGCGCCCGATAACAGCCCGATCTATGACATCATGCAAGGTCTTGCTGCTCGGGTCCTGTGGCTCCCAGCTACGGAACACCCTGCAGAGGGTAAGCATAAAATTTTTATTATGTTTAATACATTTGTCATTCTTTTACATTGGGGCTGTGACAGATGTCACAGAGGAGAGAAGGAACAGGATACTTCCTCCCCTCTGTGACATCACTAAACAAGTAGCCCCGTAAAAACAAAACTTGGGTGAAAAATGCTGAAAAAAGCACTGTGTGTGAACACAGCCTTAATCTCTTTTTATAGTAAGCTTTTAGTGGGGTTCTTTCTGTATCTCAATTTTCTGTAGAGTGTAAACTATTATGATCAGTGAATCCTTTCTCTCTCGCTCTCTCTCTTGCTTTCTCTCCTATAGAGTGTAAATTCCTTTGATCAGTGGGGTCCTCTTTCTATTGCTTGTAGATTGTAAGCATTTATGATCAGTGGGGCCCAATCTCTCATGTCTTTAGAGATTAAACTTTTATGATCAATGGATCCTCTTTCTCTTTCCCATAGAGTGCAAGCTCTTATGGTCAGTGGGGTCCCCTGTCATGGTGCCTCTGCTCAGCAATGGCTCTTCCTCCTCTGCTATCTTGCTCCCTACTCAGCAGCGTACCTGTATATCAGCATCAGGATTTAAGGGCACGATATACAAATGTCCATGGACAATTGAACATATGCAGGTTATCAGAACCTAATGGCATATCCATGGAACATTAAACATATCCAGGAGGCCTGGGACTATTTGCTTTCTACCATTGAAGCATACATCATACATTTTGGAGAGTAGGCATTTGCTCTTATATGATGCTGACTTATTGACCTATGCATCTATACTTTATAAGGAAACCCTTTATAGCTATCAGGTTTCTAAAATATTGACTTCTAGCTGCTGTTTTTTACCTAATCAACTGAATCTGTATTCACTGTTTGGATTAATTAATCATTTTTCGGCTATACGGACCTTATCATTTGTCCTGCTAGAACTCTTATTTGGATTGGATTGTTTGGACACCCCTGAGTAACGCCTGTACTTTTCATTGAAAAAATGAGAAAGGGGAACACGATGAGAGATTTTTTTCATATATGCCGTAACATATGACTTTGTTTCATTTATCAGATTGCTTCTTGTATATGTAAGCAGAAATTATAGTTTATGTGTATATAGGACAATTGGTCACAGCACCTGGGGTTGCATGCTAGGCCTTTCGATCCTCTAGCCAGCTCCTGGACGCACATCCAAACCGGAAAGTCCAAATCTGGATCACAATCAAATATCAAAATAAGAAACGGACAGCGCCACAGACCTTTGATTGTGCAAAAATAACTCTGTGTCTTTATTCCATGGTCATGAAAAAGCGACGTTTCAACCCCACTCCTGTGGTCTTTTATCAAGCTTATCAAAGGTCTGTGGCGCTGTCCGTTTCTTATTTTGATATTTGATAGTTTATGTGATCCTGACTTACAGGAAGAACCATAGTGATGGGATTTTGATCACATGGCTAAACATATGGTGACATTCTCAATTTTGAGACCATGTAAATGATTCACTGAATCATTTTCAAGTGTGAAAATCTGTGAATGTATGGAAACATCTCACCTAGATATCACATTAGCATAGTGATAGAACTGCAACATTGCTACAACATCATGACTAGAGATGAGTGAACTTTCCCCAAAAATGTTCACCAATTTCAAATTCGCCAAGAAAATTGACAATTCGGTTCATGATCAGGAATCTGAGACATTTACAATAAAATCTGCAGACACGGCTTAATTTGGGAAAAAAAATTTTAAATTTAAAATGGGCCTAAAACTTTCCCTGATCTTTGTAACCAAAACGCTCACCGGAAGACCCTCGGCTGGGAACAATATCTAACCATACATTTTAAGAATACAGATTGTCGGCATGTGGGCAAGTGTGTTATATGTATCATTACTATTGGACCTGTTCTTGAATTGCAGCCTACTAGCCTTATTCAACATTCCAAATGAATTGGTGATGATCTAAATAATATTATTTCTAATTTTCCTCAATATTATTTTTCAATAATCACTCCACCTACTCGCAACTCAGGTGTTACCTATTGCATAGGGAATGGGATTTGTAAGTCAAATACCTTCTGCAGGCCACCCCATGGACAGGTTAATGAGGAGCTATGCAACAAGATTGTGCAAACATTAATATCCTGTAAGCAACTGTTTCCTGGCACTGGAAGAGACAGGACCCTAGGCAAAGCAAAGAAGTGTCAATGTTGAGCCTGGTGCCATCTTGGCAGTGCAGTATAATGCAGCTTGCCTGTGCTACTGTCTGCCCAGTGTGGCCAAGTGATGGATCCACCGCAAGACATGTCAGCTCTGGAGGATGTGGTTTTCCTCACCACCAGGGTCAGAGGGTGTTTCAGCACAAGGACAGGAGCAGCCAGCACAGGACATGGAGACAAATGTGACCTGGAGCTCCACTGTGCTACCCACATTGTGTAGCACCCCCACCAGAGGCCTTCGACTGGGAGAATGCCATGTGGGGATCCATAACCTCTCCAAAAAACTATCCTATTAGGCATAAACCACACTGGCCAGATAGAGGTTGCATGGAGCCAAGGTCAATGACTTTAATGACCAATGTACTAGAGGCATGATGGTGGCATTCATCCAGGAGAGAATGTTTAGCTTCATTGCTGTAGAAGGGACTGGTCATAGGTGCTTCTTCAACTGGTCCATCCTGATTTTTAACCATCTTCTCAAAAGACTTTGCACAATCTATGTTGGGGAGGAAGTAATAACTTTAAATAATGTGTACCCTTAGTGTTGTGGGGAGTGGATAGTACCACAGGAAGACATGTATAATGGTGGGCAGGATATTATCTCATATATATCCCTATGGGTTTTCTTAAATGCTGATGTAGCATAGAACCCTGTGGAAAAAGGAGGGGATATTGAGGAAAAGGCTATCCTTAAGATTATAGGCCCCAATAGGTCTGTGGAAATCAGATAATGGAACTGAAATACAACACTTAATAGGGAGATTATTACACCCATATAAATAAAGGAGCTCTCTTAATATAACTGTGCAGTAGGGCAAAAATTACACTCATATATGGCTCAGTCTAAGTGTATAACAAGTATATAGCTTATTGAGAAATGTTGGTACCTGGTTATAAAATTTATATGAATTTTAAACAATAAAGGAATTTAATATAAAATTACTGGTGTGGTCCAGCTTCACTTTAAACCACCAGGGGGAACTCCTAGGGGAAAAAATACTTTTTGGCAGTTTTTTTAATATCTTTTCCAAATCAGGTCTGCTGCAGAGCTCCCTTAAGGTAACGTCACACGTGGAGATATCGCCGGGAGATTTGCTAAGCAATCTCCGAATGCGGCGATATCGCTACCACATCACCTGTGCATTGCGGCGTGTGACAGGGCGATATTACAATGAGAAATCGAAGGTAGTGCGTCACCTGATCGCCATGCTCTGCTGAGAAATCAGGCGACAACCACCAGGCGATCTCAGCGCATCATGGCATGTGACTGGGCGATAGCGATGTAGAAATCGAGCTCATGCCATCTGGAAGCAATTCCAGAGGCATGCCTGAGCATTCTGTTTGGCGCGCCACGTCTGCCGCGATTGGTGGTCGCTATTACGTTCCCATTGACTGGCCATGGCTAAGGCACCATATTTGAATAGCGATATAGTAGAAAGGACACATGCGTCATGTAGTGGGCAGACTTCCTGACAAGGCTGACCAATGGCGATGCAGTTGTGTTGGCCAATCGGAGTGGTAGGGGCACGGTGTACAACACTCTGGCACGCCTGTCTCCTCGCCGCGCGCACACTCTACGCCCACATCGCTGATGCGGTGGTGGTGTGTGACACAGCGATTTGGCGGTGACGTGGGAATGTCAAATTGCTTCCGGTCTGCGCCAGGCGATTTCCGGAACGCAGGATCGACGAACATAGCACGCGAGATCTCTATGTGTGACGGCGATGTGCAAAAAAGTGCTCGGAACATGCTCACGTCAAATTGCCAGCCATATAGCAGCAATATTGCTACGTGTGACGATACCTTTAAGATACCGTCACACGTGGAAACATCTCCGGCAACATCGCCAGCAACTGACGGGAGCGCGCACGTTTTTGGCTGCTGGACAAGATCACTTTGCTCCTGTCAGACGAGGAGACATCACCGGCAATGCAGCGGCGATGTTGTAGGCAACTATCGCTGCCAAGGTTATATTCAACCCTGGCAGCGATCCTTAACATTGGATTCAATGGGGGAAGTTGCCTGCAACATCGCTGTTGCGATGTCAGACAGGGTGATTCAGGCGGATCGCCTGAGCAACATCGCCAGGTTGGAGAAACTATCGCCGTTGATATCACCCTGTTAGATGCGGCAATGCACTGGCGATGTTGCGGAAACGTGGCCACGCCCCTGAGTTGCCAGCGATGTTTCCAGAGATGTTTCCACGTGGGACGGTACTCTTATGGTGGGTTTACACGCCGCGATATCGGCATCCAACTCCGACCAAACTCCGACAAAAAGTCACGTGGGTCGCGAGTTGGAGCCGATATCGGGTGCGCGTTGTACTGTTTTAGTATACAACGCGATGCTGGAACGATGCCAAAACGATATCGGAGTTGAATAGCAGAGCTATTCAACTCCCCGATATCGCAAGGCCGTTGTACCAGCATCGCAGCGTGTGACAGCCTAACTCCGATGCGTACTCGCACCTCACCCATTAACTCCCATGTTAAATGGTCGTTACTGGGTTGGTGGGCGTACACATCGGAGGGACGTTGTTTCCCGATATCGCAGCGTGTAAACCGGCGATGCGATATCGGGAAAAGTGCTCCCAAAATGCGCGCTCCCGCGGCGTTGTATGCGATATCGGGACGATATCGCTACGTGTAACCCCACCATTAGGCTACGTATATACGTTGAGTGTTTGATGAGTTTTTTACCTCAGGATTTGTAGCCAAAACCAGGAGTGGAAAATTAAATACAGAAGTGGTGCAGGTGTTTCTATTAGACTTTTCCTCTGATTGCTGCACTCCTGGTTTTGTCTACAAATCCTGAGGTAAAAAACATATCAAATACTCAGCGTGTGCACGTGGCCTTAAAATCTCCACAAATTCAGTGGAAAAAAATAGTGATGAGCGAGTCCTGTAATATTCGTAATCACTATACTCGTAACGAGTACTTTTTTTATAATCGCATATTCATTACGAATGACGAGTACAATGCAAGTCAATGGGAAATGTGAGTAATTTTCTGCTGGACCCTACAAAGTGATCTGGGGGCCTGAAGAAAAGGCTGAAATGAATGGGAAAGTGATGAAACAAAATGGGAAAATTCTGCAGAATATGCCTTCATGCATTTCTGGCTCGCATATGGTTTCTAGAAATAAATTTGTCCCAGTATTAGACAAGAACAACTACCAAACTTAACCTAAATTGCATTTAACAGGCTGAGAAGGTTAAGAAACAGTTTTTTCTACATAATCACTTGTATAGAAGGCTAAATAAACCAGAGAAACAAAAAAATATTGCTTTTAGCATTTGTCCACACATAGTGTTGTGGCTTTTTTTTTGCCTTTTACAATTGGGAGGGCCCTGACTTATACATTTTGTCGGTCCCTCTGTTATACATCAGTTTTAGTTAGCTATTCCCCAGCACTTTACAAGGCCAGCTACAACTTACCAGTAGGTATGTTGATCTTTGACCTCAGAGGCATCAGGTGGCCCTGTAAAATGCATTTTTGAGGGACAGCTCTTACTTAGACATTTGGGCGGACCCTCTCTCATTGACACTCAGATAGTGGAATACATATTCCATAGCAGCTTACAAAGTGCCCATTGATACGATGGTCTTGACCCTCCTCCTCCTCCACCGCCGTGTGATTCTGCGGCCCTAAATTGATGGTATGGACACAGACTTACTAGTGGCGTATCTAACTTCTGCTGTATCCAATCTCACTGTGTGCCTCTCATGTAATTTATGGTATTGACGCAGACTTACTAGTGGCGTACCTAACTTCTGCTGTATCCAATCTCACTGTGTGCCTCTCATGTAATTGATGGTATGGATACAGACTTACTAGTGGCATATCTAACTTTGTACATCTGCTTTGTACCTTAGAAATATGCATATTCTCTCCTCTTGCCCATGTCTCTGTCTCCTGCTGATCCGGCCCCAAACATTTCTCTTAGCAGTAAATTGTTAATTGTCCCCTGGTGTGTTATATCCTTCTTTCTCTTCTGACCCCTCCCTTCTATATACCTGGCCCATTGTCTGTTGACCACAAGAGTTATAAATTGCAAGGCCTCTGTGATTTTCCAAAATGGGATTTTTAAAGTGGGCTACAGAGATATTCCAGAGATAAGTCAGAGGTAACCAGAGGGTAACAACTCTACCCATCTACTAACTCTCATAATTTTTTTTGGCCAATATATTAAAATGTCCTTCAATTCAATGCCTCTATATCTATGTGCATTAGTCATCCACTTTTACTGCCCCATTCCCCCTTCATCACCCTTTATCCACATCAGCCCCTCTCTACTTCCCTTTGCTATGTCCTGCTACCATACTCTCTTCACCCTACTCAATAATCTAAGCCCATCATATTCCAGGTTCTTGCATCAACAAAAACAATGTCATAGAGGCAAAAATTACTTGCTCCTTCTCTTTCTACTACTGCTCATGTCAGGTGATATTTCTCCCAATCCTGGACCACCCTCTTCCAACTTCAACCCCCCGCCCACCTCACATAGAAATCCCACTAACCTCATTAGCATTACCTGCACACCTTCATCTTCCTCTTTTAAATGTGCCCTCTGGAATCCACGGTCTGCATGCAACAAACTTCCCTTTATCCACAACTACTTTCTCACTAACTCTCTTAACCTTTTGGCCCTCACTGAAACCTGCATCTAGGACTCAGATACTGCTTCCCTCTGCTGCTATCTCCTACGGCGGTTTACACTTCTCCCATTCCCCGAGACCTGGGAACAGACGTGGTGGTGGAGTTGGCTTACTCCTTTCCCCACAATGTACTTTCCAGGTCATCCCCCCCGCTCCATCACTCTCATTCCCATCTTTTGAGGTTCACACAATTAGGCTGCTCCGTCCCCTCCCCCTCAGAGTATTGGTGGTTTACCGCCCCCCAGGTTCACCCGACCACTTCTCCGCGTGGCTGCCGCACTTCATGTCCTCAGAATTACCAACCATCATCCTGGGAGACTTTAACATCCCCATAAACATCCCCAACTCCCCATCTACATCCCAGCTCCTATCTCTAACCACTTCTCTTGGCCTCTCGCAGTTCTCAACCTCTGAGACACACAAGGATGGTAACACCCTTGACCTGGTCTTTACCCGACTCTGCTCTACCTCCTCCTTAGACAACTCATCTCCTTCTCTCTCTGATCACAACATTCTCTCCTTCACACTCACAAACCCTCGCCTATCACAGCATAGTCCGACCTATCACACATTCAGAAATCTACAGGCCATCAACCCTCATACATTCACAGACTCTCTTCTCTCATCACTGTCCCCAATCTCCTCCTTCTCCTGCCCCAATCTGGCTGTGAATTACTACAATGAGACTCTCAAAAGTACCCTGGACCAAGTAGCGCCCTCACCCTCAGAATCTCCAAACACAGAGTAAAACAGCCCTGGCTCACATCATAAACTCAATTCCTCCAGCGATGCTCTAGGAATGCCGAACGCCTATGGAGGAAAACCCGCACACCAGAAAACTTTACCCATTATAAATTCATGCTCAAAGCCTACAACTCTGCCCTTCACCTTGCCAAACAGACCTCCTTCACCACCCTGATCTCCTTACTATCCAACAACTCAAAGAAACTCTTTGACACCTTTCACTCTCTCCTCAGTCCGAAAGTGCAGGCCCCTATCACTGACCTCTTTGCTGATGATCTGGACTCTTACTTCACAGAGAAAATAGAAAACATCCGTCAGGAAATCAGCTCCCAACCTTCAAGTACTGTTACTTCCATCTGTCCCCACATCCCCTCTGGCTCACTCTCCATTTTTGACCCAGTCACAGAAGAAGTCTCCAGGCTCCTCTCGTCCTTACGTCCCACTACATGCACCACTGACCCCATTCCCTCACACCTACTCCAGACCCTCTCTCCAGTGGTCTCCACTCACTTAACCACAATCTTCAATCTCTCCCTCTCTACTGGCATCTTCCCCTCCTCCTTCAAACACTCTATTATTACTCCACTACTAAAGAAAACGTCCCTTGACCCATGCTGCACAAATAACTACAGAACTGTCTCCAATCTCCCCTTCATCTCAAAACTCCTGGAGCGCCTGGTCTACACCCGCCTCACCCATTACCTCACCACTCACTCTTCTTTAGATCCATTACAGTCTGGCTTCCGCCCCTTACACTCTACAGAATCTGCCCTTATCAAAGTGACCAATGAACTTCTGACAGCAAAACAAAATGGTGACCACTCTCTTCTTATCCTTCTTGACCTCTCTGCAGCTTTTGACACTGTTGACCACCATCTCCTACTCTCTATGCTGCACTCCATTGGCATCAAGGACACGGCTCTCTCCTGGTTCTCTTCCTATCTCTCTGATCGCTCTTTCAGTGTATCATTTGCTGGCTCCACTTCCCCCCCCTCTTCCTCTCACTATTGGGGTCCCTCAGGGTTCAGTCCTTGGCCCTTTTCTCTTCTGTCTCTACACAGCCCCGATCGGACAGACCATCAGCAGATTTGGCTTCCAGTACCATCTTTACGCTGATGACACACAACTATACACTTCCTCCCCTGACCTTACTCCTGCTCTAATACAGAACACCAATGACTGTCTAAACACAGTTTCCACGATCATGTCCGCTGTATATCTGAAAGTCAACCTTTCCAAAACTGAACTTCTTCTGCTCCCACCCTCTACCAACCTCCCTAAACCTGACATTTCCCTCTCGGTGTGCGGCACCACGATAACGCCCAGTCAGCAGGCTCGCTGTCTGGGTGTTATGTTGGACGCTGATCTCTCTTTCACCCCATATATACAATCTCTCACCCGCTCCTGTCACTCGCACCTGAAAAATATCTCCAGAATTCGCCCTTTCCTCACCATGGAAACAACTAAAACCCTCACCGTGGCCCTGATCCATTCCTGCCTTGACTACTGTAATTCTTTATTAGCTGGCCTCCCCCACAGTAAGCTTTCCCCTCTCCAGTCTATCCTCAATGCAGCAGCCAGGATCACCTATCTAGCAAACTGTTACTCAGTTGTTTCTGCCCTTTGCCAGTCACTGCATTGGCTGTCCATACACTATAGAATCCAATTCAAATTGCTTGTTGTCACCCATAAAACTATTCATGGTGCGGCACTCCTACCTCTCTACCCTCATCTCTGTATACCACCCCACCCGTCCCCTTCGCTCTGAATGCGACCTCAGACTAACATCGGCATTAATCCGAACCTCCCATTCCCGACTCCAAGACTTCTCTCGAGCTGCACCAATCCTCTGGAATGCTCTACCCCAAGAAATTAGGACCATCCACAACTTGCATAGCTTCAGACGCTTCCTAACACACACCTCTTCAGGGCGGCCTACCATTCTCCCTAACAGTAGTCATCTAGACAAAAGATATTAATTGTTATAAGCCCCTGTACTTTGTGTTCCCATCACGTCTTAGATTGTAAGCTCCTTCGAGCAGGGTCACCATTATTTTTTGCCTTTTTATTGTATTTCCTACATTGATGCTATGTTTATTGTATGTAATTACTGTTCTGTATTACCTACCATTCTGTATTGTATATTTTTCTTATACGTACCATTGTACTGTAAAGCAGTGCGGAATATGTTGGCGCTATACAAATAAAGTTTTATTATTATTATTGCAGTAGGCAGGAAACCTTAGTTTACTGAGGGCCCAGAGATGTGTCTCACCCACAAGGGTCTGGGGTACTCAGGTCTCGGGCACATGGGTGCGGTGGATGTCACGGGTGGTCGGTGCCCAAGCCTGTGCCCTTGCGGTGACAACAAAAAGGGGTATTTACAGGGATAATAGATTATAAGTGATTGTCGTGACACCACCTGTAGATCTGGTGATGGCACCGGTGCTGCTGGGGCCTTCGGGGTGATGGGCGTCAGCAAGGTGTTGTGGCTCCCTACAGGTGGAGCGGGATCGCCGGGGCTGTATAAGTAGAATGGTGGAATATGGTAGAGCAGTTGTTGCAGTGTGGGATAGGCTGAAGAATGGACACACACACAATAAAGTCTTCCAGGGTTGAAGGGTGCACTTTGGGATTTCCACACCGAGTGAGGTATAGGCCTCCTTGTCCTGTTGCCTTGCCCTGAAGTCTGTTGTGTGTGAAACCAGGCCTGACTTCTCTTCTCTCTCACACCCGTGTTGCTGCACTGAGGGCTCTCGCTTGGCTACCATTACCTCTCTGTGGCTCCTGCTGTCAAATGGTGAGTGCTGCGGGTGTCCGGGAAGCTAAACCTCTGTGGTGTACTGGTATTCTCTGCTGGGTTGATCTATCTCTCTTGCAGCCTTGGACTCCAGTGACCGGTGTTTCCTGGGTGAGCCGATATGGCTCCTCTGCCCCCGCTGTACTGTTCCTCGCCTCTGCCTTTCGTCCTCACTCACTGGACCTCACACTGGCTCTGGCGGTGTGCTGGTTTCGAGCCTAGCACAGCTCCAGTAACCAGTTTTACTCACTAGGCTCTGAGCTGATCTTCACAGTTCTCCTAGTGACTGCACACCCTGTCTAACTCCGCCCCCAGCACCTATATTTATAGGGGATCTGGCTTAACAGCAATCAGTGGCACTCTCCCAGTGCAGGACAAGGCATTTTGGTGCCCTAGGCAGGTAAGGCAAACGGCGCCCCTTCCCCCCGAAATATGTCTAGGAATAAAAATGTCAACATACTTTGAAAGTAAATTTAATTTAATGGGGACCTATAAAAGGTTCGTCCAACCACACTACAGAGACATACTGATAGGATGTTTACATTGTGAGCCCCAATGGGGACAGTGTTGATGATGTATGTAAAACGCTGTGGAGTTCATAGTGTAATATGAATGCAAAAAGTATTATTCTTAATATTATGTCACAATACCAGGATCTGAGGATCTTCTATTTCGAGGTCAGGGACTCTCTGATGCCATGTTGCTGCTTGTCTCGCTGTCGTCCTCTTTTGACACTGCAGTGCGGTGGACAAGAGAGCATTAACTGGTTAATAACAAGAAGTATGGAGTGTGTACTGAGCCATAAACCCTCCCCATACCATGTCCAGCAGACATTGTAGGATTACTATATGGATTGGATATATGGATGAACGACTGTAATGGACATAAAGTATGGGGTTGTTTTTGAGCAGCAGGTCACACATCGTTGGTGCCAAACAAGGTGGTATGCACAGATGGACAGTTTTACAGTTATTCCAACGGGGCCGAACAAAAAACCGGGAGCAGCAAGGGCAAACCTCGGGTTTCCTAAAGGACCTTGGACAGAAAAGCCTGTTGCACTTAAAATCTGGCCCCCTTTAGTTTGATTTTATACAGCATTAATACACTATGTTTTCCGGAGGATTCGTAATGTGGCCATCAGTGAACGAAAAAAAAAAAATTCACATGTGGGCCCTAATATCTACACCATCACCTTGCAGCCCCAAATATACCCATGGGAAAACTCACCCACACGTATTTGTAGTGATACAGGGTATGTCCTCAAATGTGTGTGACTGTATCAACAATCTGGGATGGTGTACAAACAGTTTAGTGCAAAAAGGGTATATCCTTGCAACGTTATTTAGCCGAAAAAAACACCCACAACTAAACGTGTAGGGACGTATGTGGCCCTTATGCAAGTCGAGGCCGTTAGGAACTGATACAAATGAGGCTTATGATAGGCAAACCAGACAAGGCCACACACCTTAGAGGCCATTGCAGGGAAGAACATGGCTTTGTTCCACAAACATGCCAACAATAATAGCTAATTGTGCGGTCATGGAACATTGTGTCTGCCCACCCTGCAGAACATTGCTTATTTGTCCCAACGTCACAATGTGGCTATAAATGTGTATGTCTTGGATCATTGCCAAAGGTAATAGAATTCTGTTGCACCATGGCAGAAACAAACCCCAGTGTGGGTATGTAAACCTCCACACTGATTATAGAGCTTCATACGTAGACTGTGTGCCCTCGTGGACAGGGTCCTCTCCTCTTGTACCTGTATGACCTGATTGTCTTCATGTACTGTTTTTTGCCGTTATGCCTTATCCTCATGTAAAGTGCCATGGAACCTAATGGCGCTATATAAATAAATAATAATAACAATAATAGTACACAACAGTGCAGCAGACACATACCTTGGCATACGGACCACTGGTTCAAGGAAGGACAACCCGTCGTAGTGGCGATATATCGGCCCTGGATCTGCTTCCGGTCCCCCCTCCGAGATCTTACGGTGTTGCCTTTTGTGCTGATTCCTACAGCTCCTCCACCGTTTGATAAGCACGTCAACTGTGAAATGATTTCAAACCGGGTTTAGACCTCTGTAACATTTGAAACACTAAAAGTATGTGTACAAATCAACAATAACATTTTATTCATGTTGTGTGTGTAATGTGTATACAAGGCACAGTGACACGAGAGTGTGGAACATCATCAACAGCATTACGGACATTGAGCTCACGTGGCCACAATCACAAATGAGGCACCACACTCCGCTCATTAGTGGTATTTATATACACCCAACCCCCTGGCCTTCAGAGCCAGGAGGACCAGCCCTTAAACTAAGTGTACTATTGTTACCCCATCCAAATCTAGGCAACCATGCGACGGCGCATGATAACACATTGAGGGCCCTGTATACCCTACTATGGGGGCCCTGTATACCCACTGCTGGGGGGCCTGTATACCCACAGGGGGCCTGTATACCCACTGCTGGTGGCCCTGTATACCTACTGGGGGCCCTGTATACCCACTGCTGGGGGCCCTGTATACCCACTGCTGGGGGCCCTGTATACCCACTGCTGGGGGCCCTGTATACCCACTGCTGGGGGCCCCGTATACCCACTGCTGGGGGCCCTGTATACCCTAATATGGGGGGCATGTATACCCACTGGGGAGCCTGTATACTCTGCTGGGGTGGTGTCTACCAGTGATAGCCGCTGTATACCAGGATGGCGGTCAATATGTTTTCCCAGTTTTTGGGGGCAAACGTAGGGGGGTCGGCTTATACACGGGTCAGCTTATACACGAGTATATACGGTAAATGCAATATAACGTGTGAACACATTTAACTTACCCATATTGCTCTGTGCATTCTGGCCACTGCGATGGAATGCAGGGAACATGACTTGAGCGACCTCCCTCCAGGCTGTAGTCTGCTGGATGTTATCCCCATAGGCAGGGTCAGTGGGCAGCAAAAGCAGGGGCCGAGCCTCCACCAGGTCAATAAGCTGCAGCGTGTTGACACGGGCCATGCTTGCTCTGTGTGTGTGCGCGTCTGTCAGCTCGAGTCGGCTTCTTTCCAGTTTGCTAAAAGCATGGGTGTGGCTGGAGCAAATCGCTTGCCTCGCCTCATCGCGCCAAATAAGACAAACACATGCGAGTTTGGCCTCGGACACAGCAGCAAAATACAGTTGCGAGTGGGGTTTCCAACACGTCAATGCGAGCGCTCTCCGAGACACATCTGCGGTTTTTAAATCGCACATTACTCGCTATTATTCGCTTCCCCATTCATTAACATTGGACTCGCTAGACTCGCAACAAGTAGCGAGTCCCAGGCTCGGACTCGCTAGAGTCAAGCGATTCCGAGTAATTTAGGACTCGCCCATCACTAGTGAGGACTCCTTCAAGTTCCTTTTGGAATCTGTTTGGCCATTTATTCCCCATCAAGACACTGTGATGTGTGTAGCTGTGCCACCAGAGGAGCGGTTGGCAGTGACTCTGTGCTTCCTGGCAACAGGCCGCTCGATGACTGACCTCTAGTATTCTGCTGCTGTCTCGCGGCCACTGCTGAACCGCCTCATCCCCGAGATATGTGAGGCCATTGTGAGGTGTCTCCTGCTATCCTATATGCGTTTTTAACCACCCCCGCAGAATGGTTGCAAGTTGCCACTGACTTCCAGGAGAGGTGGCAATTCACAAACTGTGGGGGGGCATTGGATGGCAAGCATGTGAGGATCACACATCCCCCCCAACAGTGGGTCCTTTTTTTATAACTATAAAGGGTATTTCACATGGCCCTCGTCAATGCCATCTATAAGTTCCTCTACGGCGATGTGGGGATGAACGGGCGTGTGTCTGATGGTGGTGTGTTAAACAAAAAGGAAAAGGGGCGCAAATGTGTAGGATCCCCTTATTAAAAACATCTAAGTGGCGTGGGTAGGTGGCCACTCACCTTATCGGGTTGTGCAAGTCCTGCACAACCCGGTTTACCAGCCTCCGCTGCCGGCGGTATGTGCACTGCCTCTCCACTCTCCTCTCTCCTGTTCAAGGCAGATCGTTTGTGCTGTTCCTGAGCTGCTCCAGCCACCAGTCCCTCAAACAGGGAGTAGTTTTCATGCAAAAAATAGTAATGGCGGTCTAATTAGGAGCATTCTAAGGACTTAGAGCACTCCTAATCAGACCGCCATTACTATTTTTTGCATGATGGTGGTGTGTTGGCACACACCTCCTTTGGTGAAGACCTTAGGAATGGTTGGCTCAACTTGCCCCTAAATGATGACACCACTGGACACCTTAACTTTGCGTTTGTGGGGGATGAAGCTAGGGATGGGCGAGTCTACTCGCTAGGACTCCGGACTCGGCGATTCTGAAGGTACTCGCAGGACTCGTTACTCGGCGAATCTCCCAGCTTGGACTCGCACAGTGACGAGTCCAATGGAATTCAATGGCAATAAGCTTGACTCGTCACAGATACCCGCTGTCAGCAGCGAGTCTGAGCGAGCTACGATTCCGAGTCCTACGAGTCTACGAATCCGAGTCCTGTATACTGTATTCGGGATTCGGACTGTGGAATACAGAATCTGTTATGTTGCGAGTCAGCACAGCGTGCGTGTTAGGTCAGAAAACTTGTGAAGATAGCCAATCATAGTCAGTAATGGCATAGCAAAGTTGGTTGTGTCAGGACTATGATTGGCTGCTGTCCAGCGTCATGCCTATGTCATCTATGACAGGCAAGGCAGTATATAAGGCTTGTCCCCGCCATTTTGGGCACATTCCTGAGACGATCTGACCTAGTATAGGGAGAGAGAGATATATGCTGGAGCAGATCAGGGATTGTCAGTGTAGGGAAGATTCCTTTTATTAACCCAAAAAGCTCTTCTGAGAGCTAGGAGGAGGACGGAGTAGTGCTGTGTAGGCAGGCAGGGAGGGAAGGAAGGAGAAGCCTTAGTGCACACAGGACGGACCTCATAGCTTAGCTTACTCACTCAGCTTTGCTAACAGCTGCAGTCAGAGGCTTAGCTGAGGTGCTGTTTCATTTTTGTTTTTGCACCAGATCGATTTTTGTTCCTAATAAGCCATAGAGCGTTATTTTTTCTGTGGCAGACCAGTGCGTTGCTGCTAGCACGTACTCCACCTTAGGGAGTGTAGTGTGCGGCTTCACTGCCAAGTGTGAGTGCGCACACTTACCCCGCCAGCAAGTGACGCATTCAGCTAACCTAACCACATCTCGGTGGCTGTGCGCACTTGAAACTAATTTTTTTAGGGAGTGTAGTGTGCGGCTTCACTGCCAAGTGTGAGAGCGCACACTTACCCCGCCAGCAAGTGACGCATTCAGCTAACCTAACCACATCTCGGTGGCTGTGCGCACTTCAAACCAATTTTTTTAGGGAGTGTAGTGTGCGGTTTCACTGCCAAGTGTGAGAGCGCACACTTACCCCGCCAGCAAGTGACGCATTCAGCTAACCTAACCACATCTCGGTGGCTGTGCGCACTTGAAACTAATTTTTTTAGGGAGTGTAGTGTGCGGCTTCACTGCCAAGTGTGACAGCGCACACTTACCCCGCCAGCAAGTGACGCATTCAGCTAACCTAACCACATCTCGGTGGCTGTGCGCACTTGAAACTAATTTTTTTAGGGAGTGTAGTGTGCGGCTTCACTGCCAAGTGTGAGAGCGCACACTTACCCCGCCAGCAAGTGACGCATTCAGCTAACCTAACCACATCTCGGTGGCTGTGCGCACTTCAAACCAATTTTTTTAGGGAGTGTAGTGTGCGGTTTCACTGCCAAGTGTGAGAGCGCACACTTACCCCGCCAGCAAGTGACGCATTCAGCTAACCTAACCACATCTGGGTGGCTGTGCGCACTTGAAACTAATTTTTTTAGGGAGTGTAGTGTGCGGCTTCACTGCCAAGTGTGACAGCGCACACTTACCCCGCCAGCAAGTGACGCATTCAGCTAACCTAACCACATCTCGGTGGCTGTGCGCACTTGAAACTAATTTTTTTAGGGAGTGTAGTGTGCGGCTTCACTGCCAAGTGTGAGAGCGCACACTTACCCCGCCAGCAAGTGACGCATTCAGCTAACCTAACCACATCTCGGTGGCTGTGCGCACTTCAAACCAATTTTTTTAGGGAGTGTAGTGTGCGGTTTCACTGCCAAGTGTGAGAGCGCACACTTACCCCGCCAGCAAGTGACGCATTCAGCTAACCTAACCACATCTCGGTGGCTGTGCGCACTTGAAACTAATTTTTTTAGGGAGTGTAGTGTGCGGCTTCACTGCCAAGTGTGACAGCGCACACTTACCCCGCCAGCAAGTGACGCATTCAGCTAACCTAACCACATCTCGGTGGCTGTGCGCACTTCAAACCAATTTTTTTAGGGAGTGTAGTGTGCGGTTTCACTGCCAAGTGTGAGAGCGCACACTTACCCCGCCAGCAAGTGACGCATTCAGCTAACCTAACCACATCTCGGTGGCTGTGCGCACTTGAAACTAATTTTTTTAGGGAGTGTAGTGTGCGGCTTCACTGCCAAGTGTGACAGCGCACACTTACCCCGCCAGCAAGTGACGCATTCAGCTAACCTAACCACATCTCGGTGGCTGTGCGCACTTGAAACTAATTTTTTTTAGGGAGTGTAGTGTGCGGCTTCACTGCCAAGTGTGAGAGCGCACACTTACCCCGCCAGCAAGTGACGCATTCAGCTAACCTAACCACATCTCGGTGGCTGTGCGCACTTCAAACCAATTTTTTTAGGGAGTGTAGTGTGCGGTTTCACTGCCAAGTGTGAGAGCGCACACTTACCCCGCCAGCAAGTGACGCATTCAGCTAACCTAACCACATCTCGGTGGCTGTGCGCACTTGAAACTAATTTTTTTAGGGAGTGTAGTGTGCGGCTTCACTGCCAAGTGTGACAGCGCACACTTACCCCGCCAGCAAGTGACGCATTCAGCTAACCTAACCACATCTCGGTGGCTGTGCGCACTTGAAACTAATTTTTTTAGGGAGTGTAGTGTGCGGCTTCACTGCCAAGTGTGAGAGCGCACACTTACCCCGCCAGCAAGTGACGCATTCAGCTAACCTAACCACATCTCGGTGGCTGTGCGCACTTCAAACCAATTTTTTTAGGGAGTGTAGTGTGCGGTTTCACTGCCAAGTGTGAGAGCGCACACTTACCCCGCCAGCAAGTGACGCATTCAGCTAACCTAACCACATCTCGGTGGCTGTGCGCACTTGAAACTAATTTTTTTAGGGAGTGTAGTGTGCGGCTTCACTGCCAAGTGTGACAGCACACACTTACCCCGCCAGCAAGTGACGCATTCAGCTAACCTAACCACATCTCGGTGGCTGTGCGCACTTGAAACTAATTTTTTTAGGGAGTGTAGTGTGCGGCTTCACTGCCAAGTGTGAGAGCGCACACTTACCCCGCCAGCAAGTGACGCATTCAGCTAACCTAACCACATCTCGGTGGCTGTGCGCACTTCAAACCAATTTTTTTAGGGAGTGTAGTGTGCAGTTTCACTGCCAAGTGTGAGAGCGCACACTTACCCCGCCAGCAAGTGACGCATTCAGCTAACCTAACCACATCTGGGTGGCTGTGCGCACTTGAAACTAATTTTTTTAGGGAGTGTAGTGTGCGGCTTCACTGCCAAGTGTGACAGCGCACACTTACCCCGCCAGCAAGTGACGCATTCAGCTAACCTAACCACATCTCGGTGGCTGTGCGCACTTGAAACTAATTTTTTTAGGGAGTGTAGTGTGCGGCTTCACTGCCAAGTGTGAGAGCGCACACTTACCCCGCCAGCAAGTGACGCATTCAGCTAACCTAACCACATCTCGGTGGCTGTGCGCACTTCAAACCAATTTTTTTAGGGAGTGTAGTGTGTGGTTTCACTGCCAAGTGTGAGAGCGCACACTTACCCCGCCAGCAAGTGACGCATTCAGCTAACCTAACCACATCTCGGTGGCTGTGCGCACTTCAAACCAATTTTTTTAGGGAGTGTAGTGTGCGGCTTCACTGCCAAGTGTGAGCGCGCACACTTACCCCGCCAGCAAGTGACGCATTCAGCTAACCTAACCACATCTCGGTGGCTGTGCGCACTTGAAACTAATTTTTTTAGGGAGTGTAGTGTGCGGCTTCACTGCCAAGTGTGCGCGCGCACACTTACCCCGCCAGCAAGTGACGCATACAGCAACACCTAACTCCAACTTGGTGACTGTGCATTCATCTACAATGTCTCAAAAAAAAACAATTACCAAAAAGGATGTTGCAAAGGGACAGGGACGAGCTCGTGGCCGCAGCAGTCTTGCCCAAGAAGGCACTGGTACAAGTACACAGCCTAGGATTGATAGAACGTCCTTTTTTCTACCTAGAAATCCCAGTACTCAAAGAAAACGTGTGTTGAGGCCGGATGAGCATGACAAGATAACATCTTGGATGGCTCAGACGCCCTCGACCACTGGTTCTTGCAGTACGCAATCATCCGTGGCAAGACATTCTAGTGTCGCTACAGACAATGCAGCGCCATCCAATCCTCAAAGTCGTCATATTGCCTCAACCCATCGGCAGCCAGAGGAAAATTTGAATATGGACCTTGGTCACTCGGATGACTTATTCGGTTCTTATCAAGGGGTTTCTTTGTCACTGCCTGACGAGATACTTGAAGTAGACGAAATGTCTACTCATGGCCAAAGTTTGGAAGTAGCGCGTCCTGAGGAAAGACACTTTCACGAAATGCAAACAGTATCTCAGGAGGTGGATGATGATGAGGATGATGAGACACACATCTCATCTGGCCAGCCTGCTCAGTCAGTTTATCCAGAATCCTTTGAACTGGAAGGGGTGGATGATGACACCACAGATCCTACCTGGATTGCTGAATTGCATAGCCAAGAGAGCAGCCAGGAGGACGAAAGTGGCTATGTACCACTGGCAAAATCACAAAGGCGTACTGTCTCCAGAACACAAACTGTGAGAACAGTTGCCCAAATAGCGTCAACTGTGGCACAAACTGTGCCAACTGTTGCACAAACTGCAAACACAGTTGCCCAAAATGTGTCCACAGTTGGTGTTGAACAGAGTCATCCTCCTCTTCCTCCAATTAAAAATAAAGGACGAACAGCCAGTGTGTGGAAATTTTTTAAGGATAGCCCAACATTACCAAATATGGTTATCTGTAAGATGTGCCAGGCAAGGCTTAGCAGAAGCACGGTAAAAGGAAACCAGAGTACCAGCAGTATGCGCAAGCATATGTCTCTTAAGCACCCAATTCAGTGGGCACCCTATCAGGGTTCAAAATCAGTGCCTTCTGATCCAAACACTTCCAGGCCACCTCAGATACATCCTTCACCAGCAAGTGTTCAGGCTTCAGCTCCTGCTCAAGCGTACTCCTCCCAAGGTGCTTTACAAGACAGACATGACAGTAGTCAATCCTCTTGTCAGTCTGGTCCAAACGTGCAGTTGTCAGTGCCACAGCTGTATGAAAGACAGCGGAAGTTCCAACCGACACACCCATATTCCCAAAAAGTGACAGCGAAAATAGCCAAGTTGTTAGCTGTGGAAATGCTGCCGTTTAGGCTTGTGGGTACAGAGTCTTTTCGGGAGTTGATGGCTGAGGCAGCACCACGATACTCTGTACCCAGCCGGTACTTTTTCTCACGTAGTGCCGTTCCCGCCTTACACCAGCACGTGGTTAACAACTTAAAACGTGCTTTAACAAATGCTGTCACCGCCAAAGTCCACCTAACTACGGACACGTGGACAAGTAGTTGTGGACAGGGCAGATACATTTCACTAACGGCTCACTGGATCAACCTGGTGGAGAGTGTCCCAACTTCTAAAACTGTACCATCTGACATACTTCCAACTCCACGAATAGCGGGCCCAACATCATTCCGGGTGTCTGCCTCCTCATATATGTCCAGTGCCCAATCTGCTTCTGCCACTTCCTTGTCCACTGCTGAGCCTCAAGCACCATCACGTCCGAGTTGGGAGCTTTGCAGTACTGCTTCTGCAAGGCGACAACAGGCTCTTCTGAAGCTTATCTGCCTAGGTGACACACGTCACACTGCAACAGAGTTGTGGAAAGGTCTCAAGCAACAGACCGATGAGTGGCTGGCCCCACTGGAACTACAACCAGGTCTAGTTGTGAGCGATAATGGTGCAAACCTTGTGGCGGCAATAAAGCACGGTAAACTTGTACATGTGCCTTGCATGGCTCATGTCCTGAACCTGGTAGTTCAGAAATTCCTCAAAATATACCCAGAGTTATCTGAGCTACTGGATAAGGTGAGGCGAATTTGCGCCCACTTTAGACATTCGTCCACAGCAGCTGCAAGTCTTTCTGCCCTTCAAATCCAATTTAACTTGCCGAAACACAGGCTAATTTGCGACATGCCTACGCGATGGAACTCCACCTTCCATATGCTGGCAAGGTTTAATGAGCAGCAGAAGGCAATAGCGGAATTTCAGCTGCAACATGCCCGTCAACCTGGAAGTCATACCACACACATCGGTACTTTCGAGTGGGTCTGGATCGCTGACCTTTGCGAGTTGCTGGATAACTTCGAATACTGTACCAAACTCGTCAGTGGGGATCAGTCGATTATAAGTCTCACCATCCCCATGCTCTGCCTGCTCCAAGAATCCCTATTGAATCTCAAAACAGATGCTTTGAGAGCACAGCGGATGGCTATGGAGCCAGAATTGAACATCGCTGATCCTAGCCACCCTAGCCAATATCAGCAGGCTACATTGGTTCAGGAAGATGTTGATGAGGGTGATGATGAAGAAGATTTATTTTTCTCTGGTACTGATGTGAACCCTGATGGGACTCCCAACCCTACGTTTATGTCGGTACAGCATGGGTGGGCTGAAGAGGAGGAGGCGGACACCGATTTAGAGGCCACGACGCGTAGTGATCTTCATTCTGTTGTAACCGAGGAGATGAGTCTTTGCAGCTTAGCACACATGGCTGAAGTAATGTGTCAATGTGTCTCCAAAGATCCACGCGTCATACACATCTATGACAGCGACCTCTACTGGTTGTCAACGTTTTTGGACCCACGGTACAAAGACAAATTTCAGTCGCTGCTGTCGCACTCATCCAGGGGCTTAACGATGGATCATGTAAAGAGGGTTCTTCTTGATATTTTGCTGGCAATATCACCGTCTGAATCCGCTATACATCGAAGAACCAGCTCTTTCCAACAGCAGCCTTTGGTTGGGACACAAACGCCATCAATGACAAGAAGAGGTGGGGGTAAGATGTCCGCCAACTGGGCGATGTTCAACAGACCTTCCAATCAAGAACGTAATTTGACTACGGTGACCTTGAGTAGGAGACAACAATTGTCCAACATGGTGCAGCAGTATCTCAGTGACAGTACCAGCTTCCTAACCGACCCTTCTGTACCCTTTAATTACTGGGTTTCCAAGCTGCACACTTGGACTGAGCTGTCATTGTATGCCTTGGAGGTGCTGGCATGCCCAGCTGCTAGTGTGACATCAGAGCGTGTTTTCAGTGCCGCTGGGGGTATAGTCACTGATAGAAGGTCCCGCCTCACCACAGAAAATGCCGACAGGCTCACTCTAATTAAATTCAACAAGGATTGGATATCATCACAGTTCCTAAGCCCTCCTGACGACAGTACACAATCCTAGATTAACCTAATCATAATTTATATGATTGGGATATTGCGCTGTTAACAATATGCCCATTTTTGACAGGAATTAATGACAAGTCCCGTAGCTCTGTTGATTTGATTCGGCACCCAGTCCAAGCAATAATATGCTATGGGCCAAGCGCCCTGCTTTATGTAAAAAAATACTTTATTAAGCCCTTTGGGCTAATTTTTTGAGGCACCAAGCCTAGGACTGCATAGTTGGCCTTGCTTCTTCTATGCTCCTAGTCCAAGCAATAATATGCAATGGGCCAAGCGCCCTGCTTTATTTATAAATAGACTTTATTAAGCCCTTTGGGCTAATTTTTTGAGCCACCCAGGCTAACAAGCTTATCATGCTTTGGGAGACACCCTGGCTAACAAGCTTTTTATGGCCCTTAGGCCTACATTTATACCAAAAATGGGATACAGCCCCTTGGGCTAATTTTTTGAGCCACCCAGGCTAACAAGCTTATCATGCTTTGGGAGACACCCTGGCTAACAAGCTTTTTATGACCCTTAGGCCTACATTTTTACCAAACATGGGATACAGCCCCTTGGGCTAATTTTTTGAGCCACCCAGGCTAACAAGGTTATCATGCTTTGGGAGACACCCTGGCTAACAAGCTTTTTATGGCCCTTAGGCCTACATTTATACCAAAAATGGGATACAGCCCCTTGGGCTAATTTTTTGAGCCACCCAGGCTAACAAGCTTATCATGCTTTGGGAGACACCCTGGCTAACAAGCTTTTTATGGCCCTTAGGCCTACATTTATACCGAAAATGGGATACAGCCCCTTGGGCTAATTTTTTGAGCCACCCAGGCTAACAAGCTTATCATGCTTTGGGAGACACCCTGGCTAACAAGCTTTTTATGGCCCTTAGGCCTACATTTATACCAAAAATGGGATACAGCCCCTTGGGCTAATTTTTTGAGCCACCCAGGCTAACAAGCTTATCATGCTTTGGGAGACACCCTGGCTAACAAGCTTTTTATGGCCCTTAGGCCTACATTTATACCAAACATGGGATACAGCCCCTTGGGCTAATTTTTTGAGCCACCCAGGCTAACAAGCTTATCATGCTTTGGGAGACACCCTGGCTAACAAGCTTTTTATGGCCCTTAGGCCTACATTTATACCAAAAATGGATACAGCCCCTTGGGCTAATTTTTTGAGCCACCCAGGCTAACAAGCTTATCATGCTTTGGGAGACACCCTGGCTAACAAGCTTTTTATGGCCCTTAGGCCTACATTTATACCAAAAATGGGATACAGCCCCTTGGGCTAATTTTTTGAGCCACCCAGGCTAACAAGCTTATCATGCTTTGGGAGACACCCTGGCTAACAAGCTTTTTATGGCCCTTAGGCCTACATTTATACCAAAAATGGGATACAGCCCCTTGGGCTAATTTTTTGAGCCACCCAGGCTAACAAGCTTATCATGCTTTGGGAGACACCCTGGCTAACAAGCTTTTTATGGCCCTTAGGCCTACATTTATACCAAAAATGGGATACAGCCCCTTGGGCTAATTTTACCAGGCACCAATCCTATGCCTGCATCGTGGGCGGTGCTTGGACTATCATCCTGCTGGAGCCTGTTGAAGGGTCGCACTGTACGCTCCATACAAAACGCGTAGACGCGATGTGTAGCATGTAGACGTCCCAGCCTCTCACATGTGTGTTCATAATCTTGTTGCCATAGCAAGGCATAAAGTAACCCCCCAAACACAGGCACTGTTTGTCAGCAACAGTTGTATGTGGAGTCATGATTTGACACTTAGTAACCAAGGTGACTTCATGCGCCATGCGGGCCGTAAAGTACTTGCTAATGATGCTCTCTCCCCTGTCCCCCACGCCAACTGTCTCGGGGTAATCCTTGACTCCTCCCTCTCCTTCAAGCCCCACCTGTAGTCCCTAACCAAGTCCCTGTGACTCCAACTCAAAAATATTTAACCAATTCGGTCGTTCCTCAATCCTGACACTGCTGAAACACTCATAAATGCCCTCATCATCTCCCGCCTTGACTACTGCAACCTCCTTCGCATAGGTCTCCCTGCCAACTCTCTTGCACCTCTCCAATCTATACTAAACTCTGCTGCCCGACTAATCCATCTGTCCTCACGCTACTCACCTGTCTACACCCTCTGCCAAGCCCTTCACTGGGTCCCCGCCCCACAGAGAGCTCACTTTAAAACACTGATCATGACATTCAAAGCCTTACACAACCTATCCCCACCATACATCTCCGACATGATCTCCCGATACCATCCCTCACGCTACCTGCGTTCATCCAAAGAACTTCTCCGACACTCCCCCCTCATCTCCTCTTCCCACAACCGCATACAGGATTTCTCCCGGGCATCAACCATGCTCTGTAACTCGCTGCCCCACCTCATCACTCACTCGCCTACCCTGGGAACCTTCAAGAAACACCTAAAGACTCACCTCTTCCGACAGGCCTACAACCTGCCATTAACACCCCGCTACACGCCCCACGACCGACACCTTCCCCACCCTATTGTATCCCCACCCACCCCTCGTTGAATGTGAGCCCACGCGTACAGGGTCCTCTCCTGTTGTACCTCTATGACCTTATTGTCTATGTTTATTGTACTTCTCCTTGTGTACCTTATCCTCATGTAAAGCGCCATGGAACCTATCGGTGCTATATAAATAAATAATAATTATAATGATGATGACTTTAAGCCCACCCACAAAACAACCTACACATCCATTCCCTGAAAAAAGACAGACACAAAGCAGTGTTTGTAAACTGGGTATTATTCCGCCATAATGGTAAAAATGTCAGAATTTTTTTTTTTTTTTTTTTGGTACAACTTTGTAAACAGTAGGAAAATATAAGAAATAATAACATAAAGAAATTGTGCAATGCACATGAACACAAAATAAAAAACAAAAAAATAAGGGGTCTACAGCTGCTGGTAGGTTGCCGCATCCTCCGGCCTTGCCAGTAAAGTGACACCATCACCCTGGTCCTGCAAGAGGTCAAGGGCCCCATGAATGGCCTCCGGCAACCCTTGAGGGTGGATCCTCTGGGCAGGTGTGGGGAAAAATGGTAGGTCCCTGTTAGGTGGCCATTGTGGAAAGGTAGGTACAGGCCTCTGGGGTGGCACATGGCTGTCCCGGGGTGTGGGCCTGTCTTGTAGGTTGGAGTGTCTGAATTGCCACCCCTCCAAATAATTGAAAACCTCACCTGGGTGGTTTGGTGGGCGACTGGCGTCAAGCACAATCTGTAATGCTGACCTTGCCCGCAGTAGCCTGTGAAATGGAATTTCATCCAGGAATGGTATCAGACTGTGGGCAAAGTCAGCATTACTTTGTGCACGCCGTCTATTAGGTGACCCCGGGATCAGACCATGGCTGCTGTGAGGTGGGCATCCAGGTTCCTCCTCTTGCGGCCGGACATGCCCCAAAGCTGGGGTTGGTGCTGGTGGCGGCGGTGGTGGTGTTGGTGCTGGTGGCGGCGGTGGTGGTGTTGGTGCTGGTGGCGGCGGTGGTGGTGGTGCTGGTGCTGGTGGCGGCGGTGGTGGTGGTGTTGGTGCTGGTGGCGGCGGCGGTGGTGGTGGCGCCGGCCGTGGTGGTGGTGGTGGGTTTTCTCCACGCCGCCTTCTGTTTGGCGGTGGAGGGTTCACAGCACGCCGCCCTCTGTAGTAAGCTTCTCTGTGGGTAAAGTAAAAAAAAATTTGGTGAATGCATTGCATTTGGAAACAAAAACATAGGTCAAACATTAAGTTGCACGCTTTTTAGACTCTGTGTATCTGTGTATTATTAATCAGATATTTGTTATTATTATGAAAGAATAACCAACTGTACATAACATAAAGGAATACGTGACTTTCTTTGCTAATTCCATACTAATACATAATTTTTCACCCCCTGATTACCACCCACCCCCCCCCCATCCCATCTAATCTAGACGATCAATAACACCAATGGTTCACATGAAAAAAAAAAGTCCCCCTGACTTCACTTTTAACTTGACATACTTAATTCACAAAACTTTTAGCTTATATCATCTATATATAAAGCAGGGAAGGGGTTGAAAGGTATACAATATATATATATATAATCTATTTATATAATCGGGAGTTTGAAATTCCGGCACTGTAGCCTAATCCCAAACTCCTTAGCGTCACTGCGAGCGGAGACGCGTATGCGCCTTCGCGAGCCGCAGACGCTTAACTCACACAGCCGCTATAGCGTTTTCTCGAGCGGCCTCGCGCCCTCCGCTCACAGCAAGACCTGCGCCCCTCACAGCGCCCAATCCGCCCCGGCATGCTGGCATTTGTACTTCCCCCGTCTGTGCACCCACAGGTCTTAGCAGATCACTGATGCTGACAGCGGGGGGGGACAACACAGACAATCAAATCAGGAGGAGGTCAGTGTCAGGAGGAGATGACAGACGCCCGCCGGGGCCTGTGACACTGCAGAGGTCACAGCGGGGCTGTGTGTGCGGACAACGGGGAGGCCGGGGGCTATGGACGTACCGGACACGTCCTCTGCTCCTGGAGATGTGCCGCGGTTCCGCGCTCGCAGCGTATCTGACGCTGGAGCCGCGCTCACCACGCCCACACCACGCCCTCTGCCAAACAACCCACACCTCTCACTAACCTCCTGCAGCTAACCACACCCCATGTTTACCTTTGCCATGATGTCATTTAGCTGCGGCCGCTATCTTTAATAAGGTCAGAAATGATGGCAGTAATCGGATCTCTGCTCCCTCTAGCACGCCCCAACACTGTAGCACCATCTATTAACCCTATTCTCATCACCTATATACTCTGCTACCCACTGAGCCGCCTGTATACTCTGCTACCCACAGACCCCCTGTATACTCTGCTACCCACAGAGCCGTCTTTATACTCTGCTACCTCAGACCCGCCTGTATACTCTGCTACCCACAGAGCCGCCTGTATACTCTGCTACCTCAGACCCGCCTGTATACTCTGCTACCCACAGAGCCACGTGTATACTCTGCTACCCACAGACCCGCCTGTATACTCTGCTACCCACAGACCCGCCTGTATACTCTGCTACCCACAGAGCCGTCTTTATACTCTGCTACCTCAGACCCGCCTGTATACTCTGCTACCCACAGAGCCGCCTGTATACTCTGCTACCTCAGACCCGCCTGTATACTCTGCTACCCACAGACCCGCCTGTATACTCTGCTACCCACAGAGCCGTCTTTATACTCTGCTACCTCAGACCCGCCTGTATACTCTGCTACCCACAGAGCCGCCTGTATACTCTGCTACCTCAGACCCGCCTGTATACTCTGCTACCCACAGAGCCACGTGTATACTCTGCTACCCACAGACCCGCCTGTATACTCTGCTACCCACAGACCCGCCTGTATACTCTGCTACCCACAGAGCCGTCTTTATACTCTGCTACCTCAGACCCGCCTGTATACTCTGCTACCCACAGACCCGCCTGTATACTCTGCTACCCACAGACCCGCCTGTATACTCTGCTACCCACAGAGCCGTCTTTATACTCTGCTACCCACAGACCCGCCTGTATACTCTGCTACCCACAGACCCGCCTGTATACTCTGCTACCCACAGAGCCGTCTTTATACTCTGCTACCTCAGACCCGCCTGTATACTCTGCTACCCACAGACCCGCCTGTATACTTTGCTACCCACAGACCCGCCTGTATACTCCGCTACCCACAGAGCCGTCTTTATACTCTGCTACCCACAGACCCGCCTGTATACTCTGCTACCCACAGAGCCGTCTTTATACTCTGCTACCTCAGACCCGCCTGTATACTCTGCTACCCACAGACCCGCCTGTATACTCTGCTACCCACAGACCCGCCTGTATACTCTGCTACCCACAGACCCGCCTGTATACTCTGCTACCCACAGACCCGCCTGTATACTCTGCTACCCACAGAGCCGTCTTTATACTCTGCTACCTCAGACCCGCCTGTATACTCTGCTACCCACAGACCCGCCTGTATACTCTGCTACCCACAGACCCGCCTGTATACTCTGCTACCCACAGACCCGCCTGTATACTCTGCTACCCACAGACCCGCCTGTATACTCTGCTACCCACAGAGCCGTCTTTATACTCTGCTACCTCAGACCCGCCTGTATACTCTGCTACCCACAGACCCGCCTGTATACTCTGCTACCTCAGACCCGCCTGTATACTCTGCTACCCACAGAGCCAAAATGGAAACTAATGTATATATTTATAAATAATACTAAATGTACACAACAGTGCTGCAGACACATACCTTGGCATAGCGGCCACCGGGTGAAGGAAGGACAGCCGGTCATAAAAGTGGTAGTGGTTGAGCAATGGAGCGGCTCCCGGTTGTCTCTCTGAGTACTGCCGGTACTGCTTCTTATGCTGGTCCCGGCAGCTCCTCCACCGTTTTTTAAGATGGTCAACTGTGAAATGATTTGAAACCGGGTTTAGAGATGTGTAATATTTGAAACAACAAAAGTATGTGTACAAATCAACAATAACATTTTATTCATTTTGTGTGTGTAATGTGTATACAAGGCACAGTGACACGACAGTGTGGAACATCATCAACAGCATTACGGACATTGAGCTCACGTGGCCACAATCACAAATGAGGCAGGACACATGTCAACGCATAGAGAATGTAATAGTGCGGGCAGCAGACTCTGGTCATTAGTGGTATTTATATACACCCAACCCCTTGGCCGAAAGAGCCAGGAGGATCAGACATTAAACTCATTGTACTGTTGTGAGCCCATCCAAATATAGGCAACTATGCGGTGGAGCATGATAACACATTCAGGGTCCTGTATACCCTGCTATGGGGGCCCTGTATTCCCACTGCTGGGGGCCCTGTAAACCCACTGGGCCACTGTCTACCCACTGCTGGGGGCCCTGTATACCCACTGCTGGGGGGGCCTGTACACACACTGAGGGCCCTGTATACAGGGACTGACTGGCAGCCTACAGTTTGGGTCGCAACCCTCCCTCACCGGCCCGACACAGGTGAGGACGGGGGGTGGGGAGGGTGATGACTGGCGGCCGCCTCACAGTCACCGCAGCTCCCGCATTCTCCTATGGCTCGCTCCCAGCCGCAGCCTCGCGCTCCTCACAGCCGCTCGCTAACAGTCGCAGCCGCACGCCACTCACAGACGCTCACTCCCGGACGCAGCCGCGTGCTGATGACGTCATCGCGCGCCCAGGAGCTTCCGTTTCCGCCTGCTGCTTCAGGGACATGCGGATTATTCATGCTCCTGCAGCCGCATGACCCGTGGCACCTGGGCCAGTCCGCCCCTGCCTGTATACCACAATATGGGGGCATGTATACCCAGCTGGGGGCCTGTATACTCTGCAGGGGGAGGTGTATACTCTGCTGGGGGCTGTCTACCAGTGATAGCCGCTGTATACCAGGATGGCGGTGAATATGTTTTCATAGTTTTTCGGGGCAAAAATAGGGGGGTCGGCTTATACACGGGTCGGCTTATACACGAGTATATATACAGTAAATGCAATATATAACGTGTGAACTCATTTAACTTACTTAGATTGCTCTGTTCCTCATGGTCACTCCGATGGAACGCAGGGAACATCTCTTGGGCGATCTCTCTCCAGGCTGTATTAATTAGGGTCGTATCCCCATACTCAGGATCTGTAGGGAGCCATAGAAATGGACGAGCCTCCACAAGTGCAATAAGACGCAGCGTGTTCACCATGCCACGTCCTGCTGCCATGATTGCACTGATGAATGGATCGCTCTGTGTGTGCGCCTGTCAGCGCGACTCGCTTCCTGTTTCCTTAAACCATGGTGTGTGCTGGAGAATCCCTTCCCTCGCATCATCGGCTACAAGCCTCAAAATAAGAGAAAAACCAGCGAGTTTGGACTCGCACACTTTCAGAGACACATCAGCGAGTTGTAAATGTCATTATTCGCTATTACTCGGGTCCCTATTCATTAACATTGGACTCGCTGGACTCGCAACGAGTCCCGAGTCCTTGACTCGGACTCGTTGGGGTCTTGCGATTCCGAGTCTTTTCGGACTCGCCCATCTCTAGATGAAGCCTTTCCACTTCAGACACACCTACTCAAGCCATATCCCCAGAGGACTTTCATCACTAAACAACGCCTTTTCAATTACCGGCTATCCCAGGCATGTCATGTGGTTGAACACATATTTGGGATCATGGCTAGTAGATTCCGCTTGTTTCATACTGCTTTAAATATGAAACTGGAATCTACTGATGTAGTAGTGATGGCGTGTTATGTGCTACATAACTTTCTGCGTGATGCGTGATTTGTGTGATGACAACACTTATTTACTTTTGTGTATTTGCCTGTTTGTGTTGGTTTGGGCCATACTAAAAATATGATTTCTGATCAGAAAAACCTGTGTGAATAATTTCTTTCAACATCAGGGCTGTAGCACATGGCATTATGTTGTGCACAGAGGAATCACACAAACATTTTGATGAAGGGTCCCTGCAGCATTGTCTGCACATGTACAGTACACAGGTCAAGCCCTTTGGGCCACACTGTATGCTCTCTCTGTCTCTCCCTCTCCATATAGATGGATTATGGGTATCTGTAAACACACATACACACTTCCAGTGTCGAAGGTACTAATATATGTACACATCACTACACACATACATACATGTATGCACACACACACAACTTAATACATGCATCGTAATATGCTGTGAGGCACCGCCAACATGTCCACATGGCCGGGGCGCATCACATGCAGGATCAGTATAGGATCCTGTGCACATGAACCGTGTGTTGTGTAATCATGTCCGGCACCCAGAGTGTCAATGTATGAAGGACAAGAATGGAGGGGGAGGGGAGCGCACATAGAGCGGTCACCAGGGTACAACAGAGGGGAGTTTTCAGGAACCACTCACCTCTTACTGTTGTGAACCCACAACTGGTAGAAATTGCCTGGTCGCTGCAGGTCCCATGGGGGATAAGTTTAGGAGTTAGTTTGCAGAGTCCGGGATAATAGACCGCACTGACCAGAAGATGGATGCCGAACTTTATTTGACACACATCACACAGCACACGCCCTGAGGAAGTGGTCGGAGGACCATGAAACGCGTCGGCAAATCCTGTGTGCTGTGTGATGTGTGTCAAATAAAGTTCGTCATCCATCTTCTGGTCAGCGCGGTCTATAATCCCGATTCTGCAAACTAACTCCTTAATGTATGAAGGATTCATTAGACCAATGAGCGGCTGAGAGCATTGTGTGTACTGTGTGAACCAACTCGGAACACAGGGAGTTAAACAAGCTGTGTGAGTGCTGTAGAGATAAGGCACGTAGATGAGCAGCTGGATAGGAACTAGAGGAGGCTGATTACTAGCATCCAGGTTGATGTGTCCATGTGGGCATGGCAGGCACGATAAGAGCCTGCCAGCTGAGTGATTGAGAGAGTTCACAGACTTCTGAAATCACTCAGCCTGGGTCCAGAGAGAGATGCAGATCCAGTCTGTGTGAGGGACTGAAAGATATAGTCCAGACCGCCATGATGAAAGATGGTGAAGGGAGCGAGCTAGCTCCATGCTGCTAGCCAGGACCGGGGTCATTACGGCACCTGGAGTGGGGAAGCCGTGGCTGACCTGGTGGACGCTGGACTGGACATGGGGCAAAACACGTCCAGGAAGGAGCCCGTGGGGATGCTTGGTCAATGCAGGACCCAGGTAGCAAGACCCAGATCCGTGCCCGGTAAGATGGCAGTTCCCGTGTGACGGAGTGAGCTGTGTGTGAATAATGCCAGGCAGGCATAACCGCCGTTGGGTCCGACTAGGCAGTCGGTAAAGGACCTGTAGATGTATGTGAGGGCTTAGGTAAAAGTGCCCTGAATGAGAGACGATGGCCTATGTGTAAGAGCCATGTATAATGTTGTGGGGAGAGTGACCCAGCCAGTATGGATGATGAATTGAAGACAATCTGTCCCTGGTAGACGAGAGGGAGGCTTGCTTGCTGCATGCAGGAGGCACCCGTCCTTCAATAGTATGTATGTACCTGTGGCCAGACGCAGGGGTCACGAAGGCTCCTAGAAACTAGAAAGGGTAACCATGCCTGATCCGGGAGGGTGCTACTCAGACGCAGGGTACAGTCGTCGACCTGGAGACCTGCCACGAGATGGGGGTTTGGTGGCGGCTGGTGGCCTGTACCGTGGTGAGTAGGCCATGGTGACGTGTAGTTAGCCCAGGTTCTACGGTTGACCAGGTCCCTGTTATGGTCATGGAGGAGCCACAGTCCATGGATGGATTATGATGGGCTGTGAGCGGGGTGAAGAGGCATGTGGTCCATGAATATTCGAGGATGGATCACATGTGGTATGTAAGGTCCTGGTCAGGCTGGAGTCCTGACTACGGGTTAATGTTATGTCATCGAGCTTGGTAACTAAAGCCGGGCGGCTGGTACCGCCATTGGGACCCACAGGGCCCGTTGATGTGTAAGGTTAAATATTTATTATAAACTAGCTGGGTGCCCGATGCAGATGCATCGGGATTCTAGCAGAGCGAGTCTCTGACTCGCAATGGCCGCTGCGCGGCCAATGCTTCGGTCGTATCCATATGACGACATTGACTCGCAGCGTGAGCGGACTCAAAAGGGGCAAAAATCCCATTCGTGATTATATAATAGATCTATGTGTAAAATATAGATAGGCCGGAGGCTGTGACCACCACGGGAGTGGTTGTAAGAGCTCCGATGGGGAAAGAGTCGTGGTTACAGGTCCCGGGTTACTATAATTGTATATGTGCAATATGATTGTATGTTAAGTGTAATGTCAATGTGTTATGTGAAGTATTTATGTTGAAATGTTTAATGTACTACCCGGGTTATGAGATGTAAATGAGAAATAAACGGGTAGTCATTTGCAAAAGTATAAATACGTGTTGGCGTCATTACGCAGCAAGCGAGTCCCCCGGCATGCGGGGAGCCAGGATGGAGCCGGCAGGGCAGGATGAAGGCGGGGGGGGGCAGGATGGAGCGAGCGGGGCAGGACAGAGGTGGGGGGCAGGATGGAGCCGGGTGAGCAAGAACAGCGGGGGGCAGGATGGAGGCGGGGGCAGGATGGTGGTGAGCGGGGCAGAATGGTGGCGGCGGGGCGGAATGGTGTGGGGGGGCAGGATGGTGGTGAGCAGAGCAGGATGGAGCTAGCAGGGCAGGATGGAGCCGGCGGGGCAGGATGGAGCTGGCGGGGCAGGATGGAGCCAGCGGGTGGGGCAGGATGGTGGCGGGGGGCAGGATTGAGGCAGTGGGGGGCAGGGTGGAGCGAGCGGGACAGGATGGAGCCAGCAGGGGGGCAGGATGGAGGCAGGGGGCACAGGATGGAGGTGGAGGGGGGGCAGGATGGAGGCGGAGGGGGGGCAGGATGGAGGCGGGGGGGGACAGGATGGAGCCAGGGGAGCAAGAACAGCGGGGGGCAGGATGGAGGGAGCGGGGCAGGATGGAGGCGGGGGCAGGATGGAGGGTGGTGGGTGCAGGATGGAGGCGGGGGGTGCAGGATGGAGGTGGGGGGGGCAGGATGGAGCCAGGGGGGGCAGGATGGAGCCCGGGGAAGCAGGATGGAGCCGGTGGGCGGGGCAGAATGGTGGCGGGGGCAAGATGGAGGCGGCGGGAGCAGGATGGAGGCGGCTTTGGGGCAGGATGGAGCGAGCGGGGGGGCAGGATGGAGGCGGAGGGGGGGCATGATGGAGGTGGCAGAGAGGCAGGATGTTTTCTTCTTTTTAAATAATATGGTAACTAGTGACTAACTTAGTGCACTTTATAATGGTTTGTATACTATTTAAAATATAACTTTTAATAAATATCTTGTTAAAATTAACAAAAAGGTGCTCACCCACACCTAGTGTCTACAAACATACGTCATACAGGGATGGTTATTCTACCTTTGCCCTGTACTTATATCTACCTGACAGCGGAGATTTCTACACCTAATTTTTACGGTGTCCCCGCTCCACGACGGCTCACCCTAATATTGTCACCTATGTTTAGGGAGCTGTCAGGTCATACATCCCATACACTCATGAGGTTTCTAACTTGGCATGGGTCAAACCCCTATGTCCAATGTATCTATGCCTTTTATGATTATACTGTAGATAAGTAAGTTACAGGAGTTGTACTAATTAGGGGGCTTTCGGGGTTTATCATATGTCTTACACAATCAAAAGTTTTTATGACACCACTCTCTCTTGAGTTAGTTAAATAAACCCAGATTCGTATGCCCTCTCCTATGTAACCCACAATAATCAGGTGACAAAGAACATAACAGTCAGTACCACCTCTAACAATATAGATGCATGATTAGGTAGATAAAGATCAATCACTTATCTCAGATCCACTGTCTTGTGCTCAACGCGTTTCCACCTGCTGATGGATAGCAGGTTTCATCAGGAGTGACAGTTCTTCCTTTGAGGTGCCTGCAGGTGTCTTTGTATAGTCCTCAGGTTGCGCAGGTATAGGTGGATAAAAGTGTTATCTCTCCCCCTCTTTCCTGCGTTCCTCCTCCCAGTGTGGATATCTGGGGGTTCTCCACTTTCTATATGGCTGTGTGTGCTAGCCGGGGTGTCAGGTATCACCTCCGGTCCTTCCTGATAATGGCGCCAGGATGGAGTCGGCGGGGCAGGATGAAGGTGGGGGGCAGGATGGAGGCGGGGGGCAGGATGGAGTGAGCGGGGCAGGAAGGAGGCGGGGGCAGGATGGAGCCGGGCGAACAAGAACAGTGGGCGGCAGGATGGAGGTGCGGGGCAGGATGGTGGCAGGTGGGGCAGGATGGTGGCGGGGGGAAGGATGGAGGTGGAGGGGGGGGCAGGATGGAGCCGGCGGGGGGGCAGGATGGAGACGGAGGGGGGGGCAGGATGGAGGCGGAAGCAAGATGGAGGCAGAGGGGGGCAGGATGGAGGCGGCAGGGAGCCAGGATGGAGCCGGCGGGGCAGGATGAAGGCGGGGGGGGGCAAGATGGAGCCGGGGGAGCAAGAACAGCGGGGGCAGGATGGAGGCGGGGAACAGGATGGATCGAGAGGGGCAGGATGGAGGCGGAGGGGACGGGCAGGATGGAGGCGGAGGGGGAGCAGGATTGAGGTGGAGGGGTGGCAGTATAGAGGCGGAGGGAGGGGGCAGGATGGTGGCAGGGGGGCAGGATAGAGCGAGCGGGGCAGGATGGTGGCGGGGGCGCAGGATGGAGCCGGTGGGGCAGGATGGAGCCGACAGGGCAGGATGGAGCGAGCGGGGCAGGATGCAGCGAGCGGGGCAGGATGGAGAGAGCGGGGCAGGATGGAGTCGGAGGAGCAACATGGAGCCAGAGCAGCAGGATGGTGGCGGGGGGCAGGATGGGGGGGCAAGATGGTGGCGAGCAGCGCAGGATGGTGGGGGCGAGCAGGGCAGGATGGTGGTGGCGGGGCAGGATGGTGGCGGGGGGGCAGGATGGTGGTGGAGGGGCAGGATGGAGCAGGCGGGGCAGGATGGTGGTGGAGGGGCAGGATGGAGCAGGCGGGGCAGGATGGTGGGGGAGGGGCAGGATGGTGGTGGAGGGGCAGGATGGAGCAGACGGGGCAGGATGGTGGGGAGGGGCAGGATGGTGGTGGAGGGGCAGGATGGAGCAGGCGGGGCAGGATGGTGGCGGCGGGGCAGGATGGTGGGGGGGGCAGGATGGAGCTGGTGGGGCAAGATGGTGGCGGAGGGGAGGATGGTGGCGGGGGGGCAGGATGGTGGCGCGTGGGGCAGTGTATTTGAAGGATGGCGCCATACAGCGCGCCGCTATTCTGATTGGTCGCCGCGTTCAGCGCGCCGACCAATCAGAATAGCGGCGCGCTGTATGGCGCCATCCTTCAAATACACTATACTCAGTGTATTTCAAATATGGCGGCATAGCGCTCCGCTATTCTGATTGGTCAGCGCCTTCAGCGCGCCAACCATTCAGAATAGCGGCGGGCGCTATGCCGCCATATTTGAAATACACTGAGAACAGTGTATTTGAAGTATGGCGCCATAGAGCGCGGCGCTATTCTGATTGGTCGCCATGCTGAATGCGGCGACCAATCAGAATAGTGCCGCCAGCTATGGCACCATCTTTGGAATACGCTGTACTCAGTGTATTTGAAGTATGGCGCCATAGAGCGCGGCGCTATTCTGATTGGTCGCCGCTTTCAGCGTGGCGACCAATCAGAATAGCGGCGCGGTCTATGGCGCCATCTTTAAAATACACTGTACTCAGTGTCTTAGAAGTATGGCGCCATAAAGCGCGGTGCTTTTTAGATTGGTCGCCGGCAGTCGTGAGCGACCAATCAAAATAGTGGGGCACGGAGCGGGCGCGAGGTCGGCGGGAGCCGACCTCGCCTCCCGGCTACCTGGCGCCGGCGGAGCGAGCATGAGGTATCCGCAGCTCGGCTCCCAGCTACCTCGCGCCGGGGATCTCCGTGACGGGCATATCCGCGGCTCAGCTCCGGGGAGCCACGAGACAGCCGGGATTTGCCCGGTACCGCCGCCGGAATTCTGATTGGTCGCTCGCTTGCGAGCGACCAATCAGATTCAAGCCGCGGCACGGCGCTATGTTTCAAAATCTAAGAATGTAAAATTTTTAATGATGGCGGCGCTCTTCTGATTGGTCGGCGGTAGGCGCGAGCGACCAATGGGAAGAGTGGGGCGGGGCATGGCGCCATATTTGAAATCCAGCGGGAACTTTGGATTTCAAATATGTCGCCATGCCCCGCCCCACTCTTCTCATTGGTCGCTCGCGCCTGACGGCGACCAATGAGAAGAGCGCCGGGAAACACGGCGCCATCTTTTAAATGTTTTTTTTAACTTCTTAGATTTTTAAAGATGGCGCTTTGCCGCGGCTTGAATCTGATTGGTCGCTCGAAATCGAGCGACCAATCAGACTTGCGGCGGCGGTACCGGGCAAATCCCGGCTGGCTCGCGGCTCCCCGGAGCTGAGCCGCGGATATGGCCGGCACGGAGATCCCCGGCGGTGCGAGGTAACCGGGAGCCGAGCTCGGCTCCCGGCTGCCTCGCGGCCGCTCCGGAGTTAAATGTCCGCCGGTGGTCGGCCCTAAGAGCAGCGGACCTTCCTGAGGTCCGCTCCGCTTAGGGCCTCCATCTTGGTCCACCCTGAGCGGGTGTATGTGACGCTGGTGACGTCACTTATCTCCGGACATTTTATCTCCGGACAAAGCCACGGAAGTTCGCTTTTGTCCGGAAATAGAATTCTAGGCAATTATACAATAGATATTTATATATACCGTATATATATATATATATATATATATATATATATATATATATATATATATATATATATATCTCATACCATGTACATGTCTTCATGTTAGCAGTATATGTAAGTTAAGTGTATCAGCAGATATATATACTTGAGTAAATCAATATACTATTACGTTGATAACCCTAACCCTCAACTGGTGAGGTGGGGTTTTAGTCACGCAACTGGTGATGTGGTGTTTTCTATACCCCAGTGTTTAGAAATCTCACATTATTACAGAAAATGCAAAGATCACGTTTGTTTTAATTGTTTTCTAATTGGCGATTACACATGAGTATAACACATTTTTGACACCCACAAGTTTCAGAAAATGTAACAGTTTGATGATTCAATCCGAGGGCATTATGAAACATGACTTTTAGGATAAAGTACCGTAAATAAAAATCACAACAATGTTTCAATTTTTTTCCTGAGAGCAAATGCACAAACAGACAGAAACCAGAAACTCAGTTATAAATTTGTGCAAAAATAAGAAGTTTTAAAAATTTGAAAATGTGTAAAAAAGAATTACATGAGTGGTGATGTGGGGTTCAGCAAGGCCAAGACAGCACTTAGCGACAGCTAGCTCAGTTATGCATGGCCAGTGGAGAGAGGCCTCGATGACATCCTGTTGACAAGGAAATGGATGGAAGTTAGGGAGACACATATCCTCATACCAGCATTTTTCAATGAATGGCAGCCGAACAAAAATTCCCTTTGGTGTGGCAAACCCCACCTCACCAGTTGAGGGTTAATTCATAACTAGATCCAGTTAGAATAAAATAAAGTCAATTATGGTTTTAAAAATGACATTCTCCCAATACTCTTATGGATCATCCAAATGCTCGCTGGTAAACTTCAGATGGGCCCGGTCATGTAATGGCTTAAGCACGGAACGCATCTGGCACTGTAGGATCTGAGTCCCTGGCGGCGTAGTGCGTTACTGATGGTATCCTGTGTTATGTTGGTCCCAGCTATCTGCAGGTCATTCACTAGGTCGACCCGTGTGGCTCTGGGATTTTTGCTCACCGTTCTTGAGATCATTTTGACCCCATGGGGTGAGATTTTGCGTGGAACCCCTTAGAGAAGAAGGGTCACCTCATCACACCCGACGGGCCTGGTAGGAGGTGAGTTGTACAGGGCAGCGCACAGATAGAAAGGAGGCGCAAGAAAGACACAGAGGACAATGAAAGTAACAGAAGGAATACTTGGAGAGCCTCAGAAAGACTTTGTTCCCTCTGGTGACTACCCAGCCAGCTACCCGCATAAACTGTGTATCTGTGTACCTGAACTGATGTGAACTGTTGCCAGTAAAGTACCCGTTCAAAAACAGCAAGCCTCCAGTGTCGTATTCTGTTAAGCTAAGAAGTAGCTGCTGCGACATTGTCTAGCTCAGCAGCCAGCAGCACTGCCCCGGGGACCCCGCTCCGCCTGCAGGGAGCGTTGTCAACAGGCTGCAATACAACCAGCCCCAGTGGTCTGACAGCGGTCAGAAACTGCAGGTGGCGTCACGAGACTTTATTTCTTTATTTTTATTATTTTTCCCTTTTACCAAGTGACCCCAGGGTACAGGCCCGGGCATCGGCCACCGAGACAACCCTTCAGCATTAATGCCCAGGTACCGGATTCCCAAAGACCCCTGGGCGGGTCACTGGCATCTTGACATGTTGTGGAGGCCAGGGTAGCAAGGAGCGGGATGTAGGGGGTCAGGGGAGACTACTTTGGCCCTGATACTGGGGTACCTGGCTCGACTTGATCTTGAAGGTACCTCTGAAGGTGAGGAGGTTCGAGCCACCGACCTAAATCCCTGACTCCTAAGAAGCCCTAGGTATAAACCCTTACTTCGACCCACGGACAAGAAGCCCAGCAACTTCCAATGGAGAATATTACAGCAGCTCAGGACAACTTCTGCTCACAACAGGTCACAATCCAGAAGTGAACTGAATCAGCGACAACAAGTGTATGTGAGATGATCTATTTAAGGCTGAAGGGTGGGGAGCAACCAGTCCCGACACGCCCCTTAGCATACCTAAGCATTCACACACACACACACACACACACTTGCTACTACATGCTCGTCCGCTCATAAGCCTCATTGACTCACATTGAGCAAGGGGAAAAAAAGGCTTCATTTAAACCTAGAGCAGCAGCACTTCCATACTAAAGGTATCTCTGGCACTTCCATACTACAAGGCATACGTAACACATCTCTGCTGGGTAGAATAAGCGATGCAGGGCAGAGACGCTGGTGTTATAAATATTACATGATGTTAGATAATTTACAGACTCTACTTTTATTGTTTATTCGATTAAACTGTTATTATCCTGATTTTTTTTTTATTGATTTGTGTTAATACATTTGAATAACTGTTTTTAATTACTCCTTATTTATTGTTTACATTAATAATAATTTTGTTTATTTTGTATTTTTCTTTGTGCATTACAAGTACACCGTTGAGATTGGTCTTACTGAAATCTCTACCATTTCTATCAAATGTGGATTGAAAGTTGCACTGGCTCTGTATCCTGTTATAGTATTATTATCTCTTCTATTTAGATTTAGTCAGGTAAGTAAATTATATTTTCCACAACTTATTAGGATGTCTGCTATTAATGGTAGTACAATTACAAATTGTAATAGTTTGTTTACAGATAATAATAGTTACATAAAGTATGTTTTTTCCTGTTATGAAAAACTATTTTGTGGCAATGTATTGCAAAATGATAATTGTTTTACGTTTTCATTCTCTCATAGAAAAAGTTCACCAAAGATTCTGGAGACAATCGATTTAAAGTTGTAAAATGTTCTCAAATAGACATCATAGAAGGTAAAAGAAAATTATCTCTGTGATTTAAATAATAATAATATAATAATAATAATAAAGCTTTATTTATATAGCGCCAACATAGTCCGCGGCGCTTTACAATGTAGGGTTAGAGTACAGAAAATATACAGTAAGTAATTACAGTAGAGAACAAGTACAGTACAATAATTGGATACAAAACAGTAGGCATAGAATCAATGTAACAAAGAAAATACAATAAATAAAGCAAGAAATGAAGGTGACCCTGCTCAAAAGAGCTTACAATCTACAACGGGATAGGGGTTGCACAAGGTACAGGGGCTTATTGCACTGATGGTCCAGCATCTTGAGGAAATGGGGCATAGAACTAAGCTTACATGGATGGTCATTATACAGTCTGTGTAGACCTTTTTGGTTTGGTGGAGTTTGTAGAAGAGTAATGTCCAGAGGGATAGCCCATTCACTATCTACAGTACAAAGGACTTCTATTAGGGAGTATGATAGGCCGCCTTAAAAAGATGCGTTTTTAAGGATCGTCTGAAGCCATGCAAGTTGTGGATAGTCCTGATTTCTTGGGGTAACGCATTCCAGAGGATTGGTGCAGCTCTGGAGAAGTCTTGGAGCCGGGAGTGGGAGGATCGGATAAGTGCAGATGTTAGTCGAAGGTCATTTGAGGAACGTAGAGAACAGGTGGGGTGATAGACAGAGATGAGGGAGGAGAGGTAGGGGGGTGCTGCACTGTGAAGACCTTTGTGGGTGAGAACAAGCTATTTGAATTTGATCCTGTAGTGTACGGGAAGCCAGTGCAATGACTGGCACAGAGCAGAGGCATCTGAGTAATGATTGGCAGATGGGTGATCCTGGCTGCTGCATTAAGGGTGGACTGGAGAGGAGAAAGTCTGGTGAGGGGGAGGCCGCTTAATAGAGAATCGCAATAGTCAAGGTGGGAATGGATTAGGGCCACGGTGAGGGTTTTTGTTGTTTCCATGGTGAGAAAGGGGCGGACTCTAGAGATATTCTTTTGGTGTAAGCGACAGGAGTGGACGAGAGATTGTGTGTGGGAGGAAAAGGAGAGATCGGTGTCAAACATAACACACAGACAGCGAGCCTGCTGCCTAGGCGTTATCGTGGTGCCGCAAACTCAGTGAGAGATGTCCGATTTAGGGAAGTTAGTGGATGGGGTGAGCAGAAGAAGTTCAGTTTTGGAAAAGTTTAGTTTTAAATAGAGAGTGGACATGATATTGGAAACTGCAGCTAGACAGTCATTGGTGTTCTTTAATACCGCAGGGGTAAGGCCAGGGGCTGAAGTATATAGTTGTGTGTCATCAGCATAAAGTTGGTACTGAAAGCCAAATCTGCTGATGGTGCGTCCAATCGGGGCTGTGTACAGTGAGAAGAGGGGAGGGCCAAGGACTGAACCCTGAGGGACTCCAATAGTGAGGGGAAGAGGGGAAGAAGTGGAGCCAGCAAAAGATACACTGAAAGAGCGGTCAGAAAGATAGGAGGAGAGCCAGGAGACAGCAGTGTCCTTTATGCCAATGGAGTGCAGCATAGAGATTATGAGCTGATGATCGACAGTGTCAAAAGCTGCAGAGAGATCAAGGAGAATAAGCAGAGAGTGGTCACCATTACGTTTTGCTGTCAGAAGGTCATTGGTCACTTTGATAAGGGCAGTTTCTGTAGAGTGAAGGGGGCGGAAACCAGACTGTAATGGATCTAGAAGAGAGTGAGCGGAGAGGTAACGGGTGAGGGGGGAATAGACCAGGCGCTCCAAGAGTTTAGAGATGAAGGGGAGATTGGAGACTGGTCTGTAGTTATTTGTGCAGGTTGGGTCGAGAGTGGTTTTCTTTAATAATGGAGTAATGATTGAGTGTTTGAAGGAGGAGAGGAAGATGCCAGAAGAGAGGGAGAGATTGAAGATTTTGGTTAGATGAGTGGTGATGACTGGAGAGAGGGACTGGAGCAGGTGTGAGGGAATGGGGTCAGTAGTGCATGTTGTGGGACGAGAGGAAGAAAGGAGCCTGGAGACTTCTTCTTCTGTGACTGGGTCAAATGTGGAGAGTGAACCGGAGGAGATGTGGGGAAGAATGGGGGTGGCAGCGCTTGGAGGCTGAGAGCTGATTTACTGGCGGATGTTGTCTATTTTCTCAATGAAGTAGGAAGCCAGGTCATCAGCACAGAAGTCCGTGATGGGGGCCTGCACTTTAAGACTGAGGAGAGAGTGAAAGGTGTCAAAGAGTTTTTATGGATTGTTTGATAGTGAGGAGACCAGGGTGGTGAAGTAGGTCTGTTTGGCAAGGTGAAGGGCAAAGTTGTAAGTTTTGAGCATGAATTTATAGTGGATAAAGTCTCCTGGTGAGCGAGTTTTCCTCCATAGACGTTCAGCACTCCTAGAGCATCGCTGGAGGAATCGAGTTTGTGGTGTGAGCCAGGGCTGTTTTGTTCTCTGTTTGGAGGTTCTGAGGGGCGCTACTTGGTCAAGGGAGCTTCTGAGAGTGTCGTTGTAGTAATTTACTGCCTTATCTGGACAGGAGATTGAAGAGATTGGGGACAGAGATGAGATGAGGGAGTCTGTGAGTGCATGAGGGTTAATGGCCTGTAGATTTCTGGATGTGTGATAGGTAGGATTGGGCTGTGGTGGCCGAGGATTAGTGAGTGCGAAGGAGAGAATGTTGTGGTCAGAGAGAAGAGGTGAGTTATCCAAGGGGGAGGATGAGCAGATTCGGGTAAAGACCAGGTCAAGGGTGTTACCGTGTTCGTGCGTCTCAGAGGTTGAGAGCTGTGAGAGACCAAGAGAGGTAGTTAGAGATAGGAGCTGGGATGCAGATGGGGAGATGGGGCTGTTTATGGGAATGTTAAAGTCTCCCAGAATAAGGGATGGTAAATCTGAAGACATGAAATGCGGGAGCCACGCGGAGAAATGGTCGAAGAACTGGGTGGGTGACCCTGGGGGGTGGTATACCACTGCTACTTTGAGGGGGAGGGGATGGAATAGCCTAATGGTATGGACCTCAAAAGAAGGGAATGAGAGTGATGGGGGCTGGAGGAATGACCTGGAAAGTACATTGTGGGGACAGGAGGAGGCCAACTCCACCACCACGTCTGTTCCCAGGTCTAGGGGAGTGAGAGAAGTGTAGGCCGCCGTGAGAAATAGCAGCCGGGAAGCAGTGTCTGAATCCTGGATCCAGGTTTCTGTGAGGGCCAGCAGGTTAAGAGAGTTGGAAAGGAAGTAATTGTGAGTGAAGGGAAGTTTGTTGCATACAGATCGTGGATTCCAGAGAGCGCAGTTAAGAGGGGGATGAAGGAGTGCAAGTGATGGTAATAAGGTTAGTGGGGTTTCTATGTGTGGTGGGAGAGGGGTTGAAGTTAGAGGCTGGACCAGAGTTGGGGGAGATATCACCTGACAGGAGCAGCAGCAAAAAGAGGAAGAGCAGATAGTTTTTAGATTTTGGACTTGGTTTATTATAACAAACTAGATGGCGGCCCAATTCTAAAGAATCGGGTAGTCTAGAATCCATATATAGTTTATTTACTAATAGTTATGGGAGTGCGGTGAAATGAATTGTGTGTATACAGGCGGCTCTGTGGGTAGCACAGTATACGGTGGCTCAGTGGTTAGCACTGCACGGTGGCTCAGTGGTTAGCACTGCGCGGTGGCTCAGTGGTTAGTACTGCGCGGTGGCTCAGTGGTTAGCACTGCGCGGTGACTCAGTGGTTAGCACTGCGCGGTGGCTCAGTGGTTAGCACTGCGCGGTGTCTCAGTGGTTAGCAGTGAGTGCGGTAAAAGTGATCAGCGCAGCAGCGTGGGCAGAGTGGTCAGCACACACATACACACATACACACACTCCGCTATACACATACACACACACAAATCTATATAGATGTAGAGGTATATACACATACTGTACATTGCATATAGACAAAGGCACATACACACACACACAAATGTATATAGATGTAGAGGTATTACACACATTAGTTGCATATACACAAACACACATGTATATTATATAGAAACATATATATATGAGGAGAGTGGAGGCAGAGGAGAGCGGAGGCAGAGGAGAGCGGAGGCTGGAGGGCAGAGGAGAGCGGAGTCTGGAGGGCAGAGGAGAGCGGAGGCAGAGGAGAGCAAAGGCTGGAGGGCAGAGGAGAGCGGAGGCTGGAGGGTAGAGGAGAGCGGAGGCTGGAGGGCAGAGGAGAGCGGAGGCAGAGGAGAGCGGAGGCTGGAGGGCAGAGGAGAGCGGTGGCAGAGGAGAGCGGAGGCAGAGGAGAGCAGAGGCAGAGGAGAGTGGAGGCTGGAGGGCAGAGGAGAGCAGAGGCTGGAGGGCAGAGGAGAGCGGAGGCAGAGGAGAGCGGAGGCAGAGGAGAGCAGAGGCAGAGGAGAGTGGAGGCTGGAGGGCAGAGGAGAGCGGAGGCTGGAGGGCAGAGGAGAGCGGAGGCAGAGGAGAGCGGAGACAGAGGAGGCTGGAGGGCAGAGGAGAGCGGAGGCAGAGGAGAGCGGAGGCGGAGGAGAGCGGAGGCAGAAGGGAGCGGAGGCTGGAGGGCAGATGAGAGTGGAGGCTGGAGGACAGAGGAGAGCGGAGGCAGAGGAGAGCGGAGACAGAGGAGGCTGGAGGGCAGAGGAGAGCGGAGGCAGAGGAGAGCGGTGGCAGAGGAGAGCGGAGGCAGAGGAGAGCAGAGGCAGAGGAGAGTGGAGGCTGGAGGGCAGATGAGAGTGGAGGCTGGAGGGCAGAGGAAAGCGGTGGCAGAGGAGAGCGGAGGCAGAGGAGAGCAGAGGCAGAGGAGAGTGGAGGCTGGAGGGCAGAGGAGAGCGGAGGCTGGAGGGCAGAGGAGAGCGGAGGCAGAGGAGAGCGGAGACAGAGGAGGCTGGAGGGCAGAGGAGAGCGGAGGCAGAAGGGAGCGGAGGCTGGAGGGCAGATGAGAGTGGAGGCTGGAGGGCAGAGGAGAGCGGAGGCAGAGAAGAGCGGAGGCTGGAGGGCTGAGGAGAGCGGATGCAGAGGAGAGCAGAGGCAGAGGAGAGCGGAGGCGGAGGAGAGCGGAGGCAGAAGGGAGCGGAGGCTGGAGGGCAGATGAGAGTGGAGGCTGGAGGGCAGAGGAGAGCGGAGGCAGAGGAGAGCGGAGGCTGGAGGGCTGAGGAGAGCGGATGCAGAGGAGAGCGGAGGCAGAGGAGAGCAGAGGCAGGAGGGCAGAGGAGAGCGGAGGCTGGAGGGCAGAGGAGAGCAGAGGCTGGAGGGCAGAGGAGAGCAGAGGCTGGAGGGCAGAGGAGAGCGGAGGCAGAGGAGAGCGGAGGCTGAGAGGCAGAGGAGAGCGGAGGCAGAGGAGAGCGGAGGCTGGAGGGCTGAGGAGAGCGGAGGCAGAGGAGAGCGGAGGCAGAGGAGAGCGGAGGCTGGAGGGCTGAGGAGAGCGGATGCAGAGGAGAGTGGAGGCAGAGGAGAGCAGAGGCAGGAGGGCAGAGGAGAGCGGAGGCTGGAGGGCAGAGGAAAGCTGAGGCTGGAGGGCAGAGGAAAGTGGAGGCTGGAGGGTAGAGGAAAGCGGAGGCTGGAGGGCAGAGGAGAGCGAAGGCTGGAGGGCAGAGGAGAGCAGAGGCTGGAGGGCAGAGGAGAGCGGAGGCAAAGGAGAGCGGAGGCAGAGGAGAGCGGAGGCTGGAGGGCTGAGGAGAGCGGAGGCAGAGGAGAGCGGAGGCTGGAGGGCTGAGGAGAGCGGAGGCAGAGGAGAGCGGAGGCAGAGGAGAGCAGAGGCAGGAGGGCAGAGGAGAGCGGAGGCTGAAGGGCAGAGGAAAGTAGAGGCTGGAGTACAGAGGAAAGTAGAGGCTGGAGGGTAGAGGAAAGCGAAGGCTGGAGGGCAGAGGAAAGCAGAGGCTGGAGGGCAGAGGAAAGCGGACAATGGAGGGCAGAGGAGAGGGGAGGCTGGAGGGCAGAGGAGAGGGGAGGCTGGAGGGCAGAGGAGGATGGAGGGCAGAGGAGAGGGGAGGCAGAAGGGAGGCAGAGGAGAGGGGAGGCAGAGGAGATGGGAGGCTGGAGGAGAGCGGAGGCTGGAGGAGAGCGGAGGCTGGAGGAGAGCGGAGGCTGGAGGGCAGAGGAGAGCGGAGGCAGAGGAGAGCCGAGGCAGAGGAGTGCCAAGGCTGGAGGGCAGAGGAGAGGGGAGGCTGGAGGGCAGAGAAGAGGGGAGGCTGGAGGGCAGAGGAAAGGGGAGGCTGGAGGGCAGAGGAGGGGGGAGGCTGGAGGGCAGAGGAGAAGGGAGGTTGAAGGGCAGAGGAGAGCGGAGGCTGGAGGGCAGAGGAGAGCGGAGGCTGGAGGGCAGAGGAGAGCAGAGGCTGGAGGGCAGAGGAGAGCAGAGGCTGGAGGGCAGAGGAGAGCGGAGGCAGAGGAGAGCGGAGGCAGAGGAGAGGGGAGGCTGGAGGGCAGAGGAGAGGGGAGGCTGGAGGGCAGAGGAGAAGGGAGGCTGGAGGTCAGAGGAGAGCGGAGGCTGGAGGGCAGAGGAGAGCGGAGGCTGGAGGGCTGAACACTCACTGGGCTGTCGGCGGTCAGGTAGCTGCACGGAAACTTCTTCTTCTGTGACTGGGTCAAATATGGAGAGTGAACCGGAGGAGATGTGGGGAAGAATGGGGGTGGCAGCGCTTGGAGGCTGAGAACTGATTTCCTGGCGGATGTTGTCTATTTTCTCAATGAAGTAGGAAGCCAGGTCATCAGCACAGAGGTCAGTGATGGGAGCCTGCACTTTAGGACTGAGGAGAGAGAGAAAGATGTCAAAGAGTTTTTTATGGATTGTTTAATAGTGAGGAGACCAGGGTGGTGAAGTAGGTCTGTTTGGCAAGGTGAAGGGCAAAGTTGTAAGTTTTGAGCATGAATTTATAGTGGATAAAGTCTCCTTGTGAGCGAGTTTTTCTCTATAGATGTTCAGCACTCCTAGAGCATCGCTGGAGGAATCGAGTTTGTGGTGTGAGCCAGGGCTGTTTTGTTCCCTGTTTGGAGGTTCTGAGGGTGAGGGGCGCTACTTGGTCAAGGGAGCTTCTGAGAGTGTCGTTGATTTACTGCCTGATCTGGACAGGAGATTGAAGAGATTGGGGACAGAGATGAGATGAGGGAGTCTGTGAGTGCATGAGGGTTAATGGCCTGTAGATTTCTGGATGTGTGATAGGTAGGATTGGGCTGTGGTGGCCGAGGGTTAGTGAGTGCGAAGGAGAGAATGTTGTGGTCAGAGAGAAGAGGTGAGTTATCCAAGGGGGAGGATGAGCAGAGTCGGGTAAAGACCAGGTCAACGGTGTTACCGTGTTCGTGCGTCTCAGAGGTTGAGAGCTGTGAGAGACCAAGAGAGGTAGTTAGAGATAGGAGCTGGGATGCAGATGGGGAGATGGGGCTGTTTATGGGAACGTTAAAGTCTCCCAGAATAAGGGATGGTAAATCTGAGGACATGAAATGCGGGAGCCACGCGGAGAAATGGTCGAGGAACTGGGTGGGTGACCCTGGGGGGTGGTATACCACTGCTACTTTGAGGGGGAGGGGATGGAATAGCCTAATGGTATGGACCTTAAAAGAAGGGAATGAGAGTGATGGGGGCTGGAGGAATGACCTGGAAAGTACATTGTGGGGACAGGAGGAGGCCAACTCCACCACCACGTCTATTCCCAGGTATAGGGGAGTGAGAGAAGTGTTAGGCCGCCGTGAGAAATAGCAGCTGGGGAAGCAGTGTCTGAATCCTGGATCCAGGTTTCTGTGAGGGCCAGCAGGTTAAGAGAGTTGGAAAGGAAGTAATTGTGAGTGAAGCGAAGTTTGTTGCATACAGATCGTGGATTCCAGAGAGCGCAGTTAAGAGGGGGATGAAGGAGTGCAAGTGATGGTAATAAGGTTAGTGGGGTTTCTATGTGTGGTGGGAAAGGGGTTGAAGTTAGAGGCTGGACCAGAGTTGGGGAGATATCACCTGACAGGAGCAGCAGCAAAAAGAGGAAGAGCAGATAGTTTTTAGATTTTGGACTTGGTTTATTATGACAAACTATATGGCGGCCCAATTCTAAAGAATCGGGTAGTCTAGAATCCATATATAGTTTATTTACTAATAGTTACGGGAGTGCGGTGAAATTAATTGTGTGTATACAGGCGGCTCTGTGGGTAGCACAGTATACGGTGGCTCAGTGGTTAGCACTGCGCGGTGGCTCAGTGGTTAGCACTGCGCGGTGGCTCAGTGGTTAGCACTGCGCGGTGGCTCAGTGGTTAGCACTGCGCGGTGACTCAGTGGTTAGCACTGCGCGGTGGCTCAGTGGTTAGCAGTGAGTGCGGTAAAAGTGGTCAGCGCAGCAGCGCGGGCAGAGTGGTCAGCACACACATACACACATACACACACTCCGCTATACACATACACACATACACACACACAAATCTATATAGATGTAGAGGTATATACATATACTGTACATTGCATATAGACAAAGGCACATACACACACACACAAATGTATATAGATGTAGAGGTATATACACACATTAGTTGCATATACACAAACACACATGTATATTATATACAAACATATATATATATGAGGAGAGCGGAGGCTGGAGGGTAGAGGAGAGCGGAGGCAGAGGAGAGCGGAGGCAGAGGAGAGCGGAGTCTGGAGGGCAGAGGAGAGCGGAGGCTGGAGGGCAGAGGAGAGCGGAGGCTGGAGGGCAGAGGAGAGCGGAGGCAGAGGAGAGTGGAGGCAGAGGAGAGTGGAGGCTGGAGGGCAGAGGAGAGCGGAGGCAGAGGAGAGCGGAGGCAGAGGAGAGCGGAGGGTGGAGGGCAGAGGAGAGCGAAGGCTGGAGGGCAGAGGAGAGCGGAGGCTGGAGGGCACAGGAGAGCGGAAGGCAGAGGATTGCGGAGGCAGAGGAGAGCGGAGGCTGGAGGACAGAGGAGAGCGGAGGCAGAGGAGAGCGGAGGCAGAGGAGAGCGGAGGCAGAGGAGAGCGGAGGCTGGAGGGCAGAGGAGAGCGGAGGCTGGAGGGCAGAGGAGAGCGGAGGCAGAGGAGAGCGGAGGCAGAGTAGAGCAGAGGCAGAGGAGAGCGGAGGCTGGAGGGCTGAGGAGAGCGGAGGCAGAGGAGAGCGGAGGCAGAGGAGAGCGAGGCAGAGCAGAGTGGAGGCAGAGGAGAGCGGAGGCAGGAGGGCAGAGGAGGGCAGAGGAAAGCGGAGGCTGGAGGGCAGAGGAAAGTGGAGGCTGGAGGGCAGAGGAGAGCGGAGGCTGGAGGGCAGAGGAAAGCGGAGGCTGGAGGGCAGAGGAAAACGGAGGTTGGAGGGCAGAGGAGAGGGGAGGCTGGAGGGCAGAGGAGAGGGGAGGCAGAGGGGAGGCAGAGGAGAGGGGAGGCAGAGGAGAGGGGAGGCAGAGGAGAGCGAAGGCTGGAGGAGAGCGGAGGCAGAGGAGAGGGGAGGCAGAGGAGAGCGGAGGCTGGAGGAGAGCGGAGGCTGGAGGAGAGCGGAGGCTGGAGGAGAGCGGAGGCTGGAGGGCAGAGGAGAGCGGAGGCAGAGGAGAGCGGAGGCAGAGGAGAGCGGAGGCTGGAGGGCAGAGGAGAGCGGAGGCTGGAGGGCAGAGGAGAGCAGAGGCTGGAGGGCTGAACACTCACTGGGCTGTCGGCGGTCAGGTAGCTGCACGGAAAGCTCCTCCGCCGGTTCCTGAACTGCACGGAGCAAGACCGAAACTTCCGAGTGCGGAACATTCCTTCGCCGGTCCGTGTAGCCGCAGGGATGAAGGGTGGAACTTCCGAAAGCGGAACGTTCCTCCACCGGTCCCTGTAACCGGGTGCTGCCCGGCCACCCCGAACTGGTGACGTCACCACCATGGTCCGGAGACCATCACGGAAGTAACCTTTGGGTTTTCCGAAAGTGGCCTTCGGTTTTATATTATAGATGTTAGAATATGGTGGGCTGAGGATCCTCAGTAAACTGAAGATGGCATGGGTGCTGTACATAGGGTAGGGCAGGAGAGAGGGGCTGATGTGGATGAGTGGTGATGGAGGGGTTATAGGGTGATACAAGTTGGTGGTGATGGCACATAGAAATGTGGCGCCCCGCAACGAGTGCGTCACAAGAGGGTATTGCAGCCATAAATGCAGCCGCAATATTCTCTGACACAGCAGTGATTTAGTTAACTTTGAGATCCAACCCTGCATGCATCACCTAGAACAGAGGACCAATCCAGGGTCCTGGTGGGCGGAGTGCTAGGGAAGTGTGTAGGAGAACAGACTTAGTCAAGAGAGCTGAGACGAGTCTAGAACCCGAGAGAGTCTAGAACTTGAACTTGGAGTAGGAGCGGGGCTCCGCACCCCGTGCAGCCCCCGGGCCATCACCGGTCGGGCGTCAGCACCTGAGGCCTTACCAACCGGGAATGGGCATCATCACACGGGTTCCTAAAAACTCCCGTGCCCCAAACCACAGCCGGTTCACTGGTACCGAAGCTGGCAGCAGTTCACCTCTGCTACGCGAACCAGAAGCGTGGAGGAGCAGCTTCACAGGAGCACCCCACCACCAGCCAACTTCCAGTCGTCTAACCAGCGGTGTACCCACTGAGGGATCCAAGGCTCCCCAAAACATCCACAACGTACAACTTGGATAGGGCATTGAAGCAGCCTCCCCGTACCCGATCTGGTATTCCTGGGCGACAATGGCAAATCACTTAGCTAGAATGGAGGAACACTACGGATCTCTGAGGGACACTATCACTGCTGAGTCCACCCGGTCTACTACCCGTAAGCTGTATACCATGTACTGCCTGCTGGTTACAGTAAAGACCCGTTGCAGAGACTTTCTGTGTCCGTGTTTCCTTATGAACTGTCCGTCTACACTACAAGGTAACCGCAGTTGCCGCACAACATCTTAAGCAGCTCCAGCCTCCGGGGATCACCGCTCAGCCTGTGGGGAGCATTCCATCTTGCTGCTGTCCATCCCCCGGAGGTTCCGCAGCGTTGGTAACGATTACCGAAACTACTCATAGGTGGCGTCACGAATAAATTAAAAACCCCTTTAATCTGTTCCCACAAGACGTCTTCAACTTTTGATCTGCACTACACCGGGCCCCACTACCGGCAGGCGCGGCCCACCCGTGACAAGGAGGAAGGAGCTTCAGCCTGTCTAAACCGGAGTCCCGGCCACGGTGAGTCAGAAAATGGCGTCACGAACAGGATACGAGCAGGCCCGTTCCCTAACGGGTATAATGTGCTTAAAAATGACTTTATTGTCTACAATTTGGACTTTGTTCGTCCCTAAAAGAACTCTCCCGCCTTTTCACCGTTGGCCAGGATGGCGCCCAAGATGGCGTTTCCGCCACAAGAATCCGCCACGTGCAAGCCCAGGAGTGAGTCAACCCCCCCTCATCGTGGGAGGGCTAAAGACAAAAGGCGCCAAACTCTTTGTCCGCCCTGCTCAAATCAACCATGGGGGCGGACCCCAAAGACTTTTCCCACGATTGGACTACAAAAAAGCCCAGAGGAAATGGGAGTGTCGCAGACCTTCTTCACCAGCTCTCTACCAGAACAGTTACCGGTTGAACGGGTGTGGTTCCCTCCGAAGAAGAGAATGGCCAGCATGAGACTCCAAGACCTAAAGCGGGAGGTCGAGGCGGAGGCCAGAGCAGCCATCGGCCAACCGGGTCCGGATCCTGCCCTTACCATAGACAGCAGCCCCGACTTTTGGCTAGAGGCTCTACAAGACCTCCGGGTGCGGTTACTAGAGACTGTGGAATGGACGATTCGCAGCTGGAGTGCGACCCTAGGCAGAAGACTCCATCATGCGATGCAGCAGAGCCGACCGGGTACAGCTTCTCCAAGCCCAGACGACATCGCCAGCTTCTCAACCGCCTCACCGTCGCCCACCACCTGTCCTGCTCGTCACCGGAGCCCATAGACTGTATCATTCCTGTGAAGGCCACAGCTCGGCCCGTTCCAGCGGTCGAAACCGCAGCCGACCCCGTTCCTGAGCCGGAGCTTCCAATACGCTCCACAGAAGAAGCCGACACATACCTGGTTCCACCTGCGGAACCCGCGACTAGTTTCCACACTACTGAGACTGTCGCCTGTTTCTCCCCTGAACCAGAGGCCTCCTCTGCAAATACCGAGGCCTACCTGGTGACCGGGATCGAAACACCACTTCCCGCTGCTACAGAAGAAGAGGCAGGCAGCCTGGAAGTCCTGCACAACGACCCCAAGAAGAACTTTGCAGCACAGCCACCCATCGACCCAGAGGATTCTGTTCCATCATCTCCGTCAGCTGAGCAGCCCGACGTAGTCATCGAAGGAGAGGTCGAGGAGGATGACGATGAGATCTACAGCCCAGCTGAGGATCTCTACACCGGGTTCGCCTGGGGAGACACCAAGAACGCTTCTGCCGGGCGATCTGTTCGGGTACACTGGTCGGGTGCCGCCGCAACAACATCTTCTCCGGTTCCGTTGAACCGGGCTTTTCTACAGACTGCCCACCAAACTCAAGCTGTTCAACAACCATCACGCCGTAGTGACTGTATCCACACGCCGCACCACTCCGACGAAGAGGTACGTCGTATCCGAAGGGAGGAGTGGCACACTCGGCTGCACGCCAACATGCAGGCCCGCGCTGAAGCCCGCCGCCAATCTCCATTGCCTGAACAATTCCGTAAAACCGGACGGGTAAGCACCTTCAACTTAACCACCGGGTAGGGATTCGTAAGGGAGGAGGGTGTGAGTACTGAAGTGTTCGTGGGGCGCCGTGATGTGGAATCGCACCTACCGCGAGGGCATCCAAATCGAGACTTTGTATAGAGGGGACATTGTAACCTATGAGCGACATATATGCTGTGACGGGTGGTTCGCTATACAAGTCCGGAACACTGCCCTCCATAAGTGACTTTGTTGTTTGGACTTTCCACCAAGAGACTTCTTCCTGTTTGCAAAATAACACCGCGACTTGGCGGCTACAGCCTGAACTTTTACCTAAGGACAGCCGACCGCCCGCCGGGTCCGCGCAATGTGTTAACCTGTTTATTTACCGTTTCACTTTTATGCATATAATGACCTGTCATTAATAAAAGTGTTTATTACCTGTTATAAAATACAAAAACCTCTGTAATGTGGGTAGTGTGACGCTTGGGGACAAGCGTATTCAACCAAGGGGGAGTATGGTGCCCCGCAACGAGTGCGTCACAAGAGGGTATTGCAGCCATAAATGCAGCCGCAATATTCTCTGACACAGCAGTGATTTAGTTAACTTTGAGATCCAACCCTGCATGCATCACCTAGAACAGAGGACCAATCCAGGGTCCTGGTGGGCGGAGTGCTAGGGAAGTGTGTAGGAGAACAGACTTAGTCAAGAGAGTTGAGACGAGTCTAGAACCCGAGAGAGTCTAGAACTTGAACTTGGAGTAGGAGCGGGGGCTCCGCACCCCGTGCAGCCCCCGGGCCATCACCGGTCGGGCGTCAGCACCTGAGGCCTTACCAACCGGGAATGGGCATCATCACACGGGTTCCTAAAAACTCCCGTGCCCCAAACCACAGCCGGTTCACTGGTACCGAAGCTGGCAGCAGTTCACCTCTGCTACGCGAACCAGAAGCGTGGAGGAGCAGCTTCACAGGAGCACCCCACCACCAGCCAACTTCCAGTCGTCTAACCAGCGGTGTACCCACTGAGGGATCCAAGGCTCCCCAAAACATCCACAACGTACAACTTGGATAGGGCATTGAAGCAGCCTCCCCGTACCCGATCTGGTATTCCTGGGCGACAATGGCAAATCACTTAGCTAGAATGGAGGAACACTACGGATCTCTGAGGGACACTATCACTGCTGAGTCCACCCGGTTTACTACCCGTAAGCTGTGTACCATGTACTGCCTGCTGGTTACAGTAAAGACCCGTTGCAGAGACTTTCTGTGTCCGTGTTTCCTTATGAACTGTCCGTCTACACTACAAGGTAACCGCAGCTGCCGCACAACATCTTAAGCAGCTCCAGCCTCCGGGGATCACCGCTCAGCCTGTGGGGAGCGTTCCATCTTGCTGCTGTCCATCCCCCGGAGGTTCCGCAGCGTCGGTAACGATTACCGAAACTACTCATAGGTGGCGTCACGAATAAATTAAAAACCCCTTTAATCTGTTCCCACAAGACGTCTTCAACTTTTGATCTGCACTACACCGGGCCCCACTACCGGCAGGCGCGGCCCACCCGTGACAAGGAGGAAGGAGCTTCAGCCTGTCTAAACCGGAGTCCCGGCCACGGTGAGTCAGAAACACAAACAGTGCAGTTAAAGACATGGTAATGATTAGTAGATAATAGAGTAATAGACATTGTTTGAACGGCTATCTGACAGTACCTTCCAGTCTATCGCAGTCAATTTCAGGTCTATTTCATATCTATACACTTTAGATAAGACACTTTCGCATCAGACACGTCTGCATCAGACTAGGCAAGGCTCCTTATGTGCTCAATCATACTGATTTCAGGTGTGGGGAAAGGGGGAGGGAACTGGAGTCCATTAAGCCATGGCCAAGCAAGGCTGCACCAAATGGTCACTCATAGCCATATTTGAACAAAGGATCATAAACAGGCATGGGGGAAGGACAGTTACATTGATGCTGGAATCAGATATTTTCAGCAGACAGAATACATCAAAAAAGCATTAAAGTTTGGTGCTGCTCCATATAGTCAAACATATCCCAGATATTTTCAGCAGACAGAACACATCAAAAAAGCATTAAAGTTTGGTGCTGCTCCATACAGTCAAACATAACTGTAGAGAAACACAGAAACAACATGATGATTAGGTGATGGTCAGAGGAGTGCAGATGAATTATGATACAGGGCGGGTGATGGAGCCCAGGTGCTTCATATCATTTCAGGTCTATTTAATTTCTGTGCACTTTAGAAGAGGCATTTTCGCATCAGACACGTCTGCATCAGACTAGCAAGGCTCCTTATATGCTCAAATAATAACTAGCTATACCCTGTAGCAGCACAATAACAAACAAAACCTGAGAAGGCCCCATTTGCAAGTGTCCAGATGGTTTAAAATGCTCTTTTCCCTGTATGAGTCTCAGTTAAAGGGCTGGGCGTCTCCTCCTAAGGTGGATGTGGCTATCGCTAGATTGTCCTGGAAGGCTATTGTGCTTTCAGAAGATGCCACAGATCTTAATGACCCTATGGATTGGAGAATTGAAGTCCCCTGAAGAGGTCTTATTCCTCGGCGACTACGCAATCGATGTTGATGTATCAACTTTGAAACATCTAAGGGCCCTAGGCGGTGGCTAGCCAGGCTAGAAGAAGATATCGAGACTGGGGTATCTAGATGGGGTCTGCTCAAAAGATTTAAACACATCAATCTAGCTGTGAATTTTTTTGAGTGATGCTTAGGAGCAGATGATAAAGTTGGCGGCCAGGACTATGGTGCAAAAGTAGAATGATCGGGGAAGGGACTATGGCCTTGCGTACAGTGGGAGGAGAGCATTATGACTCAAACCGTGGTCAGGAGACGTACTTTCCAAGTACCATCTCTGTAACTTGGAGTACACTCCAGGAAGCTTGTTTGACCAGAAGCTGGATGCTATCATGGAAGACAGCGAACAAGATAGGCAAGTTACTATCCTCAAAATTGACCCTTTCATGGCTCCATTTCTTCCCATTGGATTCATCCCCGTGATAAATCTCCCCCCAGATATAGAGGGAGATATCAGTATAGAGGGAAAATACGGGAAGCCCCATTTTCCCATTGGGAAGCCTGCAAGAGCTCCAAAGCGATTAAGAAAGATTTCTGATGCTAGAAATATACCAGCAGGGGGAAAATTGACACATTTTTTACAAAGCTGGAAAAATCTAATAAAAGACACCTTGGTGATCAAAACTGTAGAGAGTGGTTACATGATTCCCTTGATCTCCTGTCCACAGGAAAGATAAAGTCTAGGACTCTTTCTCCTTCCAGGCAGAAAGTTCTAGAATTGAAGATGCAAAATGTATTTCTTCTGTCCACCCTGGAATCTGTCCTGTCAACCCAGGTACTTGAATCTGTTTATTCAAAAGGAAAGGTTCAGGATCGATTAGATTAATCCTGGAAGAGGGGACCATATGGCATCCATAGACTTAAAAAACGCACATTTTAACATACCTATACCACCCCTCATACAAGAAGTTACTTTCCATGGAGACCTTTGGTATTCAAGGTTCTTCCATTTGGGATAACCATGGCTCCCTACATGTTCACTAAAGTGGTATTGGTGATGATGTCCAGGCTCTGTCTTCAGGGAATACAAGTTGTTCTATATCTGGATGACTAAAAAGATATGGAGGTGCAATGTGTGTACCTTTTTTCCAAAGTGATAAATACAGTGCTGTTTGCAGGTTGTGCACTGCTCTGCACAACCCTGGTGATACGCCTGGTAAGTTAGGCTTGCCCGGTCTCCAATCCTCAAAGGGTCCTTTGCTGCCAGGGAATTTGATTCACCGCATATCTGGATGACTGGCTGCTTCTGTCAGCATCTCACCCTCTCCATCTGGAGCACCTACAGATTACCCTGGACCATCTTACAGGCTTCAGCTGGCTGATAAATATAGAGAAGTCAGATCTGCTTCCAGGAACCTAGAAATCCTTTTTGGGATTTGTAATCAACTCTCTGGAGATGAAGCTTTATCTCTCTCCCCAGCGGAGACATGTATTTTCAATGGGGTCTGCATTCTTTCTTAGTATTTCAAAATCCTGTTAAGAACACTCATGAAATGTTTAGAGTTATTAACTTCTATTGCTGGGGCTGTCCCTTGGGCCTTAGCACACGAGAACCCTTCAGGCAGAAGTCCGTAGGGGATGGGATAGAAGTCTTTCCAAACTGGATACCATGTATGTCCTTTCCACCGCAACAAAACGAACACCCTCTTGGCAGGCACATGTTCCGGATGGCATGGATTTATTATATCCAACCTGGGTAATACTGATGACAGGTGCTTCAGAAACAGGTTGGGGAGGCCACTTTGGAAACCGTACCATCAAAGGGACTCCGTAGTACTGGATACCTCCTAGCTTCCAATATGAGAGAATTGAGAGCATTCTATCTCGCTCTTCTAAGCTTCACGGAGTCTGAGAGGTCAAGCAGTGAAGGTTCGCACCAACAATATTGCTTGTGTGTGCAATACAAACAAGCAAGGAAGTACGAGATCTACCCCTCTTATGGAAGAAATGCTCGAATTTTCCAGTGGCCAGAGTCAACGATAACCAGGTTATTGGCTGCTCATATTCAGGGAAAACAGAATGTTCTCAATGACAGACTTAGTTGGAGTCTATTTATTCCGATAGAATGTTTTCTGAATCCAGAGGTGTTCAGACAGATTCCACTGATGTGGAGCCATCCAAAAATCGACCTGATGGTGACCAGGGAGAATGCCAAGACAGTGAATTTCTCCCTATGTCCGTAGGACAGGCCAATGGCATTACACGCTATGTTCATTACGTAGAGCTTCAAGCTGGCATATATTTATCTGCCAACTTACATGACACCAAGGGTTCTGATGAAGATCAGGCAGGATCAAATGTTTGTCATAGCCAACCTTTCATTCTGGCCCAAGAGATCACGGCTCACTCTCTTGACAACGAGCCAAGACCACTTTTGGAAACTTCACTTCCAGCAGAACCTAATTTCTCAGGGGCTGGTACTGTGTCAGACCCTGAGAGCTCTCAATCTGACAGCTTGGCGGTTTACCGTCCCTTACTGAAAGCCAAGGGTTTTTCAAACAGGGTGTTGGATATGCTAACTTACTCTAGGATTGATGCAACCAATAGATCTAATACGATGGGTATGTTTCTACTCCGTGGCGGTAGGTCACAGGCCATAGAATCCTTGCACCACGCCGGTGTGTCTTGTGATTAGGGTCTTAAAGTCTCCCCGGTCACCTCTATTGAGCCGGCTCTCTTGCTTTCCTGGCCTAGCCCTCCAGTGACCCTGGTGTGATTTGGTATTCCCTTGTCAAATCTCTAAGCTTGTAAAGGAGCTGGATATTGACTAAAAGGGCCACTTAATATGGTGGTTATGGTGTTCTCTGCAAGGAGTCACCCCATGGCTGGGTCCTTCCCTGGAGGGATATCTGGCTAGTCCTGTGTTTGAGACTCCTAACTGAGGCTCCACAGACTCTATTTGCACATTCATAATTCCCAGGGGGCAATGCGCCTAGAAATTCACTGTGTTGAGCGCTTTAGCCAGCTGCCCGCAGTGTTTTACTTGGACTGGTCTCCCTGAGATCAGTGAATGCTTTGTGATGTTGGTCTACTAGGCCTTGCTTCCACCTAGCCAGAATCCTACTCCACACTGATGAGGGGCAACACCCCGAAACAGCTGTCTGTGGATGGATACCTGGCCTTGGTATTCCCTTGTCAAATCACTAAGCTTGTAAAAGAGCTGGATATTGACTAAAAGAGCCACTTAATATGGTGGTTATGGTGTTCTCTGCAAGGAGTCACCCCATGGCTGGGTCCTTCATTGGAGGGATATCTGGCTAGTCCTATGTTTGAGACTCCTAACCAAGGCTCCACAGACTCTATTTGCATATTCCTGGTGTGATTTGGGCTCACCAGGCTCATTCTGTCTCTCCGGTTGTCAGCTCTGGGTCCTCCGGCCAGCTATATGAGTGATGGCTGCCGAACCCGTTGTTCTCCCACTATTCTGTAGTGTTCAGCTGTAGGGTGTGTCTGCTTGTGGTGCTTCTTCTTTTGCCTCTGTCTCTAGAGCGAGCTTTTTCCCTTGGAAACTGCCTCCAAGGTTCTGCGTCCTCCAGGGAACCTCTCCTTCTGGGAAGCCACCGCTCCAACTTAGTGTTCCAGTGTTTTTAGTACTGTTCCTCCTGACTCACCGTGGCCGGGGACTCCGGTTTAGACAGGCAGTAGCTTCTTCCTCCTTGTCACGGGTGGACCGTGCCTGCCGGTAGTGGGGCCCGGTCGAGTGCAGATCAAAAGTTGAAGATGTCTTCTTGTGGGAACAGATTAAGGGGTTAATTTATTCGTGACGCAACCTATGAGTAGTTCGGTAAGTCTTACCGACACTGCGAGGCCTCCGGGGGATGGATAGCAGCAAGATGGAACGCTCCCCACAGGCTGAGCGGTGATCCCCGGAGGCTGGAGCTGCTTAAGATGTTGTGCGGCAGCTGCGGTTACCTTGAAGTGCGGACAGACAGTTCATAAGGAAGCACGGACACTGTAAGTCTCTAACGGGTCTTTACTGTAACCAGCAAGCAGTACATGGCATACAGTTAACAGGTAGTGGACCGGGTGGACTCAGCAGTGATAGGTGTCCCTCAGAGATCCGCGGTGTTCCTTCATTCTAGCTAAGTGTTTGCCTTTATCGCCCAGGAATACCAGAACGGGTACGGGGAGGCTGCTTCAATGCCCTATCCAAAGTATACGTGATGGATGTTTTGGGGAGCCTTGGATCCCTCGGAGGGTACACCGCTGGTTAGACGACTGGAATTTGGCGGGTGGTGGGGTGCTCCTGTAAAGCTGCTCCTCCACGCTTCTGGTTCGTGTAGCAGAGCTGAACTGCTGCTAGCTTCGGTACCAGCAAACCGGCTCTATAAGGGCGCGGGGTAGTTTTGAACCCGCATTTGGATGCCCAAGTTCGGTTGGTGATGCACCGGGAGTAAGGGTGCTCAACCGTGGTAAGGGTGAGGAGATGGCCGGTAGAAGGTGGCCAGGGGGCTGCACCGACTGTGCAACCCCCTCTCCTAGGTTGCAGAGCTGGGAATCTGCAGAGGTCTTCTAAGTTGCTGTTGCTTCTCCAGACCCAAGACTAGAACTCCCTAAGCTGGACTAAGCTTTCACTACACACTACCCTTGCACTCCGCCCACCAGGACCTTGATTGGCCCTCTATGCTAAGTGAGGCATGAAGGGTATGAATCTCTGAGTTAACCACATAACTACTGGGTCAGAGAATATTGCTGCTGCATTTATGGCTGCAATACCCTCCTGTGACACACTCATTGCGGGGCGCCACACTCCACCCACTTGTCCGGGTTTAACCTCTCTCTCCACCCACACTTCTCTAAACTCCCGCCACCCCTTGCCCTACATAGAGTCAGTGGCGTAGGGTCGGTGTGTGTTGGTGTGTGGATGTTTAAGTCAACTGTCTTTACCTTGTCAGGCTGCAGTTCACCCTGTGGTTGCCCTGGTCGCAGAGGAGCCACACTAGATCCCACATTGTGCTGCTGTGGACGAAGGGAAAGATTGGATTATTATGTTATTCTGTTTTCTCCTAGTCCAACAGCATCACAAACCCTGTATATTATGTGTTTTGTTAGTGATGTGTTATTAAACTGATGACCTAAGGAAGGCTCCCCCCTTTATTCTGGGGAAGATGAGGAAGAGGGACTAGTAAAACTTATTAAAACTTCCACTTTGTCCTGCTGGCTCACAGAGGCATGGGAACCCCTCCACATTGTGCTGCTGTTGGACTAGAAAAAAGCAGATTAACATAATAATCAAATCTTTGTCCACATTATAGATGAGAAAAATAGAAAGACAAGCACAAATAGGATGATGCAGGATAGGTTATAGGAAGTTAGGGGAGATGAGCGCGGTGCTCACCTGACCAGCTTGTGCATGTCACTGTAGAATGGCATGAAGCAATAGTAATGGGTGAGAGACGCCCTGGAACACTGCATGAAAACCATGGTCCTGGCTGGGTGTGTGGACTTGTGAAGTGTAGGCTGTATCTTGCTTCAGACGGCATGTTCATATTGTTTTCAGGTAGCTAGGACCAACTAGCAGTTTAGAATGACAAAGGCCATCAGTTGTCTTTTAGCAAGTATTTTTTACTTAAGATTTTCTACGGTTCTTTAGTCACAGCTTCACAAGTGAGTTAGTAGGCACATACCATAAGTACAGTCTACAGCATAACATCAGAATTTTTAGTTTCCACTGGGTTTTTCCTGATCTTTCTGATCCTGTGAGTTCCAGCACAACCCAACACACTTTAATGACGATCACTATCCTATATTCTCAATTCTATGTCCCTTTTTCACATAAGGAAAATGGTACAATGGGACTTACCACTATAGCAGGAATGGAGCCTCATGCTTCCAGGAGAAAGTCTTAGCATAATTATAATAATATTTATTCATTTATATAGCGCTATTAATTCATACCACTTTACATACATTGAAAACACTATCCTCATTGTGGCTCACAATCTAAACATCCTATCAGTGTTTTTCAAGTGTGGGAGGAAACCAGTGTACCCTGAGGAAACCCACGCAAACACGAGGAAAACATACACACTCTTTGCAGATGTTGTCCTTGATGGGTTTGAACCCGGGACCTCAGCGCTGAAGTCTGCAGTGCTAACCACTGAGCCACCGTGCCACCCGGAGCCACCATGCCGCCTATGAAAGAGCCTTTTGCTCACAGTCGCATGCGGTGGTTCCGGCCAGAACCATCATCGCCACCTTATAGTATTGGGCTATGTTACTACAATAAGTAATTTCTATAAATATTAGCTAACTTAATTTACTTGTGTATTTTAATTGTGTTTTTGGTTGGATTTTATTTTACATGGGTTTTTTTCATATTTTTCTGTTGCTCTTTTTCCTTTTTTCTTGTATGTCATCTTTTGAAAATAACTGTTTTATGGTGGACACTTCCTGTTACTTAGCATTGACAAAACTTTATTCCCCTTCATCTACAGCAGCACAATATGGGTTACCATGCCATTGTGCGCCAGCAGGACAAAGTGGAAATTTAAAATTTTTTGGTCCCACCCCCTCATCTCCCCCAAGATATAAGGGGAAAGTTTCCCAGAAGTCATCAGTTTTTACTTTGTACCGTGCTGTAGTGGGACATTTGTTTTTTCCTCCCTCCCTCCCTGCTCTCTTGCCTGCTCGCCTGCTTCGGGTACTGGTCGAACTGCTCCCTTATTCTGCTACTCTGCTTCACATGTGGCTGCTGGTCGTCGCCATTGCGGAGTTTGGCACTTCCGGTCCAGAGCTACTACTTTCTGTTGGTTCTGTTTTGCCACCATCTTTTTGGTAAGGTTCCTCAATGCAGTGTTTTTCTGTCTGCACTGTGGGCACCGCTATCGTTTTGGTGGGATTCCTCAGTGCTTGTTCTGTTTTGAACTGTGGGCGCAATCATGTTTTTATTGGGGTTTCCGCCATGATTGGCGGACTCCCTTGTTGCAGGGGTTGGGTTGGGAGCGGGGGAGGTATTTCTCCTCCCTTTACTTTCTTCTGGCTTTTTAAATGGTTGCAGCTTGCATCCTGTTGCTGCAACCACTCACAGCTATACCTGGCTATTGTTATCTCTTGCTATATTCTAGATTCCATGGTTATTCCTGGTGGATATGGAGGTTTTTAGGAGCATTCATTTTTTAAATGTAATGCTCCTTGCATTATAGATTGTCATCTCATGATTCTACTGGCTGTGGCTCTGGGGGTGGGAAAGCTTACTCCGAAACGTGTCATCTGTAGTGTGCTTCCTGCGGTTTACCTTTCCCAGATGGGTGGTCAGAAGCTTTGTGCAATGTCTGCTCAACCAGGGCAGAGGAACCTATGATTACTATGATTAGGGACATTATCGTTTGGGTAAAAGACCTAAAGGGTGGCTCCACAAGGTCTAACACCAAACCCTCTAAGAGTACCTTTACACGCGGCAACTTTTCTAGGAATTTCACTGGCAATTTACTGGTTGCAGTGAAATCATGGACACATTGTTCTATCTTGTTGCTGTGTACAAATGGAACAATGTCTCCATGATTTCACTGCAACCAGTAAGTTGCCAGTGAAATTCCTAGAAAAGTTGCCGCGTGTAAAAGTACCTTAAGACTCGGAAACATTCCAAATGTTCTCCCTCTCCTCAGAGAAGTTACTCCCAGTCAAAGGAACTGATGGTCATTGATGAGGTCAGATCTTCATCATTTAACTCTGAGGAAGAATTATTTAGAAAAAGCTACTTCCCGACGGAAAAATCTGGTAAGCTTATTAAAGATGTGCAGAGAGATCTTCCCCCATCAGAGCTGTCTACTACCTATAAAGCGCCTAGGGCCTTACTGTGGAAGATATGGTCATGGACCTTATGAGGGTGAATGGAAAGACTTAAAAAAAACCTGTTTTTCTCTAAATGGTTGAAAATGCTTCACCCCCTGTATGGGTGTCAGTCTAAGGACTGGGCATATCCCCCCTAATGTAGATGTAGCAATTGCTAGATTGTCTAGGAAGACTATTGTTCCTTCTGAAGATGTCACAAATCATAAGGACCCAATGGAACGAAGAATTGAAGTCTCTCTGAAGAGATCCTATTCTTCGGCATCAGCACAATCCTCCGTTTGTGTCTCAGCCCATGACACATTCAGAGCCTTTAAATGGTGGTTAGCAAGGCTAGAAGGAGATATCGAGTCTGACATCACTAGACAGAATCTGCTTAAAGTATTTTAACACATGAACCTTGCTGTGGATTTCCTGTGTGATGCCTCGGAGCAGATGATAGTCGGCAGCAAGGACTATGGCCGTGTCCACTGTAGGGGGGAGATCGTTATGGCTCAAGCCATGGTCAGCAGACATAGGTTCTAAATACCTTTTCTGTAACTTGGAGTATTCTCCAGGAAGGTGTTTTGGCCAGAAGTTAGATGTAATCATGGAAGACTTAGCTGAAAATAAAGGCAAGTCACTTTCTCAAAATGGCTCTTTCGTGGCTCCAAATCTTCCTGTTGGGATCAACCTCATACTTCGCCCCCTAGATTTAGCCAAAGCTATCAGTATAGAAGAAGAGGGGGAGCCTCATCTTCCTGTCAGGGAGCCTATAAGAATCCTAGTGGGCTTAAAAAAGATTTCTGATGCCAAAAAAATACCAGTGGGGGCAAAATTGGCATTTTTTTTGCAAAACTGAAAATAGATGATCGAAATTATAGAGAATTGTTATGCAATTCTTTTCATTTCTTTTCTTCATGAAAAATATTCAGGGTCCAAGACACTTTCTCCATCCAAGCATAAAGTTCTAAAAAGGGAGATATACTGTAGAATCTAATTCTTCTGTCCACCCTGGAACCTGTCCCGACATCCCAGGTTGGAAGAGGTGAATGTGGCTCCCCTGCAGTCCGGTCGCCACTACACGGCACAGCAGCTGGGATTGGTAAGTCGGTCCCCTACACACACACCCAACACACTCCCAATCCCAAGTCTGTTACTCTATGTCTAGCAACGAGATAGCAGGAGGAGCCAGGTGGAGGGTAGAGAGTTAGGACAGAACCCGATTAGGGGTGGGAACACAAGAACAAAAAGGACACACAAGACCAAGTTTTAGTGGAGTTGAGTAAGGAGAGGAAGAGTTGAGACCTGTCAGCCAAGTAGTCAGAGAACCCAGACTGAGAGAACCAGGACCTGGCGGCCTGTGCCACCATATGGCTAGTCCAGGTCCCAGGGTGAGAACCGAGGAAAGACAGAGGGGGGTCCGAGGTGTGTCCGAATCAGCAGGAACACCGAGGGACCTGGCCGGAATCAGAGTGCCGCCACTGCTGAAGTGCAAATAAAGTCTGTGGAGCCTCGTTTAGGAGTCTCAACACAGGACTAGCCAGATCTTCCTCTAGTGAAGGACCTAGCCATGGGGTGGCTCTTTGAGGAGACCACCATAACCACCATATTAAGTGGCCATTTGAGTCAATATCCAGCTCTTTACAAGCTTAAATATATGACAAGATGTAATTAAACAGAAAAGGATGCGCAATGGGTAAACGTGTATAAACAATTTCTTTCCCTAACTAGTAAAAAAGCTGCTCACCTTTGAGGGCTATGCACTGCCCTGCAGAGCCCCAGTAAAGCACTTGAAGTGTGGAGCTTAAACGCTCTCCCTGAGACCTCCGTGTGCTGCTGACTGTGAGCTGCCTCCTCCGGCCCCCCAGCTCTAATCACGTGACCGCACAGACAGGAAAAGTCCTGTAGCTCCAGGCCTTCACCTCACACCGCACAGGTCCTTTTGTTAATGTGCCTTCCAAGCTGCTCCTTTTGCTGATCCTCACAAGGGAGAACTGGAACATATGATTTAATGGAGTGCTCAGGAAAGGCAGGCAGGGTGAATTGTTGATAAAACTTAGCTTTTTATTATTCTCCTTCACAGCCACAACGCGTTTCCACTGACACAGCAGTCTTCTTCAGGTGAAACCCTGGTGATTTCACCTGAGGAACACTGCTGTGTCAGTGGAAACGCATTGTGGCTGTGAAGGAGAATATTAAAAAGCTACGTTTTATCAACAATTCACCCTGCCTGCCTTTCCTGAGCGCTCCACAGACTGCTTTGCATTAATCATAAATATATGACAAGGGAATACCAAGGCCAGGTATCCATTTACAGACAGCTGTTTCGGGGTGTTGCCCCTCATCAGTGTGGAGTAGGATTCTGGCTAGGTGGGAGCAATGCCTAGTAGACCAACAACGCAAAGCAATCACTGATCTCAGGAAGACCAGTCCAAGAAAACACTATGGGCAACCGGCTAAAGCGCTCAACACAGTGATTTCCTCGGTTCATTGCCTCCAAATCAAAGGGCCACTTAATATGGTGGTCTCCTCAAAGAGCCACCCCATGGCTAGGTCCTTCCCTGGAGGGATATCTGGCTAGTCCTGTGTTAAGACTCCTAAACGAGGCTCCACAGACTTTATTTGCATATTTGTAATTCCCATGGGGTAATGCACGTAGGAATTCACTGTGTTGAGCGCTTTAGCCGGCTGCCCACAGTGTTTTGGTCTCCCTGAGATCAGTGATTGCATTGTGTTGTTGGCACTGCTGAAGTGGCAGGGAAGCTGTATGCCCCAACCACAATCTCCGGCGGTGTGCGGGGTCTTTATGTTCCGAGACCCAACCTCCGGTGCAGTGAAAGGAAGGCCGTCGTATTTGGGCTAGGGACCCAAGAAGTCACTCACAGAAAAGCCTATGACCGCTGGACTGTAGCTAGCATGCGGAACAGATCAAAAAGGCCTGAAAGGAACATGAAACGGGTGCTGCAGTCGAATGATCCCAACTGCTACACGACAACGGAGCCGCTACTGTTTTGACTGTGTTGTAACCATCTACGAGCAGGAAAGTAAACCCAGTTAAAGCTTGACACTGTGATTGCCGCACCTGAAAGGAGACAGACTGATTCCGTGAGCCGGCAGCAGGAGGCTGCCTGATGGTACTGAGAACTTTGTACTACACCTACGTTGATTATACGGTTGCCCTGGGGACCAGCCCGACCTATGGAGGGCTCAACATCCCAGCTGC
>JARQOC010000005.1:364054983-364071433 GCA_033576535.1 Allobates femoralis | reverse complement strand
GGGAACCCCTCCACATTGTGCTGCTGTTGGACTAGAAAAAAGCAGATTAACATAATAATCAAATCTTTGTCCACATTATAGATGAGAAAAATAGAAAGACAAGCACAAATAGGATGATGCAGGATAGGTTATAGGAAGTTAGGGGAGATGAGCGCGGTGCTGACCAGCTTGTGCATGTCACTGTAGAATGGCATGAAGCGATAGTAATGGGTGAGAGACGCCCTGGAACACTGCATGAAAACCATGGTCCTGGCTGGGTGTGTGGACTTGTGAAGTGTAGGCTGTATCTTGCTTCAGACGGCATGTTCATATTGTTTTCAGGTAGCTAGGACCAACTAGCAGTTTAGAATGACAAAGGCCATCAGTTGTCTTTTAGCAAGTATTTTTTACTTAAGATTTTCTACGGTTCTTTAGTCACAGCTTCACAAGTGAGATAATAGGCACATAACATAAGTACAGTCTACAGCATAACATCAGAATTTTTAGTTTCCACTGGGTTTTTCCTGATCTTTCTGATCCTGTGAGTTCCAGCACAACCCAACACACTTTAATGACGATCACTATCCTATATTCTCAATTCTATGACCCTTTTTCACATAAGGAAAATGGTACAATGGGACTTACCACTATAGCAGGAATGGAGCCTCATGCTTCCAGGAGAAAGTCTTAGCATAATTATAATAATATTTATTCATTTATATAGCGTTATTAATTCATACCACTTTACATACATTGAAAACACTATCCTCATTGGGGCTCACAATCTAAACATCCTATCAGTGTTTTTCAAGTGTGGGAGGAAACCAGTGTACCCTGAGGAAACCCACGCAAACACGAGGAAAACATACACACTCTTTGCAGATGTTGTCCTTGATGGGTTTGAACCCGGGACCTCAGCGCTGAAGTCTGCAGTGCTAACCACTGAGCCACCGTGCCACCCGGAGCCACCATGCCGCCTATGAAAGAGCCTTTTGCTCACAGTCGCATGTGGTGGTTCCGGCCAGGACCATCATCGCCACCTTATAGTATTGGGCTATGTTACTACAATAAGTAATTTCTATAAATATTAGCTAACTTAAATTACTTGTGTATTTTAATTGTGTTTTTGGTTGGATTTTATTTTACATGGGTTTTTTTCATATTTTTCTGTTGCTCTTTTTCCTTTTTTCTGGTATGTCATCTTTTGAAAATAACTGTTTTATGGTGGACACTTCCTGTTACTTAGCATTGACAAAACTTTATTCCCCTTCATCTACAGCAGCACAATATGGGTTACCATGCCATTGTGCGCCAGCAGGACAAAGTGGAAATTTAAAATTTTTTGGTCCCACCCCCTCATCTCCCCCAAGATATAAGGGGAAAGTTTCCCAGAAGTCATCAGTTTTTACTTTGTACCGTGCTGTAGTGGGACATTTGTTTTTTCCTCCCTCCCTCCCTGCTCTCTTGCCTGCTCGCCTGCTTCGGGTACTGGTCGAACTGCTCCCTTATTCTGCTACTCTGCTTCACATGTGGCTGCTGGTCGTCGCCATTGCGGAGTTTGGCACTTCCGGTCCAGAGCTACTACTTTCTGTTGGTTCTGTTTTGCCACCATCTTTCTGGTAAGGTTCCTCAATGCAGTGTTTTTCTGTCTGCACTGTGGGCACCGCCATCGTTTTGGTGGGATTCCTCAGTGCTTATTCTGTTTTGCACTGTGGGCGCAATCATGTTTTTATTGGGGTTTCCGCCATGATTGGCGGACTCCCTTGTTGCAGGGGTTGGGTTGGGAGCGGGTAGGTAATTTCTCCTCCCCTTACTTTCTTCTGGCATTTTTAAATGGTTGCAGCTTGCATCCTGTTGCTGCAACCACTCACAGCTATACCTGGCTATTGTTATCTCTTGCTATAGTCTAGATTCCATGGTTATTCCTGGTGGATATGGAGGTTTTTAGGAGCATTCATTTTTTAAATGTAATGCTCCTTGCATTATAGATTGTCATCTCATGATTCTACTGGCTGTGGCTCTGGGGGTGGGAAAGCTTACTCCGAAAGGTGTCATCTGTAGTGTGCTTCCTGCGGTTTACCTTTCCCAGATGGGTGGTCAGAAGCTTTGTGCAATGTCTGCTCAACCAGGGCAGAGGAACCTATGATTACTATGATTAGGGACATTATCGTTTGGGTAAAAGACCTAAAGGGTGGCTCCACAAGGTCTAACACCAAACCCTCTAAGAGTACCTTTACACGCGGCAACTTTTCTAGGAATTTCACTGGCAATTTACTGGTTGCAGTGAAATCATGGACACATTGTTCTATCTTGTTGCTGTGTACAAATGGAACAATGTGTCCATGATTTCACTGCAACCAGTAAGTTGCCAGTGAAATTCCTAGAAAAGTTGCCGCGTGTAAAAGTACCTTAAGACTCGGAAACATTCCAAATTTTCTCCCTCTCCTCAGAGAAGTTACTCCCAGTCAAAGGAACTGATGGTCATTGATGAGGTCAGATCTTCATCATTTAACTCTGAGGAAGAATTATTTAGAAAAAGCTACTTCCCGACGGAAAAATCTGGTAAGCTTATTAAAGATGTGCAGAGAGATCTTCCCCCATCAGAGCTGTCTACTACCTATAAAGCGCCTAGGGCCTTTAGGGTGAATGGAAAGACTTAAAAAAACCCTGTTTTTCTCTAAATGGTTGAAAATGCTTCACCCCCTGTATGGGTGTCAGTCTAAGGACTGGGCATATCCCCCCTAATGTAGATGTAGCAATTGCTAGATTGTCTAGGAAGACTATTGTTCCTTCTGAAGATGTCACAAATCATAAGGACCCAATGGAACGAAGAATTGAAGTCTCTCTGAAGAGATCCTATTCTTCGGCATCAGCACAATCCTCCGTTTGTGTCTCAGCCCATGACACATTCAGAGCCTTTAAATGGTGGTTAGCAAGGCTAGAAGGAGATATCGAGTCTGACATCACTAGACAGAATCTGCTTAAAGTATTTTAACACATGAACCTTGCTGTGGATTTCCTGTGTGATGCCTCGGAGCAGATGATAGTCGGCAGCAAGGACTATGGCCGTGTCCACTGTAGGGGGGAGATCGTTATGGCTCAAGCCATGGTCAGCAGACATAGGTTCTAAATACCTTTTCTGTAACTTGGAGTATTCTCCAGGAAGGTGTTTTGGCCAGAAGTTAGATGTAATCATGGAAGACTTAGCCGAAAATAAAGGCCAGTCACTTTCTCAAAAATGGCTCTTTCGTGGCTCCAAATCTTCCTGTTGGGATCAACCTCATACTTCGCCCCTAGATTTAGCCAAAGCTATCAGTATAGAAGAAGAGGGGGAGCCTCATCTTCCTGTCAGGGAGCCTATAAGAATCCTAGTGGGCTTAAAAAAGATTTCTGATGCCAAAAAAATACCAGTGGGGGCAAAATTGGCATTTTTTTTGCAAAACTGAAAATAGATGATCGAAATTATAGAGAATTGTTATGCAATTCTTTTCATTTCTTTTCTTCATGAAAAATATTCAGGGTCCAAGACACTTTCTCCATCCAAGCATAAAGTTCTAAAAAGGGAGATATACTGTAGAATCTAATTCTTCTGTCCACCCTGGAACCTGTCCCGACATCCCAGGTTGGAAGAGGTGAATGTGGCTCCCCTGCAGTCCGGTCGCCACTACACGGCACAGCAGCTGGGATTGGTAAGTCGGTCACCTACACACACACCCAACACACTCCCAATCCCAAGTCTGTTACTCTATGTCTAGCAACGGGATAGCAGGAGGAGCCAGGTGGAGGGTAGAGAGTTAGGACAGAACTCGATTAGGGGTGGGAACACAAGAACAAAAAGGACACACAAGACCAAGTTTTAGTGGAGTTGAGTAAGAAGGAGAGGAAGAGTTGAGACCTGTCAGCCAAGTAGTCAGAGAACCCAGACTGAGAGAACCAGGACCTGGCGGCCTGTGCCACCATATGGCTAGTCCAGGTCCCAGGGTGAGAACCGAGGAAAGACAGAGGGGGTCCGAGGTGTGTCCGAATCAGCAGGAACACCGAGGGACCTGGCCGGAATCAGAGTGCCGCCACTGCTGAAGTGCAAATAAAGTCTGAGGAGTCTCGTTTAGGAGTCTCAACACAGGACCAGCCAGATATCTCTCCAGGGAAGGACCTAGCCATGGGGTGGCTCTTTGAGGAGACCACCATAACCACCATATTAAGTGGCCATTTGAGTCAATATCCAGCTCTTTACAAGCTTAAATATATGACAAGATGTAATTAAACAGAAAAGGATACGCAATGGGTAAACGTGTATAAACAATTTCTTTCCCTAACTAGTAAAAAAGCTGCTCACCTTTGAGGGCTGTGCACTGCCCTGCAGAGCCCCAGTAAAGCACTTGAAGTGTGGAGCTTAAACGCTCTCCCTGGGACCTCCGTGTGCTGCTGACTGTGAGCTGCCTCCTCCGGCCCCCCAGCTCTGATCACGTGACCGCACAGACAGGAAACGTCCTGTAGCTCCAGGCCTTCACCTCACACCGCACAGGTCCTTTTGTTAATGTGCCTTCCAAGCTGCTCCTGTTGCTGATCCTCACAAGGGAGAAACTGGAACATATGATTAATGGAGCGCTCAGGAAAGGCAGGCAGGGTGAATTGTTGATAAAACTTAGCTTTTATTATTCTCCTTCACAGCCACAACGCGTTTCCACTGACACAGCAGTCTTCTTCAGGTGAAACCCTGGTGATTTCACCTGAGGAACACTGCTGTGTCAGTGGAAACGCGTTGTGGCTGTGAAGGAGAATAATAAAAAGCTACGTTTTATCAACAATTCACCCTGCCTGCCTTTCCTGAGCGCTCCACAGACTGCTTTGCATTAATCATAAATATATGACAAGGGAATACCAAGGCCAGGTATCCATTTACAGACAGCTGTTTCGGGGTGTTGCCCCTCATCAGTGTGGAGTAGGATTCTGGCTAGGTGGGAGCAATGCCTAGTAGACCAACAACGCAAAGCAATCACTGATCTCAGGAAGACCAGTCCAAGAAAACACTATGGGCAACCGGCTAAAGCGCTCAACACAGTGATTTCCTCGGTTCATTGCCTCCAAATCAAAGGGCCACTTAATATGGTGGTCTCCTCAAAGAACCACCCCATGGCTAGGTCCTTCCCTGGAGGGATATCTGGCTAGTCCTGTGTTAAGACTCCTAAACGAGGCTCCACAGACTTTATTTGCATATTTGTAATTCCCATGGGGTAATGCACGTAGGAATTCACTGTGTTGAGCGCTTTAGCCGGCTGCCCACAGTGTTTTGGTCTCCCTGAGATCAGTGATTGCATTGTGTTGTTGGCACTGCTGAAGTGGCAGGGAAGCTGTATGCCCCAACCACAATCTCCGGCGGTGTGCGGGGTCTTTATGTTCCGAGACCCAACCTCCGGTGCAGTGAAAGGAAGGCCGTCGTATTTGGGCTAGGGAACCCGAGAAGTCACTCACAGAAAAGCCTATGACCGCTAGACTGTAGCTAGCATGCGGAACAGATCAAAAAGGCCTGAAAGGAACATGAAACTGGGTGCTGCAGTCGAATGATCCCAACTGCTACACGACAACGGAGCCGCTACTGTTTTGACTGTGTTGTAACCATCTACTGAGCAGGAAAGTAAACCCAGTTAAAGCTTGACACTGTGATTGCCGCACCTGAAAGGAGACAGACTGATTCCGTGAGCCGGCAGCAGGAGGCTGCCTGATGGTACTGAGAACTTTGTACTACACCTACGTTGATTATACGGTTGCCCTGGGGACCAGCCCGACCTATGGAGGGCTCAACATCCCAGCTGCTAACCCCCATTATCCCTAGAGGTTCGACTGCAGCGGTGGCTACCCATAACCACAAACCACAGGTGGAGTCACGATAATTCATAAACTGGTTCCCTTTCCTTCCCCCCCTTTTATTGACCGCCCGGGACCACGGAGCCGGGTTACGACACCGTGACATCCTCCAGTCCCACACAACGACAATGACAGGGCCCGGTGCCGAGTACCCCACGGCCACCTATATTTTTGTTTCCAAAACCGTCAGGCATGTGTCATCTGATCAAATGAAGATACCTAAATTGCTTCATACAAAGGAAAAGTTCAGAATGGAAACTATCAAATCGATCAGATTAATTCTGGAAAGAGGGGAGTTTATGGTGTTGTTAGACCTGAAAGATGCATATATTCACATACCTATACTTCCCTCACACAGAAGGTACTGAAGACTCACCATCACCCTTAATGGAGACCTTCAACATTTTCAATTCAAGGTTCTTCATTTTGGGATAACCACCGCACCCTATGTGTTCACCAAGGTGGTATTGGCAATCAAGTCCAGGCTGTTTTCAGGGAATACGGATTGTTCCATATCTGGACAACTGGCTGCTGCTTGCAGCATCTCACCCTCTCCTTCTGGAGCACGTACAGACCACCCTAGAACTTCTTACAGAAATCGACTGGGTAATTAATATGGAAAAGTCTGATCTGCTTCCAGACACCTCCAAATCTTTCCTAGGGTTTGTAATCAACTCTGTGGAGATGAAGCTGTATCTCTCTCCTTAGAGAAGGAAGCATATTCTCAATGGGGTACGGTTTCTCTCTTGGAATCAAAAAATCCTGATTGGAACATTTATGAGATTCTTAGGGTTATAAAGCTGCACTGCCGAGGTTGTTTCTTGGGTCTTAGCTCATTTGAGAATCTTCAGGCAGAAGTCCCAAAGGGATGGGACAGAAGTCCCATGCAGGTCCTTTCCACGGCAATGAGACAAACTCTCTCTTGGTGGCAACATGTTCCAGACAACATGGTTTTGGTAGAACTATCCTGAGTAATCCTGACAAAGACGCTTCAGGACCAGGTTGGGGAGCCCACTTAAGAAGCTGTACCATCACAGGGACTTGATTCAATTCCAAATGCCTCCTAGCTTCCAATGTAAGAGAGTAAAGAGCTATTTATCTCGCTATTCTACACTTCACAGATTCTCTGAGAGGTCAAGTAGTGAAGATTTTTTCTCTTGGTGCACATTGAGATCTATCAACCCTGAGGTATCATCTGTCATGCTTGGGAGGTGAGGGAATCAGGTAATTTGATGGTGTGATGGGCAAAGGGGGTCAAGAGAGCCTAATCTGACCCTGATACTGGAGTCCCTGGCTTTCCCTGATCTCAGAGGTAGAGTTCAGTTTGCAGCTATCTCTGCTTGCCTTACAGAGTATCTCGAGATCAAGGATTATCTGAAGACCATTTCAAGAATAAGGCCTCTAATCTCTAAACTGGTTACCCAGTGGGAACTTGGCTTGGTACTTAAACAGCTAACTAAGCCCCATTTGAACCCCTGATCTCTGCAGAATTGAAATTCCTGACCCTCAAGACTGTACTTTTGCCAGCAGTCACTTAAGCTAAAAGAGTGAGTGAACTACAGGTGATGCCCTCCAGAGAACCCTACACTGTATTTATGCACAATAGGGTTAACTTGAGGCTTCAACCCTCCTTCACACCAAAATTCCAGTTATCAGAGAACTTGAACCAGATGATCTCTCTTCCATCTTAAGTTCCTGAAGCAACATCATTCCAAGAGGAGGATCTCTCTACATTGTCAAATGTATATGAATCTACCCAAAAACACTCAGGAATTCAGGAGAGATGAAAATCTCCTGATACTTCATGCTGGAAAATTCAAGGGAAAGAGAGCCTCAAAGCCTTCCCTGTCAAGATGGATTTGTGATTGCATTAGAATATGCTATCACAGTGCCAACATTCCAACTCCCCAGTTTACCAATGCGTACTACCAGGGCAGTATCTACAAAATCGGTCTGAGAGGGACTGTGTGCCTGTGGACTATGTATGTCGCTCAGCTACTTGGTCAACACCGACGACCTTAAAATATTATAGACTGGAGGCTGCTTCTGCTCAGTCTACCACCTTTGCCACATCTATTCTGGACTCTTGTTTCAAACACTACCTAAATAAATACATGCTAAATTCCATGTTGTGATGCTGTGGACGAAGGGGAAGATTGGATTATTATGTTCATCTGTTTTCCCCTAGTCAAACAGCAGCACAAGGTTCCCAACCTGTGAATTATGTGTATTTACTGTCATGTTATTAAACTGATGACTACTGGGAGACTTTCTTCTTATATCCTGGGGGTATGAGGGGGTGGGCCCAATGAAACATACTGAGGCTACATTCACACATAGCGTATTTTACTGCGTATTGCACCTTTTCCTGCGTTTTCTGCCTTCTCCAGCATTTTGTGCTGCGCTTTTTTACGCTGCGTTTTTTGCAGTGAAAGCAATTTTGGATACGCAGCCCAGCAAAACCTATGGATTTTGCCATATTCCTGCTTTCACTGCAAAAATGAGGGCGTAAAAACAATAGACATATCACTTCTTTCTGCGTATTTTCCCTGCGCTTTCCATTGCCCACATGATAAAATGGGCTCTGGAAAAGCGCAGAAAAAAACACTGTGTGAAAGGAGCTACGTTTTCCACAAAATACGCACGTAAAAAAGCGCAGGTGCAGAAAAAAGACACAGTGTGTGAACATAGCCTAAGGCTACTTACACATTACGATTTTGTAAAATCCATGCTGTCCGATATAAATCGGACAGCATCGGATTCCTCTGATGCCTGGAATCGGATGCCAAATAGGCATCCAATTCCGACAGAAAATAGGATGCCCGCCCTCCTGTCAGATCGCTCCCTGAGCTGTCACTGTCTCTCCCCCGGTCCTCTCCTCCTTCCCCTGTGTCTCCCCTCTTGGCCCCCGGTCCTCCCCTCTTGGCCCCCGGTCCTCTCCGCACCCCTGGTCCTCCTCTCTTGGCCCCCAGTCCTCTCCTCTTATCCCCTGTGTCTCCTCTCTGCACCCCGGTCCTCCCCTCTTGGCCCCCGGTCCTCCTATGTGTCCTCCCCCAGTTCTTCAATGTGGTGCCCCCATGTGTCCTCCGGTCCCCCCCATGTGTCCTCCCCCTCTCCTCCAATCTTTTCTCACCTGTCCACGACTCCTGCACGGTCCCGCGCGTCTCCCGGTATCTTGCTGTTCTGTCTTCTGTGCTGCCAGGACTCTCGTGATGTCACAATCACATGACTGCCAGTAACCAATAACCGGCAGTCATGTGATTGTGACATCACGGCAGGTCCTGGCAGCACAGAAGACAGAACGCAAGATACCGGAAGACACCTGGAGACACCGGAGACGCCGGGGGCCTCGTGGACAGGTGAGTATAGTTTTTTTTTATTTTTTAACCCTTTGTTTCACTTTTAGGAGCTATTTTAGTGTACTGAGCATGCTCATTACACTACAATCGGGTCCGAGGAGACATCAGATGTTTCCTCGGACCCTTCTCCATAGGGCCCCATGTTATAGGGATCAGGTCAGATCGGATGTGCACTAAATGCAATCCGATTTGGTCCAATACGATTATGTCAGATTTTATTTTCGGTGCAAAAATTGGTGCAGGCGCCGATTTTTGCACCGATAATAAAATCGGACAGAATCAGATCGGACCAAATCTGATGGCATTTAGTGCACATCCGATTCGGTCCGATGCCCATAGGGCTGCATGGGGCCAAATTCGGATCCGATGCTGTCCGATTTTCATCGGACAGCATTGGATTTAGAAAAATCGTAGTGTGAAACCAGCCTAAAAGTTCCACTTTGTCCCGCTGGTGCACAGGGGCATGGTAACTGTGCTATTGTGCTACTGTTGGACTAGGGGAAAATAGATTAACATAATGATCCAATGTTAATACAGTCATGTCCAAATTATATGTTTTTAGTGCTGCAGAAACACAATAAAAAGGCATATGTATTTTATACCTGCAGATTTTCCTCACCTCATTCAGGTTCATGGGGAAAATCATCAAATAAAATGCGGATTTAGGCCACGTGCACACGCTGATTATGTGATGAGTTTTTTACCTTAGGATTTGTAGACAAAACCAGGAGTGCAGCAATCAGAGGAAAAGTCTAAGGGCCACGTCACACCTGGCGATGTCGTTGGTGATTCTTTAGGCGACGCTGAGGCGTGGCCTATCACCGCCGACATCGCTAATGCGTCGCCCAATGAGACTGGGCGAGGGCGACGCATTTGAGTCGTCGCCTGGTTTCAGAGCAGTGCTCTGAAACCAGGCAGCCGATCTGGGGCGATGTGTACACATCGCCTCATGTAAACGGCTGACGGCGACCTGACAGGCGATGGGAGCCATAGGCTCCCATTGTACTGCATCGCCGCTGGGGTTTTGAGACACCCCGGCGATAATGCCGCCTGTCAGATCGCCGGCGCATCGTCGGAGGTGTCTCCCCATGTAAACAGGAAGCGGGTGACGCTGGTGGGGCGCCAAAAGTGTGCACGCTCCCGCCAGTCACCGCTGACATCTCCGGCGAGGTGGCACCGTGTAACGGTACCCTAATAGAAACACCTGTACCACTTCTGTATTTAATTATCCACTCCTGGTTTTGGCTACAAATCCTGAGTTAAAAAACTCATCAAATACTGAACGTGTGCATGTGGCCTTAATGCAAGAAAGATTGAGATGTTGCAGATTTAAAAAAACACATCACAGCTCAATTTACACAGTGTAAAAAAAACATGATTTCCAAAAATTCCTTTAGTTTGCAGTTTAGTATGCTGTATTTTTGCGCAGTGCTGTATCAAAACTTACCAAATACTCACCATAGCAACTGTTAAGCCCACAGGGTGTGAAGATGTAGAGTTGACTCATTAGACCACTGGTGGTGTAGTAGTAGCTGAAACTAAAGAGACTGCCGGCGATATCTCCATATGTGAAAAGTGCTAGCCAGAAAAAAACATCAACAAGAAAGGATATCGGGTGCAACACTAAAGGCAACTTCACACGCTACGATATAGGTGAACAACATCGTTAGCTATGTCACGTGACCGCGATCCTTTCAACATCATTAGTGCGTTGTCACACGCAAGGATATTGTTAAAGATGTTAAATTTGGCAACGCGCCAGCTACTTGGAGAAGAACGAGAGAACGATGTTACAAAGCGGCAGGAATAGGAGAATTATGAACCACATCGTTCAAAAAGGAGTCACACTGAACGATGTTGCTTGTTCAGAGAACGTTAATTGAACGACGAACGATAAATTTGAGGTCAGGATCTCAAATTTTTGATAAATGATCCAACGATTTATCGTTTCAAGATTGTTCGTTTACACGCCACAACGCACAAACGATATTGTTTGAATGATCACAAATTCGTGATGTTTCAACAATATCGTTCAACGATATTGTAGCGTGTGAAGTGGCCTTAACACTAGAAAATGGGAAAAGCATATTAGCTAGTGAATGCATGGCTGGCTATGTGCAAAGCTGCTCAATGTGAATGAGGTATACAGGCACAGCAGAAAACTGCTTCATGATATAAATGAAAAAAATGAGAAGTTAAATAGTGCAATGGCCATGGCATTTCAGCCAGGTAATCGGCGCAAAGGTCTCTCATACTACCGGGTCCTAACCTTGTTCCTCTTCCTGCAGTGTGAATTGCTTGAATGGATGTCTGTGCCACTAACTGACATTAAAACCTGAAGAAGTTAACTAATGCAATGGCCATGGCATTTCAGCCCAGTAACAGTGGCACAGACACCCATTCAAGCAATTCACACTGCAGGAAGAGTCACAAAGTTAGGACCCGGTAGTATGAGAGACCATGGCGCGTATTACCGAGCTGAAATGCCATGGTTATTCCATTAGCTAACTTCTCATTTTTTTTCCTCTATATCATGAAGCAGTTTTCTGCTGTGCCTGTATACCCTTATTCACATTGAGCAGCTTTGCACATAGCCAGCCATGCATTCTGTAGCTAATATGCTTTTCCCATTTTCTAGTGTTAGTGTTGCAGCCGATATCCTTTCTTGTTGATGTTTTTTTCTGGCTAGCACCTTTCACATATGGAGGTGTTGCCGGCAGTCTCTTTAGCGTCAGTATGATACGTTTTCTGACCGTGCACCCTCCCCCGCCCTGTAGCCATGTGGAGACTCTACATCCTGCTGTAGCCTAGGTCCTGACACACCTATACACACAGGTTTTAATTGCAGTTAGTGGCACATACACCCATTCAAGCAATTCACACTGCAGGAAGAGGCACAAGGTTAGGATCCAATGGTATGAGAGACCTTTTCTTTTTTTTCCTCTATATCATGAAGCAGTTTTCTGCTGTGCCTGTATACCCTATTCACATTGAGCAGCTTTGCACATAGCCAGGCATGCATTCACTAGCTAATATGTTTTTCCCATTTTCTAGTGTTAGTGTTGCAGCCGATATCCTTTCTTGTAGTAGCTGAACACCCGATACTCAAGAGACAGGAGAGTTATTATAATAAAACCAAGGATATTTATTGAGGAAGATATTAACAAAGGGGAAAGGTATCTGAGGGGAGGACCCTCTGGATCACCACACCGAAATCTCATAGTGGATCACTGGCAAAGGTAACACCTATACAAGGATTTAGCCATTACAACACCAGGAGGTCTAAATGCCATGAATCCTGGACCAGAGGGGTGACCCGTACAGATCAGCCAGTAGAGATGGAGATACTGTGGAACACAGGTTCTGTCTGTGAGATGAATCCCGTGAGCCCCGAACAATCTCTGGACTATTCTGTGCACACTATGAGAGGTTTGGCCAGCTCGAGGATTCTGTGGAGACAGAGGTATTAGTATAATGTAAGACAATAGAATTCCTATTTTAGAGCACTTCAGAGTGTGACCTGGACAAAGGCAACATCCTAGAGAATGAATAAGTTGCCCAGGCACCTTCCTTAGGGGGAGGATGCCTTTTATGCACAGAGCATCACAGCTCAGAAAGCCCTAATAGAGAACAGGTCCACTGCTCTTTTAATTATGTGCAGGAAGCGGAGAGCGCATCCTAAGAACATTCCCAGGAGACCTACCAAGAGAGCACAGATTCCTAGCAAAGAAGGAAGCCGCCGACCACATGGAGTCACGGACACGGTGAACAGTACTAGTGGAGCTGCGTAGTGGGCACCAATCTTCTTGCTTAACAGAGACCGGTCTCACAGAAGGGACAGAGCATGTGAGATGCATAGCGCTGCGTGATGGGTGCCGGTCTCCCTGTCCATAAGAGACCAGCCCTGTGGCTGAGGGCATGACAGTACCCCCTCATGCTTCACCCATCTTCAAACCTGCCAGGAACTTTCTAAGGAGGACTGGAGCATCAATGTTCTCCTCAGGCTCCCAGGATCTCTATTAAGGACCGTATCCCTTCCAGTCAACCAGAAAGCGCATCCTGCCACCTCTTCTTTTCATGGCTAGGATGTCTTTAACTTTATAGACATCCTTCGTACTAACCGGAGATACAGATTTACCTGCATTATGGACATAGTGACCAAGAACAAATGGCTTCAGCTGAGGGACATAGAAAGAGTTTTGAATTCGTAAGGAGGCTGACATATCAAACGATAGCATGCATCGTTGATCTGGTTGAGCACTTCAAAGTGACCGATGTAATGAGGAGCAAGTTTGTATGAGGGGACCTTAAGACGGATATGCCTAAAAGACAGCCATACCTTATCTCTGGGTTGGAAATGTATCAGATCCAGACATCCCTTGTCCACATGCTCCTTGGTTTGAACCAATGCCTGCTCCAGTGAGGTCCTGGTCTCTGTTCAGACCTTCATGAAATCTTTGGCTAGGAACTCAGTTCCAGGATTACTGGAAGCAAGAGGCAATTTTAGTCGGAATCCTAGGATGCTGTCCGTAAACAATGAAAAACTGAGAGTTACAGGAGGACTCACCGAGATGGTTGTTGTAGGAAAACCCTGCCCACAGCAGCAGCACATTGGCCCAGTCGCTGTGGTGACCACTCACGAAGTGTCTTAGATAATTGGTGAGGACTTGATTCTTTTGCTCCACTTGGCCATTAGATTGTGGGTGATAGGCCAAGGAGAAGTCCAGTGTGACATCCAACAGCTTACACAGGGACCACCAGAATTGGGAGATGGACTGAATTCCTCTGTCAGAGACACTGTGGAGTGGAAGGCCCTGAAGCCAAAGGACATGCTGGATGAAGAGCTCTGTGAGTTTAGGAGTGGAAGAAAGACCAGACAGCAGAGTGAAGTGTCCCCTCTTGGAGAACCAGTCAACCACAACCCAGATTACTGTACAACCGGATGATGCTGGCTGATCCATGATGAAGTCCATGGCGATATGTTCCCAGGGAGCAGATAGAAGAAGGTGACCGGCTTGCAGTTTCTTGGGCGTTTTATTACGAGCACAGGAGGGACAGGCTGCGACAAAGTCCAGAACGTCTTGAAGCTAGGTGGGCCACCAGTAGTGTCAAGATATCAGCCTTGACACCTTATTTTGTCCGACGTAGCCGGCAAGCTTAGAAGAATGACCCCAGCATAGGACTTGCTTCTTGTCTCTTTCAGTTACAAGGGTCTTACCAGGGGTAAGCTGTGACAGCCTGACAGGAGCCACCGTGATGATCTTCGACGGTTCAATGATGTGCTGTGGCTCCTCTTTGAGATTGTGAGACAGGAAGGACCTAGATAGCACATCAGCCTTTATATTCTTCTCTGCAGGTTGGAAATGGACAGAGAAATTGAACTGAGCAAAGAATAAGGACCAATGAGCCTGGTGAGGGTTGAATCTTTGAGCAGACTGGAGATACGACAGATTCTTATGATCAGTGTAAATGATGACCGGATGAACTGCGCCTTCAAGGAGCTATCGACATCCTTCTAAGGCTAATTTAATTGCCAGTAACTCTCTATCTCCAGTTGAGTAGTTATGCTCGCAAGGCAAGAATGCCTTGGTGAAGAAACTACAGGTCACCATTAGTGATGAGCGAGTACTAAAATGCTCGGGTGCTCAAAGCTCGGGCCGAGCATCCCGAGATACTCGTGTACTCGGCCCGAGTACCGAGCCCAATGTTATCCTATGGGAGACCCGAGTATTTTTATGAAATGACTGCCGGCAGCATGTAGAAATCCTAAAAATGTCACAAAAGTCTCAGAAGAGTGCTCAAATGACATGGCAACACCATGGGGAAGACCCCTGGAAGCATTTCTCACTCAAAAGTCACAGCTGTGAACAATCTTGTCCGAGTTTCACGCCAATTTTACGGAGTCACCAGAAAACCTTCCAAAATGACACCAAAATGAATATTCAGGGTGGAAATGTTAAGGGCACATACCCAATAGTGAGATACAGCTGGTGTATGTTACTTTTTGTGATTACATGAAAGATTTTACGTGAAAACATTGTGTGGCACTCCGATGACCCTGAGAAGAGACGTACATGAAGCCCTGTCTTGACATAATGTGCCCATTTTGAGGAACTGGGTCTATTGTAGTATTTTCCTTTGCCAGGGCAGTCCAAAATTGGGAGGTTCACCAATGCCCCTGGATAGAGACGTGCAGGAGGGCCTGTAAACCTGAAGTGGGTGTATTGTAGTATAGCCCTTTGGCAGGGCAGCCAAAAATTGGGAGGCTCCACAATGACCCATGCATACAGACATGCATGAGGGCCTGTAAACCTCAATTGGGTGTATTGTAGTATAGCCCTTTGGCAGGGCAGCCAAAAATTGGGAGGCTCCACATTGTCCCAGGATAGAGACGTGCAGGAGGGCCTGTAAACCTGAAGTGGGTGTATTGTACTATAGCCCTTTGGCAGGGCAGCCAAAAATTTGAAGGCTCCACATTGTCCCAGGATAGAGACGTGCAGGAGGGCCTGTAAACCTGAAGTGGGTGTATTGTAGTATAGCCCTTTGGCAGGGCAGCCAAAAATTGGGAGGCTCCACAATGACCCATGCATACAGACATGCATGAGGGCCTGTAAACCTGAAGTGCCCATTGTAAGGAAGTGGGTGTATTGTAATACAGCCCTTTCACAGGGCAGCCAAAAATTGGGAGGCTCCACATTGTCCCGGGATTGAGACGTGCAGGAGGGCCTCAAAACATTTTTCCCATTGAAAAGGAGCGGGTATCCTGTCGTTGTAATGCCCATTCTAAAAGAATGGGCGTAAAAATTTACCACTGGGGGTATACCTGAAACAACAGCCTAACTATTGTAACGGTCATCATGGTGGCACATGAGGAGGAGGAGCAGTCCAGCGATTAGCCAAGGAAGAGGAAGACGACGTGGTGGATGATCTAGTAGCTGACCCAACCTGGCAGGAGGATATGCAGAGCGAGGACAGCAGTGCACAGGGGGAGGGAGGCGTAGCATCCCAACAGGCAGTACGAAGCAGGGTCGGGTACGCAGGCAGAAGGCAGGCAACCATTCCCCGGAACAACAACAACAAAAACTTGAAAGGAGAAGACGGCACTCACCGGTGTGGTTATTCTTGCTTTATTGCAGGTTCACATCACTTAGTAAAGATTCAAAGTGCATAGCTCACCATGGCCTTCCTAGGCTGTTTGTGCTGGAATCCAAGCTGGTATCCAGATTAGCCGTGAAGTAAATAGAAAA
>JARQOC010000005.1:364011277-364054883 GCA_033576535.1 Allobates femoralis | reverse complement strand
ATAAAGTCGGGGGAACTTGCTAGATAGCAAGTTCCCAGACCTTGTCTTAGCCCACTCACACAGCTAGATCAGAATATCCCACACACTACACTGATGAGGGCAGTTACCCCAAAACGCAGGTCTGTAGTTTGGGGTTCTGATCTGGCACAAATTCCTTAGTCATATTAAAAGCTTGTTGGAAAGCGATTATGACTTTGAGGAGCTGCTTAAATGTGGCACTGGAGTTTCTCCACTTCCTTACTGAAGTGCAAATTTACATAAAATGTAATGGCATTTGGGGGTATCACAGATTCAGGCAATTTTTATAAAACTAGCTGTACTACCCGGCTACGCCTGGGTTAATAAATAACTGCTGTTAGCTATAACAAAATAGAATTTGAATATGTCATATTAATGACCTGCAGGAAAATAGAAGCTGAGCTGTGATTGGTTGCTATAGGCAGCCTATATAAATCTCCAGCCAACAATAAACCCTTCCCCCGGCTGGGCAGTATATTGTTACCTCACACATACACATAATAGACAGCTCATGTGACTGACACATGTTTTTAATCAGATGTTTATGTTTGGAAATTAAAAATAGCACATATATGAGGTGAGTTGTGTGAGGTGATTTGTGCACATCTGTGTCTGTGTGTTGTCCCTGGGATATGTGTAACATAGTAACATAGTAACATGGTAACATAGTTTTTAAGGTTGAAGGAAGACTTTAAGTCCATCTAGTTCAACCCATAGCCTAACATGTTGATCCAGAGGAAGGCAAAAAAAACCCATGTGGCAACACTAATCTCCACATTGGGGGGAAAAAAATTCCTTCTGACTCAGATACGGCAATCAGACTAATTCCCCTGGATCAACGCCTTATCAAAGAATCTAGTATATATAACTGGTAATATTATAGTTTTCAAGAAAGGCATCCAGGCCCTTCTTAAATGTTAGTAGTGACTCACTCATTACAACATCATGTGGCAGAGAGTTCCATAGTCTCACTGCTCTTACAGTAAAGAATCCGCGTCTGTGATTATGATTAAACCTTCTTCCCTCCAGACGTAGAGGATGCCCCCTTGTCCCAGTCTCAGGCCTAAGAGTAAAGAGATCATTAGAAAGGTCTCTGTACTGCCCCCTCATATATTTATACATTATTATAAGATCACCCCTAAGCCTTCGTTTTTCCAAGCTAAATAACCCAAGTTTAATAACCCTGTCTTGGTATTGCAGACCCCTTAGTCCTCTAATAACTTTTGTCGCTCTTCTCTGGACCCGCTCTAGTTCAGCTATGTCTTTCTTATACACCGGAGACCAGAATTGTACACAGTATTCTAAGTGTGGTCGCACTAGTGACTTGTATAGAGGTAAAATTATGTTCTCCTCATGAGCATCTATGCCTCTTTTAATACTCCCATTATTTTATTTGCCTTTGCAGCAGCTGCCTGACATGGCCACTAAATGTGAGTTTGTCATCTACCCATACACCCAGGTCTTTTTCAGTGACAGTTTTGCCCAGTGTTTTACAATTAAGCACATAATTATACCTTTTGTTTCCTCTGCCCAAGTGCATGACTTTACATTTATCCCCATTAAAGCGCATTTGCCATTTAGCAGCCCAAGCTTCTAGTTTACATAAATCCTCCTGTAATATAAAATTGTCCTCCTCTGTATTGATTACCCTGCAGAGTTTAGTGTCATCTGCAATATTGAGATTCTACTCTGTATGCCCCTACAAGGTCATTAATAATATATTAAATAGAAGCGGGCCCAACACTGACCCCTGTGGTACCCCACTGTTAACTGTGGACCCATTCTGAGTGTGTTCCATTAATAACCACCCTTTGTTTCCTATCACTAAGCCAGTTCTTAACCCACTTACACATATTTTCCCCTATCCCCATTGCCCTCATTTTATGTATCAACCTTTTATGTGGCACGTATCAAAAGCTTTTGAAAAGTCCATATACACCACATCCACTGCATTTCCTTGGTCCAGTCCAGAACTTACTTCTTCATAGAAGCTTATTAGATTAGTTTGACAGGAACGGTCCCTCGTAAAACCATGTTGATAATGGGTCATGAGGTTATTTTTCTTCAGATACTCCAGTATAGCATCTCTTAGAAAACCCTCTAGGTTTTTTACCCACAGTAGGGGTTTTAAGCTTACTGGCCTATAATTTCCAAGTTCAGTTTTTGTCCCCTTTTTGAATATTGGCACCACATTTGCTATACGCCAGTCCTGTGGTACAGACCTGTTATTATGGAATCTTTAAATATTAAAAATAATGGTCTATCTATGACAGTACTTAATTCCTGCAGCACTCTGGGGTGTATCCCATCTGGGCCCGGGGATTTGTCAATTTTAGTGATTTTTAGACGATGCCGTACTTCCTCTTGGGTTAAGCAGGTGACGTTTAATTGAGAATTTTTGTTATCACTGATCATATTGTCTGTGTGTGTGTCCCTGTGGGGTGAGTGCATGTGCCCCTATACGGCATGTATGTATGTGTGTCCCTGTGGGGGGGTCTGTGTGGTGTGTGTGTGTCTCTGTTGTGTGTGTGTCTCTTTGTGGTGTGTGTGTCTCTGTGGGGGTGAGTGCATATGCCCCTATAGGGTGTGTGTATGTGTGTGTGTCCCTGTGGGGGGGTGTCTGTGTGGAGTGTGTGTGTCTCTATGTTGCTTGTGTCTCTTTGTGTGTGTGTGTCTGTGGGGTGAGTGCATGTGTCCCTATAGGGTGTGTATGTGTGTGTGTCCCTGTGGGAGGGTGTCTGTGTGCAGCGTGTGTCTCTATATTGTGTGTGACTCTGTGTTGTGTGTGTCTCTGTGTTGTGTGTGTGTCCCTATAGGGTGTGTATGTGTGTGTGTCTCTGTGGGGGGTGTCTGTGTGGGGTGTGTGTGTCTCTGTGTTGTGTGTGTCTCTTTGTGGAGTGTGTGTCCCTATAGGGTGTGTATGTGTGTGTCCCTGTGGGGGGGATTGGTGTGGTTGTGTGTGTGTCTGTGCTGTGTGTGTCTGTTTGTGGTGTTTGTATGGTGTGTGGTGTGTGTCCCTGTGGGGGGAGTGCATGTGTTGCTATAGGGTGTGTGTGTGTGTGTCCCCGTGGGGGAAGTTGTGTGTCTGTGTTGTGTGTCTCTTTGTGGTGTGTGTGTGTGTCCTGTGGGGTGAGTGCATGTGTCGCTATAGGGTGTGTGTATGTCCCTGTAGGGAGGGGGTTGTGTGTCTCTGTTGTGTGTGTGCTCTTTGTGGTGTGTGTGTTTTTTTTGGGTGCGTGGTGAGTTCCAATGTTGAGGCTGCACCTTAGCGACTATACACTTGCTGTTACTTTTTGTATGTGGGTGGTGTGTATACATGTCCCCATGCGTGGTGAATATCCCATGTTGGGGCCCGACCTTAGTGACTATTTTGCTGGTATTGCTGTTAGTCTTTGGCGCTATCATTAAGCCCCTCTAATTCACAACTGTCAACTGGAAAACTGGCACTTTTCCCCCATTATGTAGATAGGGGCAAAATCGTTTGGTGAACTGGAATGTGCAGGGTTTAAATTTCGCCTCACAACATAGCCTATGATGCTCTCGGGGTCCAGACGTGTGACTGCAAAATTTTGTGGCTGTAGTTGCGACGGTGTAGATGCCAATCCCGGATATACATACAACACACACAGACACAGACACACACACACACACACATACACACATACATATATACATACATTACACACACACACACACACATACACACACACACCACACACACACACACACACACATTCAGCTTTATATATTAGATGAAAGGGCATTTGGGGATATCATATCTTTGAAACAGACTCCATTTAGAAGACAATGAATTTTTGACCCTTCTTGTGTGAACTGTCTCGCACCGATTTATGGCTTTCAGCTCTCGCTCGGAGAATCTTCAGGTCTCTACAGGCCATTAATCATAGAATAATACAATCGGTTCCTCTTATCTTGGAATATTGACTTTATCTTACCTTCCCAGCTCCTTTCCCTCCTCCCCGGCATTGCGTCACCTGTCGTTTTTACTACATTGGCCCTGCTTTTTTTTTTGCGTATGTATATATGTATGTGTCTTCAGAATTTGTGTCATTATCAGCCTGATGAAGGGGGCATAGTGTCCTGAAAGCTTGCTATGCTTACCATTCTTTTCAGTTGGCCATTAAAAGGTATCAGTCACTGAGGACTTTCAGATTCTAATATTTGTTTTCTCTACTGCAGATTTAGCAGTGCATGAATGTGCTGGACTACTTGAGTAGTCTTCTAATGTTTAATCAGCTGGAGATTATCAAAACTACATGAGCAGCCCAGTAAGTGTCACATCACTGGAATCAGGAACTCTGTCTCTACATTATGCTACTCTCAGACAGGGCCGTATTTACAATTAGGCACCCGTCGGCACGTGACTAGGGCGCCAGCTGTAAGAGGCGGCATCAGGATGAGGGAGTGTAAAAATATATATATTTTTTTTTAATGTCTTCCTCCCTCCTCCTCCAAAACTTTGCATGAACTCTGGGGAGTTTTTGGGAGGAGGGAGGGGGGCACCGCACTCACTAGTCACTGCACCTTTAAGATGCAGTGACAAGTGAATGTGTGAGCGCTCCGGGGCCCCGACACTTCCGGGGTCAGTGGAGCTGCAGCAGCTTCCTGTCCTGGGTTCCGCTGTGATGATCTCCTGCTTCAGCTCAGCAGTGTGATGATGAGTCATCACTGCTGACAGGAGGACTCTGCTGCAGGAGAGCGAGCACAGGAGGAAGAAGATGTTGGGTCCCAGGAGCTTGCAGCATAGCATGGAGCGTGGAGCCAGGTAAGCGCCACCAAGCTGAAGCTAGTGCCAGCCTGGGGGGCAGCATGGAGAAGAGGGTTGGGGGGGGGAGAAGGCACATCTAACATGGAGGTGGGAGAGGAAAGGGAACATTAACATAGAGGGGGGGAAAGGGCACATATAACAGGGGAGAGAGGAGAGGGCACAAATAACATGGAGGGGGAGAGGAGGAGGGCACATATATAAACTGGGGGGGGGAGAGGGCACATATGACAGAGAAGGAATGGAAAGGGCACATATAACAGGGGAGAGAGGAGAGGAAAGGGCACATATAACATGGAGGGGGGGAGGGGAGAGGAGGGGGCACATATAAAATGGAGTGGGGTGAGGGGGCACATATAACATGGAAGGGGGGAGGGGAGAAGAGAGGGCATATATAACATGGAGGGGAGAGGAGAGAGCACATATAACATGGAGGGGGGAGGAGTGAGGAGGAGGGCACACATATAACATGGAGGGGAGAGGAGGGGGCACATATAACATGGAGGGGGAGGAGAGAGGAGGGGGCACATATAACATGGGGGGGGAGGATAGAGGAGGGGGGTCACATATAACATAGAGGGGGGGAAGGAGGGGGCAGATATAACATGGAAGGGAAAGAGGAGGGGGCACATACAACATGGAGGGGAGAGGAGGGGGGCACATATAACATGGAAGGGAGAGGAGGGGGCACATATAAACATGGGGGTGGGAGAGGGAGGGGGGCACATATAACATGGAGTGGGGGAGGAGGGGGGCAAATATAACATGGAGGGGAGAGGAGGGGGCACATATAACATGGAGGGAAGAGGAGGGGGCACATATAACATGGAGGGGAGAGGAGAGAGCACATATAACATGGAGGGGGAGAGGAGAGAGCACATATAACATGGAAGGGAGAGGAGAGAGCACATATAACATGGAGGGGAGAGGAGAGAGCACATATAACATGGAGGGGGGGAGGAGAGAGGAGGGGGCAGATATAACATGGAAGGGAAGAGGAGGGGGCACATATAACATGGAGGGGAGAGGAGGGGGCAAATATAACATGGAGGGGAGAGGAGGGGGGCACATATAACATGGAGGGGAGAGGAGGGGGCACATATAACATGGAGGGGAGAGGAGGGGGCACATATAACATGGGGGGGGGGAGAGAGGAAGGGGCACATATAACATGGAGGGGGAGGAGAGAGGAGGGGGCACATATAAACATGGAGGGGAGAGGAGGGGGCACATATAACATGGAGGGGAGAGGAGGGGGGCACATATAACATGGAGGGGAGAGGAGGGGGCACATATCACATGGAGGGGAGAGGAGGGGGCACATATAACATGGAGGGGAGAGGAGGGGGCACATATAACATGGAGGAGAGAGGAGGGGGCACATATAACATGGAGGGGGAGAGGAGAGAGCACATACAGTTAGGGCCAGAAATATTTGGACAGTGACACAATTTTCGCGAGTTGGGCTCTGCATGCCACCACATTGGATTTGAAATGAAACCTCTACAACAGAATTCAAGTGCAGATTGTAACGTTTAATTTGAAAGGTTGAAGAAAATATCTGATAGAAAATGTAGGAAACTGTACACATTTCTTTACAAACACTCCACATTTTAGGAGGTCAAAAGTAATTGGATAAATAAACATAACCAAACAAAATATTTTTATTTTTAATATTTTGTTGCGAATCCTTTGGAGGCAATCACTGCCTTAAGTCTGGAACCCATGGACATCACCAAACGCTGGGTTTCCTCCTTCTTAATGCTTTGCCAGGCCTTTACAGCCGCAGCCTTCAGGTCTTGCTTGTTTGTGGGTCTTTCCGTCTTAAGTCTGGATTTCAGCAAGTGAAATGCATGCTCAATTGGGTTAAGATCTGGTGATTGACTTGGCCATTGCAGAATGTTCCACTTTTTTGCACTCATGAACTCCTGGGTAGCTTTGGCTGTATGCTTGGGGTCATTGTCCATCTGTACTATGAAGCGCCGTCCAATCAACTTTGCAGCATTTGGCTGAATCTGGGCTGAAAGTATATCCCGGTACACTTCAGAATTCATCCGGCTACTCTTGTCTGTGTTATGTCATCGATAAACACAAGTGACCCAATGCCATTGAAAGCCATGCATGCCCATGCCATCACGTTGCCTCCACCATGTTTTACAGAGGATGTGGTGTGCCTTGGATCATGTGCCTTTCCTTTCTTCTCCAAACTTTTTTCTTCCCATCATTCTGGTACAGGTTGATCTTTGTCTCATCTGTCCATAGAATACTTTTCCAGAACTGAGCTGGCTTCTTGAGGTGTTTTTCAGCAAATTTAACTCTGGCCTGTCTATTTTTGGAATTGATGAATGGTTTGCATCTAGATGTGAACCCTTTGTATTTACTGTCATGGAGTCTTCTCTTTACTGTTGACTTAGAGACAGATACACCTACTTCATTGAGAGTGTTCTGGACTTCAGTTGATGTTGTGAACGGGTTCTTCTTCACCAAATAAAGTATGCGGCGATCATCCACCACTGTTGTCATCCGTGGACACCCAGGCCTTTTAGAGTTCCCAAGCTCACCAGTCAATTCCTTTTTTCTCAGAATGTACCCAACTGTTGATTTTGCTACTCCAAGCATGTCTGCTATCTCTCTGATGGATTTTTTCTTTTTTTTCAGCCTCAGGATGTTCTGCTTCACCTCAATTGAGAGTTTCTTTGACCGCATGTTGTCTGGTCACAGCAACAGCTTCCAAATGCAAAACCACACACCTGGAATCCACCCCTGACCTTTTAACTACTTCATTGATTACAGGTTAACGAGGGAGACGCCTTCAGAGTTAATTGCAGCCCTTAGAGTCCATTGTCCAATTACTTTTGGTCCCTTGAAAAAAGAGGAGGCTATGCATTACAGAGCTATAATTCCTAAACCCTTTCTCCGATTTGGATGTGGAAACTCTCATATTGCAGCTGGGAGTGTGCACTTTCAGCCCATATTATATATATAATTGTATTTCTGAACATGTTTTTGTAAACAGCTAAAATTACAAAACTTGTGTCACTGTCCAAATATTTCTGGCCCTAACTGTATAACATGGAGGGGAGAGGAGAGAGGAGGGAGCACATATAACATGGAGGGGGGGAGGAGAGAGAGGGGGGCACATATAACATGGAGGGGAGGATAGAGGAGGGGGTCACATAACATGGAGGGGGGAAGGAGGGGGCAGATATAACATGGAAGGGAAGAGGAGGGGGCACATATAACATGGAGGGGAGAGGAGGGGACACATAACATGGAGGGGAGAGGAGAGAGGAGGGGGCACATATAACATGGAGGGGGGATGGAGAGAGGAGGGGGTCACATATAACATGGGGGGAGGATAGAGGAGGGGGTCACATATAACATGGAGGGGGGGGGGAGGGCGGCAGATATAACATGGAAGGGAAGAGGAGGGGGCACATATAACATGGAGGGGAGAGGAGGGGGCACATATAACATGGAGGGGAGAGGAGGGGGCACATATAACATGGAGGGGAGAGGAGGGGGCACATATAACATGGAGGGGAGAGGAGGGGGTACATATAACATGGAGGGGAGAGGAGGGGGCACATATAACATGGAGGAGGGGAGGAGGGGGCACATATAACATGGAGGGTGGAGGAGAAGGCACATGTAACATGGAGAGGAGAAGGCACATGTAACATGGAGAGGAGAAGGCACATGTAACATGGAGAGGAGAAGGCACATGTAACATGGAGAGGAGAAGGCACATGTAACATGGAGAGGAGAAGGCACATGTAATATGGAGAGGAGAAGGCACATGTAATATGGAGAGGAGAAGGCACATGTAACATGGAGGGGGAGAGGATGAGAATGGGACATGGGGGGGGTGAGCAGTTTGGAACATGAGGGGGTTGCAGTATGTTGAAGGGTTAGGTTACGTTCTCACGTAGCGTATTTCTGCATTCACACAGCGCTAAAAAAAAGAGCATGCTCAGAATAGCACTTCGTATTTCCAAAAATGCACAGTGTGAACCCGGCTTAGACTGGAATGGGTATGGAGAATGAGTAGCCTGAGGGGAGCTCGGTATAGAGAAGTCACTTGGGAGGGGCACATAAGGGAGATGGGGTAGCATTGGGGGGCACAGTATGGAGATGGGGGTAGCATGGGGGTTCACAGTATGGAGATGGGGTAGCATGGGGGTTCACAGTATGGAGATGGGGTAGCATGGGGGTTCACAGTATGGAGATGGGGTAGCATGGGGATTCACAGTATGGAGATGGGGTAGCATGGGGATTCACAATATGGAGATGGGGTAGCATGGGGGTTCACAGTATGGAGATGGGGTAGCATGGGGGTTCACAGTATGGAGATGGGGTAGCATGGGGGTTCACAGTATGGAAATGGGGTAGCATGGGGGTTCACAGTATGGAGATGGGGTAGCATGGGGGGCACAGTATGGCGATGGGGTAGCATGGGGGGCACAGTATGGAGATGGGGTAGCATGGGGGGCACAGTATGGCGATGGAGTAGCATGGGGGGGCACAGTATGGTGATGGGGTAGCATGGGGGGGGCACAGTATGGAGAAGGAGTAGCATGGGGAGCGCTCAGTGAAAAGACTGGTAGGGCTCAGTATGCAGAACGCGTAGCATAAGGGGGCTCAGTATAGAGTTGGGACAACATGAGGTGGACAGTGAAGAGAGGGCTGCATTGGAGATTATAGTTCATAAGTGAGGAGGGTGCGGTGGGTATAATTCATTATGGGGAGGACACTGTGTTGGTTTTCATTTATGAAGGGGTGGTGTGGCAGTCATATTTAACTAGGGACAGAATAGTGGGAATAATTTTATAGGGGAGAATAATGTGGATGCCATATACCATAGGTGAGACAGTGTGGGGTTAATTGTGCAGGAAGAACAGTGAGGGGCAATTATTTATTCAGGGGCACAGCATAGGCCTTACGTAAGGTACTTATTCTTTATTTAGAAAGAGTACAATGACATTGCTTTGGTATGTGCTGCAGAAAACCAGATAAGGGGATAGTCTAGGCAGAAGCTGGACAATGTGCTTCTAAGGCCCCTTTCACATCAGCGGTTTTTTTTTAAATTGCGGCAGATCCAGCATATTTACCGCATCTGACGCCTAACGGCCGCACTTGCGGCAAGTCCCATGCATTGTCTATAGGGCTTGCGGTCGGGTGCGGCAAGTGCGGTTTCTGCAGGATGTGGCAGATACAGCACAGCCGCACTTGCCGCCACCAACCGCAAGCCCCATAGACAATGCATGGGACTTGCCGCAAGTGCGGCTGTTAGGCGGCAGACGCGGTAACTCTGCTGGATCCGTACAAAGCCTAAGGCCCCTTTCACATCAGCGGTAAACGCTGATCACGGCAGTTGCGGTGAAAGAACCGCAACTGCCGCGATTACCGCATAATGGCCGCACTTGCGGCAAGCCCCATACAATGTCTATGGGGCTTGTGGTAAGTGTGCGGCAAATGCGGTTTCGGCACTTACGGCAGGGCAGTCGCGAAAAAAAACGTGGCCGCATCTGCCGCAAGTGCCGAAACCGCAACTACACTGCACTTGCCGCACCTGCCACAAGCCCCATAGACATTGCATGGGGCTTGTGCGACCGTTTTGCGGTAATTGCGGCAGTTGCGGTTTTTTCACCGCAACTGCCGTGATCAGTGTAAAACACTGATGTGAAAGCAGTCTTAGATTGATGATATTTCAAAGGAGTCTTTTACCCCCAAAATGCCAATAAATCTGCATACACATCTATATAGGGGACATACTTTTCTGGTGATGTTCTGACGGTGGTTCTGATTGTGTATTACTGTATTAACGGTGGTTCCATGTATTACTGTATTGACAGGTTTTGGTGATGCATTACTGTGTTGACAGTGGTTCTGGTGATGTACTGACGGATTCTGATGAGGTATTTTTGTATTGACGGTGGTTCTGGTGATATACTGACGTGTTCTGGTGAGGTATTATTGTATTGACGGTGGTTATGGTGATATACTGACAGTTGTTCTAGTGAGGTATTGTTATATTGACAGTGGTTCTGGTGATATACTAACAGTGGTTCTAGTGAGGTATTGTTGAATTGACGGTGGTTCTGGTGATATACTGACAGTGGTTCTAGTGAGGTATTGTTATATTGACAGTGGTTCTGGTGATATACTAACAGTGGTTCTAGTGAGGTATTGTTGAATTGACGGTGGTTCTGGTGATATACTGACAGTGGTTCTAGTGAGGTGTTGTATTAACAGTGGTTCTGGTGATATACTGACAGTAGTTCTGGTGAGTTATTGTATTGACGGTGGTTCTGGTGATGTAGTCATGAGGATGTTGTAATCTTTACCTTCACAGACTTGATCCTAAAACATTATAGGGCAAGTGTGCTGGACTAAAAATACAGCTGAATGTCAGCCAAACAATTAACTAAACGGTGCATATGAAAAAGGGCAATGTGTGAAATAGGATGCGATTTTTTGCACAAAGCGCATCCGTTGTTAGAGCCCCTGCACATATTAGACTGTCCTTGCTGGTTTAACTTAGGCTGGGGTCACACACACAGATATTTGTGCAGATATTGTTCACAGATCTCTGGTTGCAGTGAAATCATGGACACATGGTTCCATTTTGTGGCTGTGTATAAATGGAGCAATCTGTCCATGATTTCACTGCAACCAGAGATCTGTGAACAATATCTGCCCAGATATCTGTGTGTGTGACCCCAGCCTAAGGCGGCTTGCACATCTACGTTGTTTGCAGATCAGGCAAACGTGATCTTTTGATCTTCAGGTTTCCCTGATCTGCCATTTTTCAAATCCGGTGGATTCTTGCCTTTATTGAAGGAAAAAAAAAAAGATCCAGCACAGTTGCAGCAAGATTGTGTTTTTTGCTAATGCATTTCTATAGGACTGCCGTAGTTGTGCGGACACTTGTGTTTTAGCCAGATCCTGCAAATCCGCCACTTGCGGCAAAAAGAAAGCAAGCAGCGTTTTTTTTTTTTTCATTTTTTTGACTCGCCGCAAGTGCCGGATACGGCAAACCCACAACTGCCATCCATAACCCCAAGTCCCATAGAGAATAAATAGGGATGAATGCAGTCTTGCCGCAGGTGAGCCGTTACGCGGCAAATGTGGCAAAACTGACGGATCTTACACGATTGAAAAAAAATCGTTGATGTGAAGGCAGCCTTAAAAAGAAAAACCTCAAAAGGCTGAACATATGAACAGCAGGTCATTTTTACATTGCCGTGCATGGGTTAATTACTTTTAGTATTTGCGGATCTGCCTGAAAAATAAAATGCTGTGTGCACATACGCTTAGTCTGACTGATCAGTGGGGGGGGGGGCACGACCACTGAAAGTGCCTAGGGCGGCAGAAACTCTAAATACAACCCTGCTCTCAGATGATAAGGCAAAAAACTGATGACAGATTTGCTTTAACCCCTTCACCCCCGGGCATTTTTTGACCCTAATGACCAGGCCATTTTTGTCAATTCTGACCAGTGTCCCTTAATGAGGTAATATCTCTGGAACGCTTCAACGGATCCTAGAGATTCTGAGATTGTTTTTTCATGACATATTGGGCTTCATGTTAGTATTAAATTTAGGTCGATAATTTTTGCGATTATTAGTGAAAAAATCAAAAATTTGGCAAAAACTTAAAAAAATTAGCAATTTTCAAATTATGAATTTATATTCTGCTAAACCAGAGAGGTATGTGACACAAAATCTATATACATAATCACCAGTTTTGCACCCGACACCACTAAACCCCACACCCCAAGCAATGCGCGCTCCGCTGCACACCCGTCTGCTCTCCTTGCGGCGACATGTACTTTCAAACATGGCGTTCACAATCTCGCGAGATTTCGGTGCCATCTTGGATATTACATGTCGCCGCTGCGACTCCGGTATCCCACCGCCACCCCCTGCTCCATTCCCTCCCCAACTCGCTCCATCGCCCTCTCCCTGCTCCATTGCCCTCCCCCCCCACTCCATTGCGCACCCCCGCCCATTGCTCCATTGCGCGCCACCCCACCGCTCCATTACCCCTACCCGTCCCCCTCTCACCGGCCGCTCCGTCTCACCTGGTAATGAGTGGTCGTGTGACAGGCTCTTCAGCCCGCCTATCACATGACCGCTCATTACTTGCTGCGGTTTCACCACCGCCTGCAGCTGAGACCGCATCGAAACGGGGGAAACATCCTGCGCTAACCACTGTCCCTCCATCCTGAGCTGACCACCCACTGGCCCTCCGTCCTGCGCTGACCACCCACTGGCCCTCCGTCCTGCGCTGACCACCCACTGGCCCTCCGTCCTGCGCTGACCACCCACTGGCCCTCCGTCCTGCGCTGACCACCCACTGGCCCTCCGTCCTGCGCTGACCACCCACTGGCCCTCCGTCCTGCACTGACCACCCACTGGCCCTCCGTCCTGCGCTGACCACCCACTGGCCCTCCGTCCTGCGCTGACCACCCACTGGCCCTCCGTCCTACGCTGACCACCCACTGGCCCTCCGTCCTGCGCTGACCACCCACTGGCCCTCCGTCCTGCGCTGACCACCCACTGGCCCTCCGTCCTGCGCTGACCACTCACTGGCCCTCCGTCCTGCGCTGACCACCCAGCCTCCATCCTGCGCTGAACACTGAGCCTCCATCCTGCGCTCACCACTGAGCTTCCATCCTGCGCTCACCACTGAGCATCCATCCTGCGCTCACCACTGAGCCTCCATCATGCGCTCACCACTGAGCCTCCATCCTGCGCTCACCACTGAGCCTCCATCCTGCGCTCACCACTGAGCCTCCATCCTGCGCTCACCACTGTGCCTCCATCCTGCGCTCACCACTGAGCCTCCATCCTGCGCTCACCACTGAGCCTCCATCCTGCGCTCACCACTGAGCCTCCATCCTGCGCTCACCACTGAGCCTCCATCCTGTGCTCACCACTGAGCCCTCCATCCTAAAAATGAAATAAAAAAATTTTTTATGGAAAAAAGTACTTTTTCATTTTTACAGATGAATTTGTGAAGCACCTGGGGGTTCAAAATGCTCACCACCCATCTAGATAAGTTTCCTGGGGGCTCTAGTTTCCAAAACGGGGTTTCTTTTGAGGGAGCTCCAATGTTTAGGCACACAGGGGCTCTCCATACGTGACATGGTGTCCACTAACTATTGGATTTGTTAGCGGACACCATGTCATGTATGGAGAGCCCCTGTGTGCCTAAACATTGGAGCTCCCCCACAAGTGACCCCATTTTGGAAACTAGACTCCCCAAGGAATGCATCTAGATGCATAGTGAGCACTTTGAAACCCCAGGTGCTTCACAAATTGATCCGTAATAAGGAAAAAGTACTTTTTTTTCACACAAATTTTTTCAATATTACGGATCAATTTGTGAAGCACCTGGGATTTCAACGTGTTCACTATGCATCTAAATACAGCGAAGCCCATTTTTATTTTCTTCCTAGGACTAATTCTAGAAAAAAAATGGCGTGGGGCTCCGCCATATTTTTGGTCCAGCCAGGTACAACTTGGCAGCTACGGACTGCCAGCAACCCCCAGCTGCCTCATTGTACCTGGCTGGCAACCAAAAATACAGCGGAGCCCTTTTTTTTTTTCTTCTAGAACTAATTCTAGAAAAAAAATGACGTGGGCTCCGCCATATTTTTGGTCCAGCCAGGTACAACTAGGCAGCTGGAGGCTGGAATCCGCAGCATGGACAGCCCGCAGCCACCCAAGAAAATGGCGCATTCATTGAAGCCCCATTTTCTGGCACTGTACCCAGACTCTTCCAGTTGCCCTGGTGCCGGTGGCAAGCTGGGTAATAAAGGGGTTAATGCCAGCTTTTTATTGGCAGCTGGCACTAAGCCCGAGATTCATAATATAGGGCCAATGTTAGACCCGCCATTAGGAATCTCTGGTAAATAGGCATAAAACACACAGAGAAAAATCTTTTTATTTGAAAAAATAACACAAACAAAATTCGGACTCAATCTTTATATAAAGATCTGACGTAGTCCACAACGAAGGTCCCACGATGCTCGATCGCCTCCGACGTAGTCCACAACGAAGGTCAATCCAGAGACTGCAGCAAGGGATCAAGTGTACTCTTCCTACATCCTCTGGGGTCAGAGTTATGGTGCACTGTATAACAATGATCTGTCATACAGTGCACCATGACTATGATCCCAGAGACTACAACAAGAGGACACTTGATCCCTTGTTGCACCCATCCATCCACCTATGCACCCATCATCCACGCACGCACACAACCACGCACGCACATCCACATCCACACACACACACGGACATCCACGCACGCGGACATCCACGCATATCCACACACGCTGACATCCACGCACGCTGACATCCACGCACGCACGCTGACATCCACGCACGCACACATCCGCGCACACTGACATCCACGCACGCACGCTGACATCCACGCACGCACACATCCACGTACGAACGCTGACATCCATGTACGCTGACATCCGTGTACGCACACATTCACGCACGCTGACATCCACGCACGCACGCTGACATCCACGCATGCACACATTCACGCTGACATCCACACATGCTGGCATACATGCACGCTGACATCTACGCACGCACGCTGACATCCACGCATGCTGACATCCACGCACGCATATCCACGCACGCACATCCACTTCCACGCACGCACATCAACGCACGCATGCACATCCACGTATGCACTCATCCACGCACGCTGACATTCACGCACGCTGACATCCACGTACGCACACTGACATCCACGCACGCACGCTGACATTTCACGCACGCTGACATCCACGCTCGCTGACATTCCCGCATGCACACATTCACGCACGCTGACATCCACGCATGCACACATTCATGCATGCTGACATCCACACATGCTCACATCCACGCACGCTGACATCCACGCACGCTGACATTCACGCACGCTGACATCCACGCACGCACACATCCACGCATGCTGACATCCACGCACGCATGCTGACATTCACGCACGCACACATCCACGCACGCACATCCACGCATGCTGACATCCACACACGCACGCTGACATCCACGCACGCACGTCCACGCACGCACACGTCCACGCACGCACACGTCCACGCACGCACACGTCCACGCACGCACACGTCCACGCACACACCCCCCATCCAGCTATCCATTCACCTATCCATCCATCAATTCATTCATACATACATACATACATACATACTTACCTCCCTCTCGATAGACCGATGAGCAGGAGGAGGCCGGGAGAGAAGGCGGGGCCACCGACCGGCCGGCAGAGGAGCCGCACAGCCGGAGGCAGGGCGGGCGCAGCGGCGGGTGCACCGATGTGTGTAGCCCGCCGCAGGAGGTGAAGGGGGGGCTGCCTGGGGGGGGCTGTAGGAGGGGACCAGGCACTGTGGTTGGCGGGCGCACCCGCGGGTGCAGCCCGCCGGCATATACATAACTATAGAGAGGGTTGGGCGGGGGGGGGTCTCTAAGTCCTGCTGCTGGAGGGGGCTGTGGAGGGGTGGGCACTTGCCGATCCGCCCCTCCAGATCTGATTGGAGAGCTCCCTGTGATTCCCTCCGATCGACAGTTTCACTTTTAAAACTGCCGATCGGAGGGGTCCTGGACATGGGGGGGTTAATCCACCCCTTGTGGGGTCAACTACAGGCTGACCCCACTCACAGGAGCTCCAGCAGCTCAAATCTGCCAGGACGTTGTACAACGTCCTATGTCGGGAAGGGGTTAAAGGGAACCTGTCAGGTCATTCTACCCCCAAAACCTATCACTACCTGTCCCTGCACCTTGCTAGCTGATCCCTCACCATCCCTGTCTGCTCTAAAAGTTCCCTATAAAGATTGAGAAAAGCTTACATAAAGTCTCCATTTCGAGACTGGAAAAGCAGGCTCAAAGGTTTCATTCCCCCTCCTCGCCAGCATTCAGCACTCCCCGCTGGGCGTACTCATTACTTGTGTTCATCCTCCTCATTTTTGTAATTCCTGCCTACCTTGCTGCTATGATACACTGGTCATATCCAGTCCAGTGCACTGTGGGGCTGATTACATGTTTGGCCCAGCTCCGGTGCATGTGCATGCATGTTGAAGCTGAGCTGAACGCATCATAAGCCTCCAGAATGCACCTGCCTGGATATGACGTGTATGGCTCAACTTCAATATGTGCACTGCGCATGCGCCAGAACCGGGTCAAAGATGTGATGTGTCCCACAATGCACCAGGCTGGATATGACGTTCTAGCCCGGCGTATCAAAGCAGCAAGGGAGGCAGAAATTACAAAAAAGAGGAGGATGAGCACAAGGGCGTGCTGAATGCTGGCAAGGAGGGGAGAATGGAGCCTCGGAGCCCGCCTTTCCAGTCTCCAGATGGAGTCTGTATGTAAGTTTATAACTCATTTTTCTCAATCATTATAGGGCACTTTTAGAGCAGACAGGGATGGTTAGAGATCAGCTGGTAAGGTGCAGGGACAGTAGTGATAGATTACAGGGGTAGAACAACCTGACAGGTTCCCTTTAATGATCAGGCCATTTTTTTCAATTCAGACCAGTGTCACTTTTTGATGTTGTAACTCTGAATACTTCAACAGATCCTAGTGCTTCTGAGAATGTTTTTCAGCGACATATTTTACTTCATTGTAGTGGAAAATCTAGGACGATATTTGTGTTTATTTGAGAACATATCGAATTTTCAATGCCCTTAAACCAAAGTTATATCACACAAGCAAGTCAATAACACCTTCCACATGTCTTCTTAAACATCAACACAAATGTAGAAATGTATATTTATTATTAGGAAGTTAGAAGGGTAAACGTTTAGTAGCAATTTCTAATTTTTCCAAAGCAATTTCTCACTTTATTAGACAGACTCTAATCTACTTATATAATCGGGAGTTTGGAATCTACTTATATAATCGGGAGTTTGGAATTCGGGCACTGTAGCCAAATCCCAAGCTCTTTTGCGGTACTGCAAGCGATGACGCTGCGCGTCATCGCAAACCGCAGCCTCACTACCGTTAAAAAAAACCCCCAAAACATATGCTCACCTCTCCCCGAGCCCCCGCTGTTTCCCGCCGTCTTCCTGCAGGCTGCCGCGGGCTCCTGATCTCTGCAGAGGTCTTCTACTGCAGTACAGGACCTGCGGTGATGTCACAATCACGTGACACCAGGTTACTCCATAGTAACTTGCGGTCACGTGACTGACATCACCGCAGGTCCTGTACTGCAGTAGAAGACCTCTGCAGAGACCGGGAGCCACCGGGAGCCTGCAGGAAGACGGCGGGAGACGGGGGGGCTCGGGGTGAGGTGAGCATGAACTTTTTTTATTTTTTTTAACCCCTGCCTTCCTGTTTGAGAAGTTTCTGTACTGACATGTAGCATAATCCTTCAGCTCACAGCCTACAGTCTACCTCAAGCCTACTCACAGCCTCCTCCAGCCTCACAGCCTCCTCCACCTCACAGCCTCCTCCACCCTCACAGCCTCCTCATCCTCACAGCCTCCTACAGCCTCACAGCCTCCTCCAGCCTCTCTCCTCACAGCCTCCCCACTTCACAGCCTCCTCCAGCCTCACACCCTCCTCACGCCTCCCAGCCTCCTCCGTCCTCATCAGCCTCCTCCGTCCCTCCTCAGCCCTCAGCTCCCCCCCTCAGCCTCCTCCAGCCCCTCAGCCTCCTCCAGCCCCTCAGCCTCCTCCAGCCCCTCAGCCTCCTCCAGCCCTCACAGCCTCTCACCCCGTCCCCTCACAGCCTCCTCCGTCCTCACAGCCTCCTCCGTCCTCACAGCTCCTCGCCTCACACCCTCCTCGTCCTCACAGCCTCCTCCGTCCTCACAGCCTCCTCCATCCTCACAGCCTCTTCCATACTCACAGCCTCCTCCATACTTAGCCGCACTACCTGACACCGCTGCCATCCTGCCAACAGTCGGCCCCGCTTCATCGCCACCGCCCTCGCGCCCTCCGCGAGGTCCACGCTGCCCGGATGCCGCCGGTGCCTTCCGCCCCTCGCCGCTCTCTCACCGCTGGGGCCTCAATGTCGCCATGCTGGTGGAGTAGCGGTCTACGGGCTCTGGCCGGGTGCCGGGAGCCAGTGACGTCGTCCTGTGGGCGGCGACAGCCAATGGGAGTGAGCGGACCGTGTCAGCCTGCAAAGCCTGACACGCCCCGCTCACTCCCATTGGCCGCCCCCGCCGCCCCTGCAAGCGGATTGGGCGCTGTGTTGTACACACAGGACGCCCATCCCATTGGCCAGGACTTGGCGTCCTAGACCAATCGGATGGCCGTCCTGCCTTTACCACACACCACCCAATCCGCTCCTTCCCCTCAGGTCACATGTGTGACCTGAGGGCAGGGACTGATCCCTCTCTGCATCACCCAACCCGCCGCGGAGGACAATGCCGTGTGACTGGGGCTGCGATCAGCCCCAGCACGCAGCCACGTCCTGCCGCCGAGCGGTGATGTCGCCGCTCCAGCTGCATCTCTCCTCACCCCTCCAGCCGCATCTCTCCTCACCCCTCCTTCCGCACCTCTCCTCACCCCTCCAGCTGAACCTCTCCTCACCCCTCCAGCTGAACCTCTCCTCACCCCTCCAGCTGGACATCTCACCACTCCAGCCTCTGTTCTCCTCACCCCTCCAGCCTCTGCTCTCCTCACCCCTCCAGCCTCCCGCCACATCATACTCTGCTATCCACAGAGCCGCCTGTATACTCTGCTACCCACACAGCCGCCTGTATACTCTGCTACCCACAGAGCTGCCTCTATACTCTGCTACCCACAGAGCCGTTTCTATACTCTGCTACCCACGGAGCCGCCTATATACTCTGCTAGAAAGATGATGGGAGTATAGGTGTATCACGGTCCGCGCTGCTCCAGGGCTTAAAAAACTCACCAAAGAGTCAGTCAGATTTCCATCCTTTATTCTCCTTCTCCTACGCGTTTCGGCGCCTAGCCTGGCACCTTCATCAGGGATATTACATCAAACAGTAACAGTGGGGTTTTTATAGCCTCAAACTTACAAAAAACAGGGTGTTGTCTGTGTACCTGTGATGTCATTTGCATCATCAAAATGGGAGGATCTCCTCATTTTCCCGCTCTTTTTATAAAAAGCTTAACCAGTATCCAAAGTCACTAAGTTGAATGTACATTCTATTCATAAAAAGATTACTTAAATGTCCCTGATAAAGAATTTTTAAAAATAATACATGAAATTGCAAAAATCAGCAATCAAAATATCTTCCTGATGCAAAAAAATAAAAAAACTTTGTACATTACTTCATATGCGGTTAGAACCTGAGACTTCCACATCAGTGAGTATGTATCCAGGTGATTAGTGGTATACACCACCCGCTCTTTAGATGACAAAGTTCTGGATATAAGGGATAAAATACTGGAAGAATAGATCATTGCAAATAAAAATCCCATAAATAGACTAGTAAAACCGTAAGAGAAAATAAAAAATAAAAAATAAAGAATAATAATAAAAATGGTCATAAATATTTAAGGAATTGGCATTAATACATAAAAGAATTTTTTAAAAGGATTTTTATTAATATATTAAAGTATTAAAAATGGTGAACATATGTATTACTGTATCGCAAACTAAAAAAAGGGTGGTGTATATAAAACAGTTAAATAATCCGTATAGAATCAAAATCCCTATGTAAAAACTTTTTTTGTAAAGAGAAAAAATATATGAGGGAGAGGATTATGGAGAAAAATAATCCCACTATTGCAACTGGGGTGTAGCTGATGAGAAAAGAACAAGGATTTATCAAGCAGGTGCCTCAGGTTCTATTCCCATTCACAACAATTGGTTTATGGTATTTCATAATGATATCAAAAATAAAAGTCTCCAGCCCCGTGGAACAACCGACGAGAGCCGAGCCCCGTGGCCGAAAATAGAACCAAGGGCCCAGCCGTAAATTCCTCTAAACACCGCTATCTATCTCTATGGGAAGTGAGGTGCTATGCTGCACACAGTGACCAATCAGCATAGCGCCTCACTTAAGCAGGAAATTTGAAACTCAAAGTCGTCCATTATATCTCTATTTGAAGTGAGGCGCTATTCTCATTGGTCGCTGTGTGCTGGCGCCGACCAATGAGAATAGCGCTTCACTCTCAGCGGTAAATATGAAACTCAAACTCGTCCATTATATCTCTATGGGAAGTGAGGCGCTATTCTCATTGGTCGCTGTGTGCTGGCACCGACCAATGAGAATAGCACCTCACTTTCAGCGGTAAATTTGAAACTCAAAGTCGTCCATTATATCTGTATGGGAAGTGAGGCGCTATTCTCATTGGTCTCTGTGTGCTGCCGGCGACCAATGAGAATAGCGCCTCATTTGCCATAGAGATATAATGGACGACTTTGAGTTTCAAATTTACCGCTGAAAGTGAGGCGCTATTCTCATTGGTCGCCGCCAGCGCACAGCGACCAATGACAATAGCGCCTCAGTTCCCATAGAGATACATAGCGGTGTTTCGAACAATGCATGGCCGGCCCCTTGGTTCGATTTTCGGCCACGCCGCTCGGCTGCCGCCGGCCCAAGAGAGTCGCAATGGACCTACGTGCCGGACTTACTGCGGCTGCAACGACTCACCTATCTATCTATATCTATTTATCTATCTATCTATCTATCTATCTATCTATATCTATCTATATCTATCTTTCTACATCTATCTATATCCATCTATATCTAAACAACAAGAAAAAAACTGCACAGCACTCAAAGACAAATGTGAACTGGTGCTAGCAAAGACGCAGGGTCATATAATGTGAAAAAATTCTTGCAGCACACAGCTACTACCAATGATGTACAAATGCTACAAGCTATTAGGGATGGGCGAGTCTACTCGCTAGGACTCGGGACTCGGCGATTCTGAAGGTACTCGCAGGACTCGTTACTTGGCGAATCTCCCAGCTTGGACTCGCACAGTGACGAGTCCAATGGAATTCAATGTCAATAAGCTTGACTCGTCACAGATACCCGCTGTCAGCAGCGAGTCTGAGCGAGTCTACGATTCCGAGTCCTACGAGTCTACGATTCCGAGTCCTGTATACTGTATTCGGGAGTCGGACTCTCGAATACAGAATCTGTTATGTTCCGAGTCAGCACAGCGTGCGTGTTAGGTCAGAAAACCTGTGAAGATAGCCAATCATAGTCAGTAATGGCATAGCAAAGTTGGTTGTGTCAGGACTATGATTGGCTGCTGTCCATCGTGATGCCTATGTCATCTATGACAGGCAAGGCAGTATATAAGGCTTGTCCCCGCCATTTTGGGCACATTCCTGAGACGATCTGACCTAGTATAGGGAGAGAGAGATATATGCTGGAGCAGATCAGGGATTGTCAGTGTAGGGAAGATTCCTTTTATTAACCCAAAAAGCTCTTCTGAGAGCTAGGAGGAGGACGGAGTAGTGCTGTGTAGGCAGGCAGGCAGGCAGGGAGGGAAGGAAGGAGAAGCCTTAGAGTGCACACAGGAGGGACCTCATAGCTTAGCTTACTCACTCAGCTTTGCTAACAGCTGCAGTCAGAGGCTTAGCTGAGGTGCTGTTTCCTTTTTGTTTTTGCACCAGATCGATTTTTGTTCCTAATAAGCCATAGAGCGTTATTTTTTCTGTGGCAGACCAGTGTGTTGCTGCTAGCACGTACTCCACCTTAGGGAGTGTAGTGTGCGGCTTCACTGCCAAGTGTGAGAGCGCACACTTACCCCGCCAGCAAGTGATGCATTCAGCTAACCTAACTACATCTCGGTGGCTGTCCGCACTTCAAACCAATTTTTTTAGGGAGTGTAGTGTGCGGCTTCACTGCCAAGTGTGAGAGCGCACACTTACCCCGCCAGCAAGTGACGCATTCAGCTAACCTAACCACATCTCGGTGGCTGTGTGCACTTCAAACCAATTTTTTTAGGAGTGTAGTGTGCGGCTTCACTGCCAAGTGTGAGAGCGCACACTTACCCCGCCAGCAAGTGACGCATTCAGCTAACCTAACCACATCTCGGTGGCTGTGCGCACTTCAAACCAATTTTTTTAGGGAGTGTAGTGTGCGGCTTCACTGCCAAGTGTGAGAGCGCACACTTACCCGCCAGCAAGTGACGCATTCAGCTAACCTAACCACATCTCGGTGGCTGTGCGCACTTCAAACCAATTTTTTTAGGGAGTGTAGTGTGCGGCTTCACTGCCAAGTGTGAGAGCGCACACTTACCCCGCCAGCAAGTGACGCATTCAGCTAACCTAACCACATCTCGGTGGCTGTGCGCACTTCAAACCAATTTTTTTAGGGAGTGTAGTGTGCGGCTTCACTGCCAAGTGTGAGAGCGCACACTTACCCCGCCAGCAAGTGACGCATTCAGCTAACCTAACCACATCTCGGTGGCTGTGCGCACTTCAAACCAATTTTTTTAGGGAGTGTAGTGTGCGGCTTCACTGCCAAGTGTGAGAGCGCACACTTACCCCGCCAGCAAGTGACGCATTCAGCTAACCTAACCACATCTCGGTGGCTGTGCGCACTTCAAACCAATTTTTTTAGGGAGTGTAGTGTGCGGCTTCACTGCCAAGTGTGAGCGCGCACACTTACCCCGCCAGCAAGTGACGCATTCAGCAAACCTAACCACATCTCGGTGGCTGTGCGCACTTGAAACTAATTTTTTTAGGGAGTGTAGTGTGCGGCTTCACTGCCAAGTGTGAGAGCGCACACTTACCCCGCCAGCAAGTGACGCATTCAGCTAACCTAACCACATCTTGGTGGCTGTGCGCACTTCTAACCAATTTTTTTAGGGAGTGTAGTGTGCGGTTTCACTGCCAAGTGTGAGAACGCACACTTACCCCGCCAGCAAGTGACGCATTCAGCTAACCTAACCACATCTCGGTGGCTGTGCGCACTTCTAACCAATTTTTTTAGGGAGTGTAGTGTGCGGCTTCACTGCCAAGTGTGAGCGCGCACACTTACCCCGCCAGCAAGTGACGCATTCAGCAAACCTAACCACATCTCGGTGGCTGTGCGCACTTGAAACTAATTTTTTTAGGGAGTGTAGTGTGCGGCTTCACTGCCAAGTGTGAGCGCGCACACTTACCCCGCCAGCAAGTGACGCATTCAGCTAACCTAACCACATCTCGGTGGCTGTGCGCACTTCTAACCAATTTTTTTAGGGAGTGTAGTGTGCGGCTTCACTGCCAAGTGTGAGCGCGCACACTTACCCCGCCAGCAAGTGACGCATTCAGCAAACCTAACCACATCTCGGTGGCTGTGCGCACTTGAAACTAATTTTTTTAGGGAGTGTAGTGTGCGGCTTCACTGCCAAGTGTGAGCGCGCACACTTACCCCGCCAGCAAGTGACGCATACAGCAACACCTAACTCCAACTTGGTGACTGTGCATTCGTCTACAATGTCTAAAAAAAAAACAATTACCAAAAAGGATGTTGCAAAGGGACAGGGACGAGCTCGTGGCCGCAGCAGTCTTGCCCAAGAAGGCACTGGTACAAGTACACAGCCTAGGATTGATAGAACGTCCTTTTTTCTACCTAGAAATCCCAGTACTCAAAGAAAACGTGTGTTGAGGCCGGATGAGCATGACAAGATAACATCTTGGATGGCTCAGACGCCCTCGACCACTGGTTCTTGCAGTACGCAATCATCCGTGGCAAGACATTCTAGTGTCGCTACAGACAATGCAGCGCCATCCAATCCTCAAAGTCGTCATATTGCCTCAACCCATCGGCAGCCAGAGGAAAATTTGGATATGGACCTTGGTCACTCGGATGACTTATTCGGTTCTTATCAAGGGGTTTCTTTGTCACTGCCTGACGAGATACTTGAAGTAGACGAAATGTCTACTCATGGCCAAAGTTTGGAAGTAGCGCGTCCTGAGGAAAGACACTTTCACGAAATGCAAACAGTATCTCAGGAGGTGGATGATGATGAGGATGATGAGACACACATCTCATCTGGCCAGCCTGCTCAGTCAGTTTATCCAGAATCCTTTGAACTGGAAGGGGTGGATGATGACACCACAGATCCTACCTGGATTGCTGAATTGCATAGCCAAGAGAGCAGCCAGGAGGACGAAAGTGGCTATGTACCACTGGCAAAATCACAAAGGCGTACTGTCTCCAGAACACAAACTGTGAGAACAGTTGCCCAAATAGCGTCAACTGTGGCACAAACTGTGCCAACTGTTGCACAAACTGCAAACACAGTTGCCCAAAATGTGTCCACAGTTGGTGTTGAACAGAGTCATCCTCCTCTTCCTCCAATTAAAAATAAAGGACGAACAGCCAGTGTGTGGAAATTTTTTAAGGATAGCCCAACATTACCAAATATGGTTATCTGTAAGATGTGCCAGGCAAGGCTTAGCAGAGGCACGGTAAAAGGAAACCAGAGCACCAGCAGTATGCGCAAGCATATGTCTCTTAAGCACCCAATTCAGTGGGCACCCTATCAGGGTTCAAAATCAGTGCCTTCTGATCCAAACACTTCCAGGCCACCTCAGATACATCCTTCACCAGCAAGTGTTCAGGCTTCAGCTCCTGCTCAAGCGTACTCCTCCCAAGGTGCTTTACAAGACAGACATGACAGTAGTCAATCCTCTTGTCAGTCTGGTCCAAACGTGCAGTTGTCTGTGCCACAGCTGTATGAAAGACAGCGGAAGTTCCAACCGACACACCCATATTCCCAAAAAGTGACAGCGAAAATAGCCAAGTTGTTAGCTGTGGAAATGCTGCCGTTTAGGCTTGTGGGTACAGAGTCTTTTCGGGAGTTGATGGCTGAGGCAGCACCACGATACTCTGTACCCAGCCGGTACTTTTTCTCACGTAGTGCCGTTCCCGCCTTACACCAGCACGTGGTTAACAACTTAAAACGTGCTTTAACAAATGCTGTCACCGCCAAAGTCCACCTAACTACGGACACGTGGACAAGTAGTTGTGGACAGGGCAGATACATTTCACTAACGGCTCACTGGATCAACCTGGTGGAGAGTGTCCCAACTTCTAAAACTGTACCATCTGACATACTTCCAACTCCACGAATAGCGGGCCCAACATCATTCCGGGTGTCTGCCTCCTCATATATGTCCAGTGCCCAATCTGCTTCTGCCACTTCCTTGTCCACTGCTGAGCCTCAAGCACCATCACGTCCGAGTTGGGAGCTTTGCAGTACTGCTTCTGCAAGGCGACAACAGGCTCTTCTGAAGCTTATCTGCCTAGGTGACACACGTCACACTGCAACAGAGTTGTGGAAAGGTCTCAAGCAACAGACCGATGAGTGGCTGGCCCCACTGGAACTACAACCAGGTCTAGTTGTGAGCGATAATGGTGCAAACCTTGTGGCGGCAATAAAGCACGGTAAACTTGTACATGTGCCTTGCATGGCTCATGTCCTGAACCTGGTAGTTCAGAAATTCCTCAAAATATACCCAGAGTTATCTGAGCTACTGGATAAGGTGAGGCGAATTTGCGCCCACTTTAGACATTCGTCCACAGCAGCTGCAAGTCTTTCTGCCCTTCAAATCCAATTTAACTTGCCGAAACACAGGCTAATTTGCGACATGCCTACGCGATGGAACTCCACCTTCCATATGCTGGCAAGGTTTAATGAGCAGCAGAAGGCAATAGCGGAATTTCAGCTGCAACATGCCCGTTTACCTGGAAGTCATACCACACACATCACTACTTTCGAGTGGGTCTGGATCGCTGACCTTTGCGAGTTGCTGGATAACTTCGAATACTGTACCAAACTTGTCAGTGGGGATCAGTCGATTATAAGTCTCACCATCCCCATGCTCTGCCTGCTCCAAGAATCCCTATTGAATCTCAAAACAGATGCTTTGAGAGCACAGCGGATGGCTATGGAGCCAGAATTGAACATCGCTGATCCTAGCCACCCTAGCCAATATCAGCAGGCTACATTGGTTCAGGAAGATGGTGATGAGGGTGATGATGAAGAAGATTTATTTTTCTCTGGTACTGATGTGAACCCTGATGGGACTCCCAACCCTACGTTTATGTCGGTACAGCATGGGTGGGCTGAAGAGGAGGAGGCGGACACCGATTTAGAGGCCACGACGCGTAGTGATCTTCATTCTGTTGTAACCGAGGAGATGAGTCTTTGCAGCTTAGCACACATGGCTGAAGTAATGTGTCAATGTGTCTCCAAAGATCCACGCGTCATACACATCTATGACAGCGACCTCTACTGGTTGTCAACGTTTTTGGACCCACGGTACAAAGACAAATTTCAGTCGCTGCTGTCGCACTCATCCAGGGGCTTAACGATGGATCATGTAAAGAGGGTTCTTCTTGATATTTTGCTGGCAATATCACCGTCTGAATCCGCTATACATCGAAGAACCAGCTCTTTCCAACAGCAGCCTTTGGTTGGGACACAAACGCCATCAATGACAAGAAGAGGTGGGGGTAAGATGTCTGCCAACTGGGCGATGTTCAACAGACCTTCCAATCAAGAACGTAATTTGCCTACGGTGACCTTGAGTAGGAGACAACAATTGTCCAACATGGTGCAGCAGTATCTCAGTGACAGTACCAGCTTCCTAACCGACCCTTCTGTACCCTTTAATTACTGGGTTTCCAAGCTGCACACTTGGACTGAGCTGTCATTGTATGCCTTGGAGGTGCTGGCATGCCCAGCTGCTAGTGTGACATCAGAGCGTGTTTTCAGTGCCGCTGGGGGTATAGTCACTGATAGAAGGTCCCGCCTCACCACAGAAAATGCCGACAGGCTCACTCTAATTAAATTCAACAAGGATTGGATATCATCACAGTTCCTAAGCCCTCCTGACGACAGTACACAATCCTAGATTAACCTAATCATAATTAATATGATTGGGATATTGCGCTGTTAACAATATGCCCATTTTTGACAGGAATTAATGACAAGTCCCGTAGCTCTGTTGATTTGATTCGGCACCCAGTCCAAGCAATAATATGCTATGGGCCAAGCGCCCTGCTTTATGTAAAAAAATACTTTATTAAGCCTTTGGGCTAATTTTTTGAGGCACCAAGCCTAGGACTGCATAGTTGGCCTTGCTTCTTCTATGCTCCTAGTCCAAAGAATAATATGCAATGGGCCAAGCGCCCTGCTTTATTTAAAAATAGACTTTATTAAGCCCTTTGGGCTAATTTTTTAAGCCACAAAGGCTAACAAGCTTATCTTGTTTTGGGAGACAACCTGGCTAACAAGCTTTTTATGGCCCTTAGGCCTACATTTATACCAAAAATGGGATACAGCCCCTTGGGCTAATTTTTTGAGCCACCCAGGCTAACAAGCTTATCATGGTTTGGGAGACACCCTGGCTAACAAGCTTTGCATGGCCCTTAGACCTACATTTATACCAAAAATGGGAAACAGCCCCTTGGACTAATTTTTTGAGCCACCCAGGCTAACAAGCTTATCATGGTTTGGGAGACACCCTGGCTAACAAGCTTTGTATGGCCCTTAGACCTACATTTATACCAAAAATGGGAAACAGCCCCTTGGACTAATTTTTCGAGCCACACAGGCTAACAAGCTTATCATGGTTTGGGAGACACCCTGGCTAACAAGCTTTTTATGGCCCTTAGGCCTACATTTATACCAAAAATGGGAAACAGCCCCTTGGGCTAATTTTTGGAGCCACCCAGGCTAACAAGCTTATCATGGTTTGGGAGACACCCTGGCTAACAAGCTTTGTATGGCCCTTAGACCTACATTTATACCAAAAATGGGAAACAGCCCCTTGGGATAATTTTTCGAGCCACACAGGCTAACAAGCTTATCATGGTTTGGGAGACACCCTGTCTAACAAGCTTTTTATGGCCCTTAGGCCTACATTTATACCAAAAATGGGAAACAGCCCCTTGGGCTAATTTTTTGAGCCACCCAGGCTAACAAGCTTATCATGGTTTGGGAGACACCCTGGCAAACAAGCTTTTTATGGCCCTTAGGCCTACATTTATACCAAAAATGGGAAACAGCCCCTTGGGCTAATTTTTCCAGGCACCAATCCTATGCCTGCATCGTGGGCGTTGCTTGGACTATCATCCTGCTGGAGCCTGTTGAAGGGTCCCACTGTACGCTCCATACAAAACGCGTAGACGCGATGTGTAGCATGTAGACGTCCCAGCCTCTCACATGTGTGTTCATAATCTTGTTGCCATAGCAAGGCATAAAGTAACCCCCCAAACACAGGCACTGTTTGTCAGCAACAGTTGTATGTGGAGTCATGATTTGACACTTAGTAACCAAGGTGACTTCATGCGCCATGCGGGCCGTAAAGTACTTGCTAATGATGCTCTCTCCCCTGTCCCCCACGCCAAATGTCTCGGGGTAATCCTTGACTCCTCCCTCTCCTTCAAGCCCCACCTGTAGTCCCTAACCAAGTCCCTGTGACTCCAACTCAAAAATATTTAACCAATTCGGTCGTTCCTCAATCCTGACACTGCTGAAACACTCATAAATGCCCTCATCATCTCCCGCCTTGATTACTGCAACCTCCTTCGCATAGGTCTCCCTGCCAACTCTCTTGCACCTCTCCAATCTATACTAAACTCTGCTGCCCGACTAATCCATCAGTCCTCACGCTACTCCCCTGCCTACCCCCTCTGCCAAGCCGTTCACTGGCCCCTCCGGCCCACAGAGAGCTCACTTTAAAACACTGACCATGACATTCAAAGCCTTACACAACCTATCCCCACCATACATCTCCGACATGATCTCCCGATACCATCCCTCACGCAACCTGCGTTCATCCCAAGAACTTGTCCTACAGTCCACCCTCATCTCCTCTTCCCACAACCGCATACAGGATTTCTCCCGGTCATCCGCCATGCTATGGAACTCCCTGCCCCACCTCATCAGTCAGTCGCCTACCCTCTGAACCTTAAAGATACTTATAAAGACTCACCTCTTCCGACAGGCCTACAACCTGCCATGAGACCCGGCTACACGCCCCACGACCGACACCTTCCCCACCCTATTGTATCCCCACCCACCCCTCGTAGAATGTGAGCCCACGCGTACAGGGTCCTCTACTATTGTACCTGTATGACCTTATTGTCTATGTTTATTGTACTTGTCCTTCTCTACCTTTTCCTCATGTAAAGCGGCATGGAACCTATGGGCGCTATATAAATAAATAATTATAATAATTATGATGACTTGAAGCCCAACCACAAAAAAAACTCCACATTCATTCCTTGAAAAAAGACAGACACAAAGCTGGTTTTTAAAACTGTGTTTAAAAAAAAAAAATGGCAGCACTGTTTGGACATTCCCAAAAATACTACCTTTTACAATTAAGGTAACAACAACAACAACAACAAATGGAGCCCTACAGGTCCTGGTAGGTGGGCTGTCCGTCCTGCAAAAGGTCAAGGGCCCCATGTATGGCCTGGCCGAACCCTTCAGGGTGGATCCTCTGAACAGGTGTAGGGAACGGTGGTAGGTCCCTGTTAGCTGGCCACTGGCAGTGAGGCAAAGCCCTGTGGGGTGGGACATGGCTGTCCCGTGTTGTGGACCTGCCTAGCCTGTTAGAGTTTATTTTCCACCCATCCAAATATTGGAACACATCACCTGGGTCGTTATTTGGCTGACAGGCTTCCAGCACTATCTGTAATGCTGACCTTGCCCGCAGTAGCCTGTCAAATGGAATATTATCCATGAATGGTATAATACTGCGGGCAAAGTCAGCATTACTCTGTTGCACACTTAAATGTGCTGACCCGGGATCGGACCATAAGCTGGGCCTGCCGCTGGTGGCGTCGGTGGTGGTGCTGGCCCTGCCCCTGGTGGTGGCGGTGGTGGTGCTGGCCCTGCCGCTGATGGTGGCGGTGGTGGTGCTGGCCCTGCCGCTGGTGGGGGCGGTGGTGGTGCGGACCCTGCCGCTGGTGGCGGTGGTGGTGGTGGTGGCGGGGACGGCGGTGGTGGTGTTGATGGCCCTGCCGCTGGTGGGCGGCGGTGGTGGTGCTGGCCCGGCCGCTGGTGGCGGCGGTGGTGGTGCTGGCCCTGGCGCTGCTGGCGGCGATGCTGGTGGTGGTGGTGGCGGCGGCGACGGCGGTGGTGGTGGTGGCGCCGGCCGTGGTGGTGGTGGTCGGTTTTCTCCACGCCGCCTTCTGTTTGGCGGTGGAGGGTTAACAGCACGCCGCCCTCTGTAGTAAGCTTCTCTGTGGGTAAAGTAAAAAAAATTTGGTGAATGCATTGCATTTGGAAACAAAAACATAGGTCAAACATTAAGTTGCACGCTTTTTAGACTCTGTGTATCTGTGTATTCTTAATCAGATATTTGTTATTATTATGAAAGAATAACCAACTGTACATAACATAAAGGAATACGTGACTTTCTTTGCTAATTCCATACTAATACATAATTTTTCACCCCCTGATTACCACCCACCCCCCCATCCCATCTAATCTAGACGATCAATAACACCAATGGTTCACATGAAAAAAAAAAAGTCCCCCTGACTTCACTTTTAACTTGACATACTTAATTCACAAAACGTTTAGCTTATATCATCTATATAAAGCAGGGAAGGGGTTGAAAGGTATACAATATATATATATATAATCTATTTATATAATCGGGAGTTTGAAATTCCGGCACTGTAGCCGAATCCCAAACTCCTTAGCGTCACTGCGAGCGGAGACGCGTATGCGCCTTCGCGAGCCGCAGACGCTTAACTCACACAGCCGCTATAGCGTTTTCTCGAGCGGCCTCGCGCCCTCCGCTCACAGCAAGACCTGCGCCCCTCACAGCGCCCAATCCGCCCCGGCATGCTGGCATTTGTACTTCCCCCGTCTGTGCACCCACAGGTCTTAGCAGATCACTGATGCTGACAGCGGGGGGGGACAACACAGACAATCAAATCAGGAGGAGGTCAGTGTCAGGAGGAGATGACAGCCGCCCGCCGGGGCCTGTGACACTGCAGAGGTCACAGCGGGGCTGTGTGTGCGGACAACGGGGAGGCCGGGGGCTACGGACGTACCGGACACGTCCTCTGCTCCTGGAGATGTGCCGCGGTTCCGCGCTCGCAGCGTATCTGACGCAGGAGCCGCGCTCACCACGCCCACACCACGCCCTCTGCCAAACAACCCACACCTCTCACTAACCTCCTGCAGCTAACCACACCCCATGTTTACCTTTGCCATGATGTCATTTAGCTGCGGCCGCTATCTTTAATAAGGTCAGTAATGATGGCAGTAATCGGATCTCTGCTCCCTCTAGCACGCCCCAACACTGTAGCACCATCTATTAACCATATTCTCATCACCTATATACTCTGCTACCCACTGAGCCGCCTGTATACTCTGCTACCCACAGACCCGCCTGTATACTCTGCTACCCACAGACCCGCCTGTATACTCTGCTACACACAGAGCCGTCTTTATACTCTGCTACCCACAGACCCGCCTGTATACTCTGCTACCCACAGAGACGCCTGTATACTCTGCTACCTCAGACCCGCCTGTATACTCTGCTACCCACAGAGCCGTCTTTATACTCTGCTACCACAGAGCCGTCTTTATACTCTGCTAACTCAGACCCGCCTGTATACTCTGCTACCCACAGACCCGCCTGTATACTCTGCTACCTCAGACCCGCCTGTATACTCTGCTACCTCAGACCCGCCTGTATACTCTGCTACCCACAGACCCGCCTGTATACTCTGCTACCTCAGACCCGCCTGTATACTCTGCTACCCACAGACCCGCCTGTATACTCTGCTACCCACAGAGCCGTCTTTATACTCTGCTACCCACAGACCCGCCTGTATACTCTGCTACCCACAGAGACGCCTGTATACTCTGCTACCTCAGACCCGCCTGTATACTCTGCTACCCACAGACCCGCCTGTATACTCTGCTACCCACAGAGCAGTCTTTATACTCTGCTACCCACAGACCCGCCTGTATACTCTGCTACCCACAGAGACGCCTGTATACTCTGCTACCTCAGACCCGCCTGTATACTCTGCTACCCACAGACCCGCCTGTATACTCTGCTACCTCAGACCCGCCTGTATACTCTGCTACCCACAGACCCGCCTGTATACTCTGCTACCCACAGAGCCGTCTTTATACTCTGCTACCCACAGACCCGCCTGTATACTCTGCTACCCACAGAGACGCCTGTATACTCTGCTACCTCAGACCCGCCTGTATACTCTGCTACCCACAGACCCGCCTGTATACTCTGCTACCCACAGAGCCGTCTTTATACTCTGCTACCTCAGACCCGCCTGTATACTCTGCTACCCACAGAGCCGTCTTTATACTCTGCTACCTCAGACCCGCCTGTATACTCTGCTACCCACAGACCCGCCTGTATACTCTGCTACCTCAGACCCGCCTGTATACTCTGATACCTCAGACCCGCCTGTATACTCTGCTACCCACAGAGACGCCTGTATACTCTGCTACCTCAGACCCGCCTGTATACTCTGCTACCCACAGAGCCGTCTTTATACTCTGCTACCTCAGACCCGCCTGTATACTCTGCTACCCACAGACCCGCCTGTATACTCTGCTACCTCAGACCCGCCTGTATACTCTGCTACCTCAGACCCGCCTGTATACTCTGCTACCCACAGACCCGCCTGTATACTCTGCTACCTCAGACCCGCCTGTATACTCTGCTACCTCAGACCTGCCTGTATACTCTGCTACCCACAGACCCGCCTGTATACTCTGCTACCTCAGACCCGCCTGTATACTCTGCTACCCACAGACCCGCCTGTATACTCTGCTACCCACAGAGCCGTCTTTATACTCTGCTACCCACAGACCCGCCTGTATACTCTGCTACCCACAGAGACGCCTGTATACTCTGCTACCTCAGACCCGCCTGTATACTCTGCTACCCACAGACCCGCCTGTATACTCTGCTACCCACAGAGCCGTCTTTATACTCTGCTACCTCAGACCCGCCTGTATACTCTGCTACCCACAGACCCGCCTGTATACTCTGCTACCCACAGAGCCGTCTTTATACTCTGCTACCTCAGACCCGCCTGTATACTCTGCTACCCACAGACCCGCCTGTATACTCTGCTACCCACAGACCCGCCTGTATACTCTGCTACCTCAGACCCGCCTGTATACTCTGCTACCTCAGACCCGCCTGTATACTCTGCTACCCACAGACCCGCCTGTATACTCTGCTACCTCAGACCCGCCTGTATACTCTGCTACCTCAGACCCGCCTGTATACTCTGCTACCCACAGACCCGCCTGTATACTCTGCTACCTCAGACCCGCCTGTATACTCTGCTACCCACAGACCCGCCTGTATACTCTGCTACCCACAGAGCCGTCTTTATACTCTGCTACCCACAGACCCGCCTGTATACTCTGCTACCCACAGAGACGCCTGTATACTCTGCTACCTCAGACCCGCCTGTATACTCTGCTACCCACAGACCCGCCTATATACTCTGCTACCCACAGAGCCGTCTTTATACTCTGCTACCTCAGACCCGCCTGTATACTCTGCTACCCACAGACCCGCCTGTATACTCTGCTACCCACAGAGACGCCTGTATACTCTGCTACCTCAGACCCGCCTGTATACTCTGCTACCCACAGACCCGCCTGTATACTCTGCTACCCACAGAGCCGAAATGGAACCTAATGTATATATTAATAAATAATACTAAATGTACACAACAGTGCTGCAGACACATACCTTGGCATACGGGCCACCGGGTGAAGGAAGGACAGCCGGTCGTAAAAGTGGTAGTGGTTGAGCAATGGAGCGGCTCCCGGTTGTCTCTCTGAGTACTGCCGGTACTGCTTCTTATGCTGGTCCCGGCAGCTCCTCCACCGTTTTTTAAGATGGTCAACTGTGAAATGATTTGAAACCGGGTTTAGAGATGTGTAATATTTGAAACAACAAAAGTATGTGTACAAATCAACAATAACATTTTATTCATTTTGTGTGTGTAATGTGTATACAAGGCACAGTGACACGACAGTGTGGAACATCATCAACAGCATTACGGACATTGAGCTCACGTGGCCACAATCACAAATGAGGCAGGACACATGTCAACGCATAGAGAATGTAATAGTGCGGGCACCAGACTCTGGTCATTAGTGGTATTTATATACACCCAACCCCTTGGCCGAAAGAGCCAGGAGGATCAGACATTAAACTCATTGTACTGTTGTGACCCCATCCAAATATAGGCAACTATGCGGTGGAGCATGATAACACATTCAGGGTCCTGTATACCCTGCTATGGGGGCCCTGTATTCCCACTGCTGGGGGCCCTGTAAACCCACTGGGCCACTGTCTACCCACTGCTGGGGGCCCTGTATACCCCCTGCTGGGGGGGCCTGTACACACACTGAGGGCCCTGTATACAGGGACTGACTGGCACCCTACAGTTTGGGTCGCAACCCTCCCTCACCGGCCCGACACAGGTGAGGACGGGGGGTGGGGGGGGGGGGGTTGATGACTGGCGGCCGCCTCACAGTCACCGCAGCTCCCGCATTCTCCTATGGCTCGCTCCCAGCCGCAGCCTCGCGCTCCTCACAGCCGCTCGCTAACAGTCGCAGCCGCACGCCACTCACAGACGCTCACTCCCGGACGCAGCCGCGTGCTGATGACGTCATCGCGCGGCCAGGAGCTTCCGTTTCCGCCTGCTGCTTCAGGGACATGCGGATTATTCATGCTCCTGCAGCCGCATGACCCGTGGCACCTGGGCCAGTCCGCCCCTGCCTGTATACCACAATATGGGGGCATGTATACCCATCTGGAGGCCTGTATACTCTGCAGGGGGAGGTGTATACTCTGCTGGGGGGCTGTCTACCAGTGATAGCCGCTGTATACCAGGATGGCGGTGAATATGTTTTCATAGTTTTTCGGGGCAAAAATAGGGGGGTCGGCTTATACACGGGTCGGCTTATACACGAGTATATATACAGTAAATGCAATATATAACGTGTGAACTCATTTAACTTACTTAGATTGCTCTGTTCCTCATGGTCACTCCGATGGAACGCAGGGAACATCTCTTGGGCGATCTCTCTCCAGGCTGTATTAATTTGGGTCGTATCCCCATAGTCAGGATCTGTAGGGAGCCATAGAAATGGACGAGCCTCCACAAGTGCAATAAGACGCAGTGTGTTCACCGTGCCACGTCCTGCTGCCATGATTGCACTGATGAATGGATTGCTCTGTGTGTGCGCCTGTCAGCGCGACTCGCTTCCTGTTTCCTTAAAGCATGGTGTGTGCTGGAGAATCGCTTCCCTCGCATCATCGGCTACAAGCCTCAAAATAAGAGAAAAACCAGCGAGTTTGGACTCGCACACTTTCAGAGACACATCAGCGAGTTGTAAATGTCATTATTCGCTATTACTCGGGTCCCTATTCATTAACATTGGACTCGCTGGACTCGCAACGAGTCCCGAGTCCTTGACTCGGACTCGTTGGGGTCTTGCGATTCCGAGTCTTTTAGGACTCGCCCATCTCTACAAGCTATATGTGTTTGAGGAAAAAGTTTAAAAACTTACGTTTTTTTCAAAAAACTCAAAAATTCTAATTTTTTATTTCTGAAGTTCTTGGTACATACCAAGAACTTCAGAAATAAAAAATAAGAATTTGAGTTTTTTGAAAAAAACGTAAGTTTTTAAACTTTTTCCTCAAACACATATAGCTTGTAGCATTTGTACATCATTGGTAGTAGCTGTGTACTGCAAGAATTTTTTCACATTCTATCTATATCTATTTATCTATCTATATCTATATCTATCTATATCTATTTATCTATCTATCTACATCTATCTACATCTATCTACATCTATCTATTTATCTATCTATATATATATCTCTATATCTATCTATATATATATATATATATATATATATATATATATATATATATATATATATATATATATATATATATATCTATCTATCTATCTATCTATCTATCTATCTCTATCTATCTCTATCTATCTCTATCTATCTCTATCTCTATCTCTATCTATCTCTATCTCTATCTATATCTATATATCTATCTATATATCTATCTATATCTATCTATATCTATATCTATCTATGGCAAAGCGGCCATTGCGAGCCGTTGCAGGGCCTCCCGCCCCGGCGACGACCGACGAGAGCCGAGCGCCGTGGCCGAAAATAGAACCAAGGGCCCGCCCATGCATAGATCTAAAGACCGCTATGTATCTCAATGGGAAGTGAGACGCTATGCTCATTGGTCGGCGCCAGCACACAGCGACCAATGAGCATAGCGCCTCACTTACAGCGGTAAACTTTAAACTCAAAGTCCTCCAGTTGTACTGCCACTGCGAACTTAAGCCCTTATATACCAGTTCAGCATTAACTCCATACTTTTTAGTGTCTATTAGTACTGGCAGTGGTACATTAACCCCTTATATTCCCTTTTGGTGTTATTTCTATAACACAGTGTGTAGTTGTAATGCCACTGCCAAGTTAACCCCTTATATACCATTTCTGCATTAAGTGCATCCTTTGTAGTGTCTATTACTACTGGCAGTGCTACATTAACCCCTTGCACACCATTTTGGATATAATTTACACTGCTTAGTCTGTTGTGGGAGTGCCTGTGAGACATTAACTCCTTCAATCACCTTTTTGATATCATTATAAGTTCCTACTTTAATAGAGTCCTGCCAGTCGGACATTAACCCCTTCTAAACCTGCACTATATTGCTACCCTGACAGTTTGGACTACATCGGCTACTTAGTCATACATCTGACGTTAAAGTCTATTTTTAATTGGTTGTAATACAGATTGATTTCTAATTACAAGTACATACACTCCCTATAAGTAACTCTTTGCCACTTAAAAATATACAGAAATTTCCATTTACTCTTCCTACAAAAATTAAACAAATAAAATCATGCTATTGTACATGTATATACTCTCACTATTCATATCTTCCTTAACAAACATATTCTACTTCACATTGCATTGTATTGTGATTACACTTGCTAACATGAGCTCTGAGAAATCTGCTGACGTGGCCAAGAAAGCGCCTGTGCCTGCACCGAAGGCTAAGAAGCACAGCACGGAGAGTGCTGAAGACAGGCGCAATCGATTGGACAAAAGAAGGCTGCATATTACAAACGCATTGCCAAGGAGTCTTCTGAAGAGAGAAGCCTGAGATTAATAAATAAAGCTATGGCAGCCCGGGAACGTCGCAGAAACATAAGTTCTGACTGTATGAAATATGATGACGTGGCCAAGAAAGCGGCATTGGCTACACCGAAGCGTAAGCAGCGCACCACCGAGATTGCTGAAGACAGACGCATTCGATCGGAGAAAGGGAAGGCTGCATATTACAAACGCATGTGCAAGGAGTCTCCTGAAGAGAGAAGCCAGAGATTGAAAAAAAATGCTCTGGCAGCCCGGGGAGCGTCGCAGAAAGACCAAGTTAATGCAGCAAGTCATACCTTCTCCGATCTCACCGCTTCCAGCTCAACAGCCATTGAATTGCCGCATACTGAACATCCTTTACCACCAGCCAAGTGTGCACGTAAGCGAAAACACTGTGCTGCCGAGACGACATATGACAAACAGGCTCACAGCAAGAAAGTTCAATCTGCTTTCAAAGCACGTATCAGTGTGGAGTCTCCTAAGTCCAAACAACTCCGCTTACACAATTCTGCTGCGGCACAACACAGACGACGTGCACACACTGCTTCCATCTCTACATTCAGACAGCCTGAGCTTAATATACCATCTACATCCTCATTCATCGAATGTGTGGAACCTGAAGCAGTGCAACGTCTAATATATGTTGGCCTACATAACAAAAATAATATTTTGTTACCTCCTACTGTCCTTATACATCCCATCGGTTTTACCGATGATGACACTTCCATTGTAGAGCACAGCTGTGGTCCAATGACATATACATGTCAATATTGTGAGGCACTACATTTTCATGCTGAGATGCCATGTGATCAAAATTATACACTCTGCTGTCACAAGGGCAAGGTCCAGATACCTATCCCTGAATACCCTGAGGTATTCAAGCGTTTACTTAAAGGAGAAAGTGAGTACAGTCGTAATCTCATGGACAACATCCGAGCCATCAACAGCTCTTTTGCTTTCGCCTCCATGGGTGCCAATATTTCTCCACCACCTGGACATGGCCCTTACTGTTTCCGCATATATGGCCAAATCTACCATCGCACTGGCACACTACATCCGGCAGATGATCAAGTTCCAACGTATGCTCAACTTTACATCTTGGATACTGCTACCGCCAACGAACAACGTTTGCAATGTCAACCAAATTTACAATGCCATCCAACTTTAATGAGTATTATTGCTCTTCAATTAGAAAACATCAATCCTTTTGTACATACAAAATGCTCCTTGACGTGGAACGGGAAGAAGAACAAAAGGCTGAAACAAATGGCACTGTCATGCCAAATATTACGATGGCACTTAAACAAGACCGCAGTCAAGGCCCTCGACGCTATAACAATCCTACTGTCAACGAAGTAGCTGTTGTATTTGAAAATAACAATGGGGAGCCACCATTCAACCGAGATATATTAATCCATTTAAAAGCCGATCCACAAAATCCTTTGGCTCCAAAGACACAACAGGTCAGCATTCTTCACAGTAACTTGGATGCGTTACTCTTAGTGATGGGCGAATCCTAAATTACTCGGAATCGCTTGACTCTAGTGAGTCCGAGCCCGGGACTCGCTACTCATTGCGAGTCTAGCGAGTCCAATGTTAATGAATGGGGAAGTGAGTAATAGCGAGTAGTGTGCGATTTACAAATCACAGATGTGTCTCGGAAGCTTCAGCCTGAAGCAATCCTAGTTTTGTCATTGATTTGCATTGGACTCGTTTACTTTGCAAGTAATCGCTGGGAAACTCGCACAGATAAGAGTCCTGTCTGCTCTGTGTGCTGGCTGCCACAGCTCCAGGGTCCTGGAGCCCGCCTGCTGCCTGATGTAGCAGAGCTGAGATTGTTCTCAGTCTGCTCATTCCCTGTGCATAGACATCTATATCTGTGCATAGACATCTATATCTATGCACAGGGGATGTAGCAGAGAGGACATCGCGTTTTGGACTGCGTCGGACGGAAGAGGATTTTTTTAATTAAAGATGGAATCCATAATGGCTTTTTTTTTATTTCTAATAAAAAATTTTCTCTGTGTTGTGTTTTTTTTAAAACAATTTAATAGAAATTCATGGCGGTCATGTCTAATATTGGCGTGACCGCCATAAATTTCGGGCTTAGGGCCAGCTGATAATACAAAGCTGGCCCTAACCTCTTTATTACCCAGCGTGCCACTGCCACCAGGGCCGCTGGAAGAGCCGGGTTCAGCGCCAGAGGATGGCGCTTCAATGAACGCGCCATCTTCTGGGGCGGCTGCGGGCTGAAATTTGCAGCGGGAGGTGCCCAGAAAGCTTGGGCATCCCTGCGCTGCGGATTCCAGCCCCCAGCTGCTTAGCTGTACCTGGCTAGACATAGAAATTGCACGGAGCCCCACTCATTTTTTTTTAATTATTTTATGAAATTCATGAAATAATAAAAAAAAAAAGGGCCCATGGTCCAGGGGTTAATAAAGATGCAGTCCCTTTTATTTACATTGTTTTATGGATTTGTCAGAAAAAAATTTCACGTGGGCTTCGCCGTATTTCTGGAACCAGCCGGATCCAGCAGGCAGCGACGGGCTGCCCCCAACCCCCAGGTGTCTATTTGTACCTGGCCGGACACAAGAATATAGGGGAGCCCTTTTTTTTAATTATTTCATGAATTTCATGAAATAATAAAAAAAAAAATGCGTGGGGCTCCGCGCAATTTCTATGTCTAGCCAGGTACAGCTAAGCAGCTGGGGGCTGGAATCTGCAGCGCAGGGATGCCCAAGCTTTCTGGGCACCCCCCGCTGCAAATTGCAGCCCGCAGCCGCCCCAGAAGATGGCGCGTTCATTGAAGCGCCATCCTCTGGCGCTGAACCCCGCTCTTCCAGCGGCCCTGGTGGCGGTGGCACGCTGGGTAATAAAGGGGTTAATACCAGCTTGGTTATACAAGCTGGTATTAAGCCCGAGATTCTTAATGTCAGGCCACGTTTGACCCAGCCACTAAGAATCTCCAATAAAGGGTTAAAAAAACACAACACAGAGAAAATTTTTTATTAGAAATAAAAAAAAAAAAAAAGCCATTAGGGACTCCATCTTTAATTAAAAATATCCTCTTCTGTCCGACGCAGTCCAAAACGCGATGTCCTCTCTGCTACATCCCCTGTGCATAGATATAGATGTCTATGCACAGGGAATGAGCAGACTGAGAACAATCTCAGCTCTGCTACATCATCTCTGTGAGCAGGCGGGCTCTAGGACCCTGGAGCTGCGGCAGCCTGCACAGAGAAGACAGCTGGACTCGGCTCGCAAAGTAACAGCAGTTACTTTGCGAGTTTCCCTGCTATCACTGGCACAGTAGCCGAGTCTAAGGCAATCCTAGTTTTGTCAGCGTCTCTGACAAAACTAGGATTGATATTTATTTGCATTGGACTCGTTTACTGTGCGAGTAATCACTGGGAAACTCGCAGAGTACAGAGTCCTGCGAGTCCCTTACTACTCGCCGAGTAACGAGTCCTAGCGAGTAGATTCGCCCATCCCTACCTCTGGCCCATCCATCTGGCCCATCAAGAGTCACTCTCATTTTATCAGTCTATAAAACCCTTGAAAAATTAGTCTTAAGATATTTCTTGGCCCAGTCTTGACATTTTATCTTATGTTTCTTGTTCAAAGGTGGTCGTTTTTCAGCCTTCCTTACCTTGGCCATGTCCCTGAGTATAGCACACCTTGTGCTTTTTGATACTCCAGTAACGTTGCAGCTCTGAAATATGGCAAAACTGCTGGCAAATGGCATCTTGGCAGCTTCACGCTTGATTTTCCTCAATTCATGGGCAGTTATTTTGCGCCTTTTTTTGCCCAACATGCTTTTTGCAATCCTGTTGGCTATTTGTCATGAAACGCTTGATTGTTCAGTGATAATGCTTCAAAGGTTTGGCAATTTCAAGACTGCTGCATTCCTCTGTAAGACATCTCACAATTTTGGACTTTTCAGAACCGGTCAAATCTCTCTTCTGACCTATTTTGCCTAAGGAAAGGCATTTGCCTAATAATTAAGCACACCTTACATAGGGTGTTGTCATTACACCATACCCCTCCTCATTACAGAGATGCACATCACCTCATTTACTTAATTGATAGTTGGCTCCCAAGTCTATACAGCTTGGAGTAAGACAACATGTATAAAAATTATCATGTGATCAAAATACTAATTTGCCTAATAATTCTGCACACAGTGTATAATAATGTCTCCCTTTCTGGCCCCGATCCTGTAATAATGTCCTCGATCCTGTATGTTCTGCATCCTATAATAAAATTAATGTCCTATTTTGGGTCCTATCCTGTAATTTTGTTTTCCATACAATACTAATGCCTTTTGGCTCTCATCCTGTAATAATGTATTTATCCTGACCCAAAACTAGCATGCCAGTGGCAACTGCCAGACTATGATTGACTAGTAGATTGTATAGCACTTATGGTGCATGCAGCCAGTGTCTCTCTGCAGCACAATACATTTTAAAGGAAATCTGTCAGGTCAAAAATCCATATGTGACTGCTATCAATTTCTAATTCCTCACTCTAGGCTCTCTTGATGTATTTCTTTTATTTATATTTCCCTCCTATCCTCTGAAAACTTCAAAATAAAGAGATTCATTCAATCTGTCACTCACAGTGAGTGAACCACTTAGTTCTCTGCTGTCCACTCCCCATAGGATGAATATTCATTTAACATATTCACATCACTGCACAGGACATCAATGAGAGGTTGCATCCTCCTCTCTGTGTCTGCAGCCAAGAAAGAGGTGAAATACAACACAGAAACTGTCACATTAGGGATTCCTGCTTAAAGAAACAAATGGAGTCCTGATCGGATAATGGAGACCTGCAGTAGCTCTCTCCCTCCATGTCCTCAACAGAACAGAAGCTTCTATGGAAACTGAAACCACTCTGCACTTGGAGCAAAGGGAGAAAGGAGGAGGGAGGGAGGAGAGAACTGCTGAGAGGGAGTGAATACATACATGACAGTTTAAAACACAGCCGGATTAATCCTATGTGCTTATAATGGAGAGGACTAATGCAGGAGCAGGGTCTGACAATATTGATAACATGGTAACTACAAAAGTTAGAATAATGATTTTACATGTTTTTAAAAGGTCTGCCTAGACCCTATTCAAGGGTAATATTAGTATCATTCTGAAAAATAACCTGACAGTGTCCCTTTAATCTGAAGAAGCACTTTCAGCTGAACACCCCTCTGGAATCAATAGGCCCCCTTCTTCACGGGCCTGGTTATTGTTATTCCTCTGGTCTCTTCAGCTTAGATGGCTTTAGGGGTCACATGCAGGTGAGCATTTAGGGCCCCATTTTAACCTTTTGCCCAGGGCCCCACTTTGCCTAAAACCGGCCCTGCATGCAGCCTGCGGCCTGTGTATGTGAGACCTCTGATCCACATAATGTAAAAGAAAGCATAACATCTTCTTGATCCTTGATCCAGGTCTGCTACTAATATGTGATCTTTTAGCAGTAAACAAGGGTCAACATGAGCACTTTGACCTCTGGTATCCAACTCCATATGTAGCAGTACTGTATGTTCTTACACCTTTCTTACTAACGGTTACAGCAATTTATGCTACAGTTGCCTTTCTGTAGAATTGTAGGATATAGGTTAGTCTTCCTTAGCCACAAGTATCAATGAA
>JARQOC010000005.1:363992701-364011177 GCA_033576535.1 Allobates femoralis | reverse complement strand
AACTCAGCCATGTAGGTCTGAGTCGTCAGACTAGCTGCTGTGTGACAGGGTCCCAAGTCCAAAGTCGTTATACGGGTCGCTGTATCATTGCTGCTTCGTTCAGTAGATCTGACTGTTTGACATCTCACCAGCGACCACTTAGCGACATTCCAGCGATCCTTACCAAGTCGTATCGTTGTCGGGATCGCTGTGACGTCGCCAAGTGTGACAGGACCCTTACAGTATGGATGCTTTAGTTCTTCAGATGGTCTAGTCGATTAATTCACAAATGCTTTCTTTTCACTGTACGATAGCAAAATATATTAATTATTTATGAGACATTCAAGGCTATGGCTGAATTGCTTAAGTCCTATCACCCAGAGAATGGGCAGTCTATTTCCAGCATGCAAAGGTTGACTAATCTATAAATGGCTAGTAAGATTGCACATAAAACAGAATAAATGTTGGACAGCAAATCACATAACATTCTCAGGGAGAGTATCTTCTACTTTTCTGACATATGACAGTTTATCATTTGTCATGACTTGTATTGATTGTGCTGATGAAAAAAATATAATAAATTATAGTTCATGTTCTCTTCATTCAGATATTGCAAATATTATATGACTGACATTAAGGTGAGAGTGATTTTTCCATTCATGAAATGTGTTTTGTTGCTGCAATCCCTATGTCTCTGCAATAAAATCATCTCTGCTTTTATGAATGAACATTTCATTAATACCAAGCCCACTCTTACAACTGTTTACTTTGTCTCTTCATGTAGGCTTTACAAAGTGCACTGTCAAGTGGAAGTGACAAAGGAGGATGTTTTTTTGAGGGGAAGGTACACAAAATAAACACAGTATTATCATCATTCAACTTCCCCAAATGGGGTGACAGGGCATGAGAGGAGCCAAAAAACATCATGAAAAGTAAAACAGTGGAGCCAGCTCATGCATTCTAACTATTTGACCCCTTGTGTCAGCAAATGCGTATATCATTGAAAAGCTATTTACAGATTATGTTTTTAAGGAATGAACAATAATCTGTCTATTGGTTATATACAAGTGTATCTCAATAAATTAGAATATTGTAAAAATTCATGTATTTATGTAATTTAAGACATAAAGTGAAACACATACCGTATATACTCGTGTATAAGCCGACCCGTGTATAAGCCGACCCCCCTACTTTTGCCCCCAAAACCTGGGAAAACCTATTGACTCGTGTATAAGCCGAGGGTGGACCCCAGCACAGGTATACAGCCCCCAGCAGTGTGATATACAGCAGCCCCAGAGGTATATACAGCAGCCCCAGTGGTAGTATACAGCAGCAGCCCCAGTAGTTAGTATACAGCAGCCCCAGTGGTATATACAGCCCCAGTGGTAGTATACAGCAGCCCCAGTGGTATATACAGCCCTAGTGGTAGTATACAGCAGCCCCAGTGGTATATACAGCCCCCGTGGTAGTATACAGCAGCCCAGAGGTATATACAGCCCCAGTGGTAGTATACAGCAGCCCCAGAGGTATATACAGCCCCAGTGGTAGTATACAGCAGCCCCAGTGGTATATACAGCCCCAGTGGTAGTATACAGCAGCCCCAGAGGTATATACAGCCCTAGTGGTATATACAGCCCCAGTGGTAGTATACAGCAGCCCCAGAGGTATATACAGCCCCAGTGGTAGTATACAGCAGCCCCAGTGGTAGTATACAGCAGCCCCAGAGGTATATACAGCCCCAGTGGTATATACAGCCCCAGTGGTAGTATACAGCAGCCCCAGAGGTATATACAGCCCCAGTGGTAATATACAGCAGCCCCAGTGGTATATACAGCCCCAGTGGTAGTATACAGCAGCCCCAGTGGTATATACAGCCCCAGTGGTAGTATACAGCAGCCCCCAGGGGGTATGTAGCAGCCCCCAAATGCTGGCACTCGCCCCCCTTGTAAGGGCCCCCCCCCCCGCTGCTTATCTTACCATCCCGGTCCTTTGCTCAGCGCCGCTCCTCGGTGCTCCGTTCTCCATTCTCCGTCCTCGCTGCATCCGGGATCCCCGCCGTCGCGCGATGACGTCATATGCCTGCGACGGCCGGAGATCCCGGATGTAGCAGGACAGAGCATCGAGGAGCGTCGCTGTGCAGAAGACTGGAATGGTAAGATACGCAGCGGGGGGGTCCTCACAAGGGGGGAGAGTGTGTGTCGCCCCGCAACGAGTTCGTCACAGGAGGGTATTGCAGCCATAAATGCAGCAGCAATATTCTCTGACCCAGCAGTCATCTGGTTAACTTAGAGATCCAAACCCTGCATGCAACACTAGTAGAGGGGACCAACCAGGGTCCTGGTGGGCGGAGTGCTAGGGTAGAGTGTAGAAGAAGTTAGAGACAAACAGACTTGAACTTGAAGAAGGAGTAATGTAGGAGCGGGGGCTCTGCACCGCCGTGCAGCCCCCGGGCTGTCACCGGTCGGGTGTTAGCACCTGAGGCCTGAACAACCGGGATCGGGCATCACCAAACACGGGTTCCAAAAGACTCCCGTGCCCAAATTACAGCCGGTTCACTGGTACCGAGGCTGGCAGCAGTTCACCTCTGCTACGCGAACCAGAAGAGTGGAGGAGCAGCTTCACAGGAGCACCCCACCACCCGCCAAATTCCAGTCGTCTAACCAGCGGTGTACCCACCGAGGGATCCAAGGCTCCCCAAAACATCCATCACGTATGCTTTGGATAGGGCATTGAAGCAGCCTCCCCATACCCGATCTGGTATTCCTGGGCGACAAAGGCAAATACTTAGCTAGGATGGAGGAACACCATGGATCTCTGAAGGACACCTATCACTGCTGAGTCCACCCGGTCCACTACCCGTTAACTGTATGCCATGTACTGCTTGCTGGTTACAGTAAAGACCCGTTACAGAGACTTACAGTGTCCGTGCTTCCTTATGACTGCATCCGTCCGCACACAAGGTAACCGCAGCTGCCGCAGAACATCTTATGCAGCTCCAGCCTCCGGGATCACCGCTCAGCCTGTGGGGAGCGTTCCATCTTGCTGCTATCCATCCCCCGGAGGTCCCGCAGCATCTGTAAGACTTACCAAACTACTCATAGGTGGCGTCATGAATAAATTAACCCCTTAATCTGTTCCCGTAAGACGTCTGCAACTTTTGATCTGCACTCAACCGGGCCCCACTACCGGCAGGCGCGGTCCACCCGTGACAAGGAAGAAGGAGCTTCAGCCTGTCTAAACCGGAGTCCCTGGCCACGGTGAGTCAGAAAATGGCGTCACAAACAGGATACGAGCAGGCCCGTTCCCTAACGGGTATAATGTGCTTTAAAATGACTTTAATGTCTACAATTTGGACTTTGTTCGTCCCTAAAAGAACTTTCCCGCCTTTTCACCGTTGGGCCAAGATGGCGCCCAAGATGGCGTTCCCGCCATGAGGACTCGCCACGTGCAAGCCCAGGGGTGAGCCACCGCCCCTCTTCGTGGGAGGGCTAAAGGCAAAGGCGCCAAACTCATTGTCCGCCCTGATTGCTCGAATCAACCATGGGGGCGGACCCCAAAGACTTTTCCCACGATTGGACTACAAAAGGCCCCAAGGAAGTGGGAGTGACACAGCTTTCTTCACCAGCTCTCTACCAGGACGGTTACCGGTTGACCGGGTGTGGTTCCCCCCCAAAGAAGAGATGGCCAGCACGAGACTCCAAGACCCTATGCGGGAGGTCAAGGCGGAGGCCAGAGCAACCATAGGCCACCCCGGTCCGGGTCCTGTCCTCAACATCGATGGCAGCCCCGACTTTTGGCAAGAAGCTCTGCAAGACCTCCGGGTGAGGATCATGGAAACAGTTGAGTGGACAATCCGTAGCTGGAACGCGAGCCTAGGCCGTAGACTACATCACGCGATGCAGCAGAGACGACCGGGTACACCCAACCCAGGATCGGATGATATCTCCAGTTTCACTACCGCCTCACCGTCGCCCACCACCTGTCCTGCTTCGTCGCCAGAGCCCATAGACTGCCTCATTCCGGTGGAGGCCACAGCCCACCCCGTTCCAGCGCTTGAAACCGCAGCCGAACTGGTTTTTGAGCCGGAGCACACAACATGCTCCAAGGAAGAAGCTGACATCTATCAGGTTCCCACAACGGAACCCATCAACAGTTGTACCATCCAAGAGACTGTTGCCTGTTTCGTCCCCGAACCGGAGGCCTCCTCTGCTATTACAGAGGCCCACCTGTTCACCGAGACAGAGACACCACTTCCAGCAGTTACACATGAAGAGGCAGGCAGCCTGGAAGCCCTGCAGGACGTCACTGAGGAAGGATCCGCAGCACCACCGCCCTGTTGTACAGAGGAACCAGTTCCAATATCTCCAACCATCGAGCAGCCCGATGTGGTCGTCGAGGGAGAAGAAGAGGACGATGACGACGAGACCCGCAGCATCCCTGAGGATCTTGACACCGGTTTCGCTTGGGGAGACACCGAGGATCCTCCGTCCGAGCAGCTAGCTCGGATACACTTGTCGGGTGCATGGGCGACACCTTCCCCTGTGCCGTTCAACCAGGTTCCAGTCCAGACTGTCCGCCAAGCCCAAGCTTCCTACCAAACCACCAGTTCCACCGTTCATCTTCACACCCCGAGCCGTACCGACGGAGATGTACGCCAGCGTCGACGAGAGGAGTGGCAAGCCTGAGAACGCGCCAACATGCGGGCCCGTGCCGAGGCTCGCCGCCAACCGCCGCTGCCTGATGAACTCCGCCGCGAAGGTAGAATTTCCACCTTTAATTTATCTAACGGGTGGGGGTTCGCTTGGGAGGTGGGTTTGAATAAAGAAGTGTTTGTGGGGCTTCGGGAAGTAGAGTCGCACTTGCCCAGAGGACATCCCGATCGCGACTTATACTGGGGCGATATAATCACTTATGAGCGGTATGCTTGTATGGATGGGTGGTTCGCTATCCGGGTGCGCCATCGTTCTCCGCTCCAGTGACTCAAAAGCTTGGACTCAATAAATGACTCTGTTCTGTTAATCACTGACTGTGTGATCTGGCGGCTACAGCCTGAACTTTCATTAAGGACAGCCGACCGTCCGCCGGCCTCGCAAAAGTGTCACCTGTTTATTTTACCTGCCTTATTTTCGCGTAAAATAATGACCTGTTATTAATAAAAGTGTGTTACCTGTTATAAATACAAAAATCCTCTGTAATGTGGGTAGTGCGACGCTTGGAACGACCAGGGGAGTGTGGCGCCCCGCAACGAGTGCGTCACAGGAGGGTATTGCAGCCATAAATGCAGCAGCAATATTCTCTGACCCAGCAGTCATCTGGTTAACTTAGAGATCCAAACCCTGCATGCAACACTAGTAGAGGGGACCAACCAGGGTCCTGGTGGGCGGAGTGCTAGGGTAGAGTGTAGAAGAAGTTAGAGACAAACAGACTTGAACTTGAAGAAGGAGTAATGTAGGAGCGGGGCTCTGCACCGCCGTGCAGCCCACGGGCCGTCACCGGTCGGGTGTTAGCACCTGAGGCCTGAACAACCGGGATCGGGCATCACCAAACACTGGTTCCAAAAGACTCCCGTGCCTAAATTACAGCCGGTTCACTGGTACCGAAGCTGGCAGCAGTTCACCTCTGCTACGCGAACCAGAAGAGTGGAGGAGCAGCTTCACAGGCGCACCCGACCACCCGCCAAATTCCAGTCGTCTAACCAGCGGTGTACCCACCGAGGGATCCAAGGCTCCCCAAAACATCCATCACGTATACTTTGGATAGGGCATTGAAGCAGCCTCCCCGTACCGATCTGGTATTCCTGGGCGACAAAGGCAAATACTTAGCTAGAATGGAGGAACACCACGGATCTCTGAAGGACACCTATCACTGCTGAGTCCACCTGGTCCACTACCCGTTAACTGTATGCCATGTACTGCTTGCTAGTTACAGTAAAGACCCATTACAGAGACTTACAGTGTCCGTGCTTCCTTATGACTGCATCCGTCCGCACACAAGGTAACCGCAGCTGCCGCAGAACATCTTATGCAGCTCCAGCCTCCAGGGATCACCGCTCAGCCTGTGGGGAGCGTTCCATCTTGCTGCTATCCATCCCCCGAAGGTCCCGCAGCGTCGGTAAGACTTACCGAACTACTCATAGGTGGCGTCACGAATAAATTAACCCCTTAATCTGTTCCCGTAAGACGTCTACAACTTTTGATCTGCACTCAACCGGGCCCCACTACCGGTAGGCGCGGTCCACCCGTGACAAGGAGGAAGGAGCTTCAGCCTGTCTAAACCGGAGTCCCCGGCCACGGTGAGTCAAGCACCAGCATTTGGGGGCATATATGCACTGCTTCCCCCTGCCGCTGATTGACAGGGGGAAGCAGTGCATATATAATGAGCTGCCCTACCGTATTGACCCGTGCATAAGCCGAGGGGGAGACTTTTCAGCCCAAATTTTGGGCTGAAAAACTCGGCTTATACACGAGTATATACGGTATATTATATAGAGTCCATTATAAACAGAATGATCTTTTTCAAGTGTTTATTTCCATAAATGTTGATGATTATAGCTTATGTGGCGCCCCAGGGTCCAGTTACCACAATATTAAACTTGGAAGCAAGGAAAGGTGTAATGACCAGAGGTCCGTACTAGATCCAGTGAGTCACAGAGACGGAGGCAGAAGCAAATATTTCTTTTTACTTGGGGAAACAAATGGAAAATTTAGAGCATGGATAAATTATTTTGCCGGTAATAGCTAAATTATTTACATGTGTGGCGCCCTGCATCCAGAGGTACCCACAGGCCTTCCTAAAACACAGATGAAAATCCACACCAGGTACACCGGTACAACCAACACCTTCCACCCCAGCACAGTAGGGGGAGCTCAACTTGCTGCCCTTAGGCAAGATCCCCTATAAATACTGATACTGGGTAGGAGTTAGTAAGAGTGTGCAGACGCTAGGAGAGATGAGAATATGTCCTGGTGATCGGAGCCGTGTTAGGCCTGAACCGGTGACCCTGAACAGCCTTTGAGCAGTCCTCCGAGGCCCAAGAGTGGTGACGGAAGGCAAGGAGAGAAAAGAGGAAGAAAAGAGCCAGAATAGATTCGCCCAAACAACACACCAGACACTGGGGTCTGCATCTGCAGGAGAGCTACACGCCCAGCAGAGAACCCCGGCAAACCGTGGAGACTCCAGTTTAGGGAGAAATGGTGGTAGTAATCAGAGGTGTCCTGTTGACAGTGCAGGTGAAGAGAGAGAGTAGCGGAGGCCAACCAACTTCTACACAGGGCAGGGGCTTCAACACGGGGAAAAGAGGACACGGAGGCCAAAAGCAAGTCAGCCCTGCTAGTGTTCTAGATGAGGACAAACTGGTAACTGAGCAGTTCATCCGGGGGCTACTATCACCAGAGGACAACAAGACCTTGCTCTGGTGGTCCCTAAGCCACCAAGACACTGATTTCAACACTTTAAAGGACATGGGTATAATGGGGTTTTGGCCAGTGGAGACTCCAGAAGCTGCCATCTGGCGGTGGTGCAGTGGTGAGGTGCAGGCTACCACAACACCGGTGCCTGCAGCTGAGAACAGTGTACAAACTGCTAACCCTGATAAATATGACTCTTTGTGCTCTGAAGTGCGCCAGATAGACAAGAACTTAACTCGATTCATGGAAGCCCTGCAGCTGCAGCAGGGGCCACAGCCCACGCCAAAGCCACAGCCAAAACCTCAACCTTTAATCCAGCTTGCTGACAGTCCAGAGGATGTCCAATGGATGAGAACAAGGCAAACTTCGTCGTACAGAGGGAGGACCACCGACCGTTAAAGTTCCGCAGCCATTTGCCGTCGCTGCCACAAGACCGGCCATATCGCCCGACACTGTCCTTTAAACGAGCAGTCCCTGGGGGCTGGGGCCAAACCTCAGGAGTAACTCAACAGGGCCCAGCCGACTGGTATTACACCTTCATTGCACAACGACCGTTCCTGTCCATCATACTAGACGGCATATCAGCACCTGCTTTATTGGATTCCGGGTCACAAGTAACCACCCTACCACATATCCTTTACAAACAATTCTGGTCAGATAAGGAACTCCAACCAACCGTCTTGAAGCTTAACCTTTGTGCTTCTGATGGTGAACGACTTACAATAGTGGGGGTTAATGAAGTACCAATAAAGGTGGGGAGGGTAGAATTGCAAAACCAGGGGATTATTGTGGTAAACGAAAATCCTAATAATCATGATCCTTATATTATTCTTGGTACAGTTGTGGCCAAAAGTATTGACACCCCTGCAATTCTGTCAGATAATACTCAGTTTCTTCCTGAAAATGATTGGAATCACAAATTCTTTGGCAGCCATAGGTCTAAGAGGGCAGGACTACCAGGCAGTAGTGGAGCCTGTCAGCTCAGAGCATAGGCCTACACTCTTGACAGCCAGGGGGGTAGTTGATGTACACAAGGGAAGGGTACCAATTCACATCTTAAACTGTGGCAGTGAAGAGGTCAAACTACCTAGGTATTCCACCGTTGCTAAGCTGTACACTGTACACAACAATGAGATTCAAGCAGTGGAACCCTTACCTCAACCCGAGGAGGTAGAGAGTGATAATACTACAGGGCCACTGGAGGACTGGTGTCAGCAACTCCATGACGGAAATTATGCCATTCCTGTGTATAAAAAGCAAGGTGTCTATTAGGTAGTCCAAGAATTTGAACAGGTATTCAGTAAGCATGCACTTGACCTTGGTAGGATTAAAGGTGTACAACATCACACCCCCACAGGTACACATCCACCAATCAAAGATCAATACAGGCCTATTCCACCGGCACACTATCAAAAAGCCAAAAAGATGTTACAGGACATGAAGGACGCAGGGGTTATAAGAGATAGTTGTAGTCCCTGGGCAGCTCCCTAGTCCTAGTTAGAAATAAAGATGGCAGTATGAGAATGTGTGTATATTACAGGCAAATAAATCGCATAACACACAGGGATGCTTACCCATTACCTCGCATTGAAGAATCACTGGCTGCGTTGAAGTCTGCCAGTTACTTTTCAACCCTAGATCTTACTAGCGGGTATTTGCAGGTGTCCGTTGCAGAAGAAAGCCGAGAGAAGACAGCATTCACAACGCCCATGGGTCTGTGCGAATTTAACAGCATGCCATTCGGACTATGCAATGCACCCGGAATGTTCCAGAGGTTGATGGAGTGTTACCTGGGGCATAACAACTTTGAGACGGTAATGCTTTTCCTGGATGATGTCATAGTGTACTCTACATCCTATGAAGAACTCCTATGAGATGAAGCTAAAAGCATCCAAATGCCACTCATTAAAACAAAGTTCAGTACCTGGGGCACATAGTCAGTTCCGAAGGGGTGGCCCCTGACCCAAACAAAGTAACCATCATCTGGGAATGGCCAGAACCAAAGACATTAAGGGAAGTACATCAGTTGAGGAGATCCTGGTTTACCCTAACTACAACCTACCATTCCTGTTATATACAGATGCCAGCAACGTGGCATTAGGAGCTGTACTCGCCCAGAAGCAAGAAGGCAAGGAAAGAGTGATTGCCTATACTAGTAGGAAGCTTCGCCCCAAAGAAAGGAACCCCATAAACTACAGTTCTTTCAAGCTGGAGTTCCTGGCATTGGTTTGGGCCGTTACAGAAAGATTTAAACACTACCTGGCATCTAGCAAGTTCACAGCTTTTACTCATAACAACCCTTTAACCCACCTGGGAGCCATGGAACAGAGATGGATGGCCAGATTATCCAATACCAGTTTACCATCAAGTACCGGGCTGGGCAAAGCAATGGCAACGCTGACGCCTTATCCAGGATGCCTCACCTATCAGATATGGAAGCGGATGAAGATGAGCTACAAGAAGAGGAGCTACCCGCCTTCCATCAGCTGAGGACATCACAATGCCAACAGGTCCATGCAGAACCTCCTGAGAGAATAGTGAACCCGTTACCACACTTTGGTTGGAAGTAATCTCAAGACAGTGACCCGGCTATCAGTTTAGTAAAAGGACTGATAACGCAGGAGTTATCTTCAAATCCTTCACCAGAAGCTAAACACCTGTGGAACGAGAGAAGTAAGTTGTTCATTTACCAGGAGAAGCTCTGTATAAGATACATTAATCCCAGAACCAATGAAATTGTATTGCAGATCATAGTACTCAAAACAGAAATCCAAATGGTACTAAATGCCTACCACAATCACACTTTGGGTGGAAAAAGCAAGAAATGCTACTAAAAGATCGGTTCTACTGGGTTGGCATGAGGGGATCCATAGAAAGATGGTGTAAAGATTGTGGACCCTGTAGCCTATGCAGAAAAGACCAGCAGAGTCAAAGAGCACCACTCCAATCAATTGTAACCATGCAACCGCTCCAGATTGTGCCTTAGACCACGTCAAATTGACTCCAAGTCGGACCGGCTACACTTATGCTTTGACAATGGTGGTTCATTACTCCCGATTCCTGATGGTCGCATCTGTAAAAGATCTAACTGCTGCAACAGCTGCAAAAATTTTTCAGAATGTCTTCTGTAGACCACTAGGCTACCCAGAACAAGTTCTACCTGATAGAAGTTCAGCTTTTGAAGCCGAAATCTTACAAGAGTTGTGTCATATGTATGGTTGTAAGAAAATAAGAACTACGCCATATCATCCCCAATCCAATGGGTTATGTGAAAAGATGAACAACATTGTGATAGACATGCTCAAGATACTACCGCTTGAAGAAAGGAACCAATGGCCAGAAAGTCTGCCTGATCTGGTAGACATGTACAATCACATCCCATGAGTTCTACAAACTGTACACCCATCTATCTCATGAGAGCGCATACGGGAAGATTACCTGTAGATCTGGAACTTGGAGTTGTTGAACCCAAAGCAGAAGCTTCCAATTCTGATTGGAATACCAACCATTTAGTACAGTACAGACAAATTCAAGCTTGTGCTGAAGATAATCTTGAAAAAGCTTGGGAAAAGCAAGAAAGGAACTTCAACAAAAGTGCACCAGCAGAACCCATATTACCCGGAAGTATTGCTTAAAAAGAAAATGAAGAAGACATAAATTAGATGACCAATGGGAGCAAGAGCCCTATAATGTTTTAGAATCCAACTTTGATAATACCAAGGTTTGCCGCATCAGCAAAAATGGAGGAAAGACCACACAGACAGTATCTTGTTATCATTTAAAGAAATGTCCAACAGATTGGGAAACCCAAATCTATTGATTCCCCAGAAAATGAAGAACCAGAGTCATTCATATCGCCTATTCCATGTCCAAAACCAAAGGAAAGAGTCATCTCAACAATACTCGGAGACTTTCCAGAAGATTGGCCCCAACAAGATGGAGCAGTAATAGTGCCCTTACTCAGCTTTTACCAACCGCAAGAAGAGATCCCAAGAAGTCAGGAAGACACACCCGTTGCTAGAGAATCAGAGGATCCAGCAATCGGTACACCTGCTAGTCCTGCAGTAAGACTAAGGCCACACAGACGTTTACCTGGTTTGCCCCATCACACTCTTCATTAGACACATCACCTGAGATACCCACACCTGTAGTGCGTATGTGGCACCCCTGCGGGGGATTGCCACAGGACCCACCGGTGCAGGGAGGGATGTACACCTTGGCACACACAGCATCCAACACCTTCCACCCCAGACCTGGAGGGGGAGACCCACTGGCTGTCCTTAAGCCAGATCTCCTATAAATATCCAGGCCTGAGGGGAGGAGTCAGTTAGTTCCAGACAGTTAGTACTGAAGTTAGTTCCAAGTGGACAGTACGGAGGAAGGACTGGAAGGAGCTGGTTGCTGGGACCAAGCCAGGCCCAGAACCAGGAAACCTGACCCAGCTGTGCTGCACCCTAGGGGGAGGGACAGAGGCCAGTGGGAGAAGTAAGGAGTAGGAATAAGGGAACAGATCTGAGAACCCTTTAGCTACCCGGACACCGGAGTCCGAAACTGCTAATAATCTATTGTAGCAGGAAAAGCCCGGACAGACCAGGAGGATCTAGTCCCCCTGAAGTAAGGAACAGAAGACACCAAACCTGACCAAGCATAGGACCAGGGACCTAAGCAGAGAATAGGGATCCCACAGAAAGGTCCTCATTGTCGGTTGTGGAACAGCACCCTGAGAGGGAGAAAGAGTGGCAGGTTCAGCTACAGGCAGAGCTTACCCCAATCACCACACACGCTAATAGAGGAGGCCTCACAACTCTCCAAGGTGAACGTCCAAAGCTGCACCGAAACCTGGTTACCCTCTTCGACCATACCTGTTACCGGACATCAGTAAAAAGGTACCAAAACAAAGACAATTGTGTGTGTGCCTGCTTCCCCGCCACCAGCCTGCAGCGTTCAGAGTAGAACCGCTACTACTACTCCCCTCATCCACCCCGCTGCCCTGAGGTAAAACTCCACCTGTGGGGAGCGGTACTACCAAAGCTGCATTCCCATCACCTCAGTGGCCGGCCACAGCGCTGGTAACTTTATTACCAGGTACCACAGGTGGCGTCACGATACCATTTTCCCCATCATCCTCAACCCCACCCCCGCCACTGAGGGTCCAGGGCACAGAATCGGGAACCGACCAGCCGTGATCCCCCATCGAAGTAACCACCTATCCTGGTATCTGAGTACCCCCTACCCTGTTGACCGGATCAGTTCTTGTGTCACGAACAGGATCCCGTGCCCGGTAAAACCAGGTACTTTGTGCTTTAAATAGACTTTATTGACTGTATTGTGAACTGTAAAATCGGGCCGCCATTACTGAGCCACAGAGCGGGAAGAGCATTGCGGCTGCGCGGCTAACAGAGTGCAAAGATAAGCACCGCCCCTCTGCTTTGCCAGAGATCACCGAAGTGCAGCGTCTAGTTCTGGAAATACCCGAAGTGCTCTGCTCCCCCTGTAAAGCCGCCCACTTCCGAAAAAGTTTACCTCACCGGCTGGCAGCGATTAACTAGGGGGCCGCTGCCATGAGTGAAGCAGACGATGCACAAGTCCCTGACAGAAGGGATGTCTGGAACGCAGCACCAGCCGATCCCGCAGTCAGTGTGGGAGCCAACAGCACCCGGAGCAGTGGCCCTGATAATACCGCTAACCTTGCCATACATACCGGGCGCAAAATGGTTGTCAACCTATGAGGGTAAGCCCGGTTCCTTAGAAGACTTCAAACAAAAGATGTGTACAGTGCTGGACATGTATGCTTTGACAGAAAGCAGCAACAATTAACAGGCGCAGCGGAGCTAGAGGTCAAGTATTGGAGCGATGCTGACAGACTCTGTAGCAAAACTATTTGACAAGCTTAAAGCTACTTTTTAAAAACGCACACAGTCTGAACTAAGGATGATATTCTACCAATGCAAACAGAGACTGCAAGATACCATCAGAGACTTTACCTTACGTTTTCAAGGGGCACTCCGGTCCTTAAAGCAGGTAGAAGGTAGACCCGGCAAGTGTACTAGAAGAAGATAAATGCTTGCAGAACAATTTACGAATGGATTGAGGTCGGACTACCACCGCCAGCAGGTACACGTGGGTCGTAGATCATCCTGATGTAAACTTCAATGCTTTAAAAGACCGAGCTATAACCATGCTACGAGACCCATTGCCTGCAGAACCTGCAACTTTAACCTGGCAGGTTAACATCTCACCAACAGACTTTGAACATACTCCCAAAGACTCTGCAAAAGCGGCAGGGCAAGCTGTAGCAAACAACCCTGATGATGACCTACTTAACCAGGTGCTGATGCTAACCAAATACATGGACTATGTTTTAAAGCTCTTGCAAGCCATGTCGGGGCATAACCACCAAGCAGAATCCAGCTAGCTAATTGCCCTGAGGATGTCCCGTGGATGAGGAGGAAGCCCAAGTCGCCCGTGGAGACCCATTCCACCAAACCACTACCAGTGTGCCAAAGAGATGCTGCAGGACATGAAGGAAGCTGGGGTTATAAGAGATAGCTCTAATTCCTGGGCAGCCCCCTTAGTCCTAGTCAGAAAGAAGGGTGGCACTATGAGGATGTGTGTGGATTATAGGGAAATCCATAAGATCACTCACAAATATGCTTACCCCGAATAAAGGAGTCTCTTGCTGCATTAAAGACTGCTAATTATTTCTCTACGTTAGATTTCACTAGCGGATATTGGCAGGTCTCTGTTGCAGAAGAACACCGGGAGAAGACAGCATTCACAACACCAATGGGCCTATGCGGATTCAACAGCATGCCATTTGGGTTATGCACTGCACCGGGAACATTTTAAAGACTCATGGAATGTTGCCTGGGACACCGGAACTTCGAGACGGTGCTATTATACCTGGACAAAGTCATCGTGTATTCCAAAACCTATGAAAAACATCTGGAACACCTGGCGGAGGTATTCACAGCTCTGGCAAAGTGCAGAATGAAGCTCAAACCATCTAAAATGTCACCTGCTGAAACCAAAAGTCCAATACCTCGGGTATGTGGTCAGCGCAGATGGAGTAGCACCAGACCCGGAAAAAGTGACAGCTATCCTGGACTGGCAGGGACAAACCACCATCAGCGAGGTATGTCAATTCTTAGGTTTGGTTGGATACTACAGAAGATTCATTAAGGGCTACACAAAGATGTCAGCGCCCCTACAAGATCTTCTGGTAAACCAAACTAAGAAGAGCAGGTCTTCAGAGTCACCATTGGAATGGGGGACAGGAACAAGACTCCTTCCAACAGATGAAGCAGGCTCTGACCGGTGAGGAAATCCTGGCTTACCCTGATTACAACCTACCATTCGTCCTTTACGCCGACGCAAGCAATGTAGGTCTGGGAGCAGTCCTTTCTCAGATTCAAGATGGTAGAGAGCGAGTAATTGCCTACGCCAGCAGAAAACTTTGACTCACCGAGAGGAACCCAGAAAACTATAGTTCCTTTAAGTTGGAGTTCCTTGCCTTGGTCTGGGCTATAACTGAGCAGTTCAAGCATTACCTGGCAGCTTCAAAATTTACCGTCTTCACAGACAACAATCCATTAACACAATTGGATACCGCGAAGCTTAGTGCATTGGAGCAACGCTGGATGTGCTGGACTATCAAACTATGACTTTACCATCAAGTACCGGGCAGGCCGTAACAATGCAAATCCTGATGCCCTCTCCAGAAACCCTCAAGTACATTTGCAAGGACTTGAAGAAGAGGCGGATGACTTGGAGGAAGTAGAACTCCCAGCTTTTCATAAAAATAGAAAATGGAAAATGACAGAAACCAATATCTACCAGAACTGCCAGACTATTGCACTAAACCCGTTGCCTCACTATGGATGGAAAGAGACACAAGACAGTGATCCGGCAGTGAGCCTAGTAAAGAAGGTAGCAACCCAATCGGATTCCCAACTTGAAAAGAATGCTTCACCAGAGGCCCAATACCTGGGGAAAGAAAGAAGCAGGTTATTCATATATCAAGGTCAGTTGTGCAGACGGTATATCAACCCCAGAACAAATGACATGATATGGCAAATTGTGGTTCCAAAGAGAGATGTCCAAATGGTATTGGAAGCGCACCATATCAGAGCAGGACACTTTGGATGGAGAAAACTGGAAATATTGTTACGAGAGAGATTCTATTGGATCGGTATGTGGTCTACCATAGAGAAATGGTGTAAAAATTGTGGACCATCTTCATTAAGGAGAAAAGACCGTAACAGCCAGAAAGCACCACTCCAGCCTATCACCACTAAGCAGCCATTAGAACTGGTAGCCTTAGATCACGTCAAACTCTCACCCAGCAGATCACGTTATACCTATGCTCTTACCATCGTGGACCACTACTCCAGATTCCTTGTGGTAGCTCTGGTAAAAGACTTAACAGCTCAGACAGCAGCAAGAACCTTTCAAGCCTATTTCTGTAGACCACACGGGTATCCAGAACAGGTATTGACAGACCAAGGTCCTGCCTTTGAAGCGGAAGTATTTCAAGAGTTCTGTAACTTATACGGATGCAAGAAAATTCATACCATGCCTTACCATCCCCAAACCAACAGAATGTGTGAAAAGATGAATCACATGGTAATAGAATTGTTGAAAACTCTGCCCTTAGAAGAGCGAAAGAGATGGCCAGAGAAGTTACCAGACCTTGTTGACATCTACAAAAACATACCAGTAAGCTCAACAAATTGTACCCCTGCATACCTCATGAGAGCAAGACTAGGAAAATTGCCAGTAGACTTTGAAATGGACATCGTAGTTCCTGAAGAAGACACCTCAGATGCAGATTGAGATACCAGAAGAGCAGAGCAGTACAAGAAAATACAGGAGTGTGTTGAGAGAAGTCTGGCAAAATCCAGAGAAAAAGAAGAAACCAACTTTAACAAAAGTGCACAAGGAACACCCTTAACACTAGGTGAATTGGTTTTGAAAAGTAAAAGGAGACTCCACAAATTAGTTGATCAATGGGAAGCAGAACCATACACTGTCTTACCATCAAACTTTGATAACAAGAAGACCTGTTTAATCAGCAAAGACAATGGAGAAACAACAGCAACAGTGTCCAGAGATCATTTAAAGAAGTGCCCTCAACCACCACAACCAAAGGAATGTGTACCTTGTCCAGAACCCGGAAAAGAGGAGCCAAAGACAGTCCAGACACTCATAGGAGAATTACCTGCAGATTGGCCCCAAACAGAAGGTGCATACCTAATCTGTTATGAATTCATTGGAGCTCCCTCCGGTGGTTGTTGCTGGTGATGTAGCTGACTGTGTGGGCTTCACAGGTGATGGTGAGGATTGGCAATCTGGTTCTTGGAGCATATAATGGTTTGAAGTGGATCAATCCTTGCCAGTTGTCTTTGATTTCTGGAGGAGTTCACATCTCTCTGGTTTCTTCTGCTCTGTGGAATTCTTTTCTAGCTAAGTAGATGGTTTTTTGATATTTTGTGTGCTTAAGGTTCTGCTTCTGTTTTGTGGGTTTGCAATTTAGTCTGTATATTTGTTTTTCTGCTCTCAGATAGGAAGTTTTCTTCCTAGGAATTTTAACATTCACTATTATCTGTTATTTCCAGTTCTGCTGGCATTTGATTTATAGAGGTCTGCAGATATAGAGGGCGCCGAGTCTTAGTGACTCAGGGAAATTTTTGTACTATCTGCTGTTGGTGTTTTTTTTTTTATAGTGTTTTATACTAACCGCAATAGTTTTCTATCCTGTCTTTCCTATATAGCTAGTTTGGCCTCTTTTGCTAAACATTTTACTCTGCCTGTGTTTGTTTTTCTTTCTCTTGTTTCCCAGTTAATATCTGTGGGGGCTTGCTATTCTTTTGGGGTTCTGCTCTGAGGCAAGATAGCTTTTCCTACATCCATCTTTAGGAGCAGTTACTTATCTGGCTGTGCAGAGGTGTCTAGGTCTGATTAGATACATCCCACGGCTACTTCTAGTTGCGGTGTGTAGTCAGGGATTGCAGTCAGTATAGTCACCAATGACTTCTGTGGAATCTGAATGTCGCTCCTGAGTCATCAGTTCATCACAGTACAACCCGCCAAAAGAGTTAAAATCGAGATTCATTAATCTCAGAAGAAGGGAAGAGAAGTGGGAGGCTGTTGTGTCTTTATTCTTTCTTCCCTCTTTTTCTTTGGGTGACTGGGGAGTCTTGTGCAATTATGAATGTCCAGGAACTAGCTTCTCATTTAGACCAGCTCGCTGCAAGGGTACAGGGAATTTCTGAGTATATAGTTCAGACTCCAGTTTTGGAACCAAAAATTCCTATTCCAGATTTGTTTTATGGTGATAGGTCAAAATCTTTGAGTTTCAAAAATAATTGTAAACTGTTTTTTTGCTCTGAGACCTCGGTCCTATGGTGATTCAGTTCAGCAGGTTAAAATAGTTATTTAGTAGTAGGTAGGGAAGGGGAATAGGATTAGCTCCACCACCTGATACTTACTGGACTCCCAGGCTGCTGGTTAATGGTAGCTTCCATTCAAATTGTGAAGAAAAAAGTTGGACCAGCGCCTCCAATGCAGTTGTTTCCTTTATTAAATCATTTTAAAAGCACACAAACATCCTACACAGGGGAACGCTAGATGCGTTTCGGGGAACACGTCCCCTTAATCAGGGGCGGATTAAGATTAGCCAGGGCCCGGGGCTGTTTTGAAGGCTAGGGCCCCCAACCCCAAGTATGTTACATTCTCCAGACCCAGTATACAGCAGGAGGCCGCCCTATTGAGAAACTTGGAAGTACCATTAAGCAAAAAAAATCTAAGATGCTGTAAGACATTAACCGTCAAACCAGCAGCTCTGGGAGTCAATTATGACATCCTGCAAACAAATGCAATCTTAAAACATCCAAAACCTGACAAGTGCAATAAATGCAATATTTGTGAAGGTGATATCAAAGAAAGGCGATGTACAATATGAGACATACTGGTAGGATGTTTTCATTGTGAGCCCCAATGGGACAGTGTTGATGATGTATGTAAAGTGCTGTGGAGTTCATAGTGTAATATAAATGTAAAAAAATATTTCTTCATATGTCGTCACAATAC